>OX370995.1:4275555-4837263 GCA_947308005.1 Yponomeuta malinellus
TAGTTTTACGCGGAAATATTTTTTTGGGGGTTTTGAAAATAGATAATTTTATAGATTTCGATCTCACTCATTTCACCGGCCACGCGCAATGTAGGTTTCCGTAAAAAGAGGGTTCTTTATCTGCTTTACAGAGCTAACAACTTCATCGATGTAACTTGCACTAAACGGTTGATTGTAGAAACGTGAATCAATTCAGGGTAGTAGCACATATATTGAACTTAAAAGGAAAAGTATCACGGCTAAGTGGGCTTTACTAGTTAACGAGTTATAGGCAACCAACTTATAAAAGTAAAATAACTTCGATGAAGTTGTTAGTTCTGTAAAGCAGATAAACAACCCTCTTTTTACAGATCCCTACATTGCGCGTGGCGCGACACGCACTTGGCCAGTGTTTTATTGTTTGGTTCAGTATTAGTAATGAAACCACTTCTTCCTTCCCTTCCTTCCCCCCCCACTTATTTTTTCACAGTTTTATTTTCATGTGCATTTTGTTAATTTTTTACCTAGTCTTCACCGTAATATTACAATTTGCGGATTGGCTCAATAGTATATTACAAAAGTACATTAAACTAGAGCATTAAATACATTTTGTTAGCAACAAAAATTATTTAAAATAAAACATGTAATTATTTAGGTCAGCACAATAAATGAGCAGCAACACGTTGCCAGTAAAATAAATCAAATAATATGTTCAGAAAATAAACAGATTCTAGTGAGCGTAATCATTATTATTGGTCAGCAACTAATAAGAGCCTAATCGTGTTACAAAGCGATCACCTGCAAAACAAAGTTACAGGTGATTTTATGATCGAATCGATAGATCAAGTTTTCGGGTGTTATGATTTCGATCCTGACTCAATTTTAGAACAAACCTGACACTTTCTCTCTGAAATAACAGATTCCATTATGGACAAGCAGCTGGTACTCCTATCTCTGTAAAAATAACCTAAGAAAACCAGTTATCGCCGTATGTTTCTCGTATGTTAGTACTGTGTCGCGTCAGATTGTAGGTCCCTAGCCTAATAAGGAACGCAGCAAACAAATTACTCTTCGGTCTGTCCTGTGATTGCTGGCTGCCTACGCGGTGCCATTATGGTCTAGAGACACTTGTGTAAGGTCGTACTCGCGCTGGTGGGCATTCTTATCAGATTGCTACGTTGTGACGGCCTCGTTACCTTCCTCCGTTTTCTCTGACATGTTTTTGTCTCTTTAGAATGTAGAAAAAATATTTATTTCAAGACACTGAGATAAAAGAGACACACAAACACAAAAACAATAACAGAGGAAACCCAGCCTATTTGGTAGGTACTATTTATTTACATTGATATGCAAGTTGCACAAGTGTGTTGGTAAACTTGATGTCAACATGCTTCGCAATTATGGCCAAGATGTTGTTGCCGCTTTTTCTTTTTCCATTTCTATATTAAATTTTTAAATGAACTCAATCCTGAAATTCTATTTTAACCATGTTACTTTGAGATTGTGTTACGTTATTATTTTATAAATCCTTCAACGTTGACGTCTGTCATGCTTATCTACTTGTAGATTATCGATTATACCAGGGCTTCACAAACTTATTATGGCTTCTGATAGTTCCTGACAGCCCTGACAGAAACAATTTGTTGTTTTTTACGATGGATAAAACTTCTGCCAGCAAGGATGAGCTTTGCTTTCCAATCCACAAAAACGACGTGCAGCAATCGTTTGTAATGTGCCGAAGTGCTCATCTGATTCTATTAGGTTCCGTGACAAATTATTTGTAACGTTGCGCCAACTCGGCTCTTGAGCTAAACTTTGGAAAATGTGGATGAAATGGTCAGGAAGGAATATTCACCTTCTCGCGCATGGAGAAGGTGAATATGTTAAAACATAAGTTGTATTTATATAAATCATAAAGTAAGTAGGTACTAACCGGAGTGCGTGAAAGCAAGGACTAATGAGTGGTGAAAAAGATCTGTCAGGATCGTGGCAAGTGGCAAACCCTGATCTCTGCCTACACCTCCGGAATAAAGGCGGGATATTGAGAGGGTTCTTAGGAGACTGCGACAATTTTTATTTGCCGTCCATCTACAATGTGTCGTCATTAAATAAGGGGCTCAGCTAAAGGCTCTTTAACTATGTGGTTTTGACTGACATTCCGTCTTGCTTACACATTCCAACATTTTTAATTATTGGAAAAAAATGCTATACTTTTGATAAATGATAAATAGGATGACTAGAGCGACTAGAGTGATGTGGTTTGCGACAGCTCCCCTCCCCCTCTCTGAATATGTGAGAGAAGACAAAGGCTTTCGACTGGGTCTTACATGATGCTTGTCACCGGCTGCGACGTCGAGTGATTTGCATGAAAGTCACTGAGGCGTGAGCCACTGAGAAAGGTCGTGGGGCGAGGGCGCGGAGAAGATGCGACGCGTTGTGTATAGTCACAGACCAAAGTGACTATCGACTCGCCCCACGTCTTTTCTGTGTGGCCCACCCCTAATATTTCATTCCCAGGGATGCCTCATTGTATTCCGAATTTCGTTTTATGCCGTGCAGCCGACAGCATATTGAGTAATTATTTACAAAAGTATTCAAAAAAATAGTTACTGTATGGAGTATATCAATAGCTTGTCAATACGTAGAACGTCAATGATTTTTGTTATAAATTATCCCAAAAGTAAAAGAATGGAATTTTTCTCTTTATTGTCGTGGTTTATGAAGTGAGCTGAAGTGATAGACCAGTAAGCTGTTCTCAAACGTTTTCATAGAAATAAAAAAACATAACTGTTGTGTATCTACCGTCTAAAGATGTTATTTTGCTGAAGTGATAGACCAGTAAGCTGTTCTCAAACGTTTTCATAGAAATAAAAAAACATAACTGTTGTGTATCTACCGTCTAAAGTTGTTATTTTAAAAAAGGTCATACATGCCATAAAGTCAAATTGGCAGTATTGCACCGAGGTTGATTTGAAGCCCTAGCTGAAGTGATAGACCAGTAAGCTGTTGTCAAACGTTTTCATAGAAATAAAAAAACATAACTGTTGTGTATCTACCGTCTAAAGATGTTATTTTAAAAAAGGTCATACATGCCATAAAGTCAAATTGGCAGTATTGCACCGAGGTTGATTTGAAGCCCTATCACAATCTGAGGCAATATTTAAGTATCGAGTGTGGGTGCCTTTTGTACGGGCACCGCGTGGTGGTGCCGAGCGCGCTGCGCAGCGCGGTGCTGCGGCAGCTGCACGGCACGCATCAGGGCATGGTCAAGTGCAAGGCGCTGGCGCGCGGCTACGTGTACTGGCCGGGCGTGGACGCCGACATTGAGAGCGAGTGTCGCGCATGTGAGACGTGTGCCAGCATGCGTCCCGCGCCGCCCGCCGCGCCGTTGCACCCCTGGGCATGGCCTCAGGAACCGTGGCACCGATTGCGCGTTGGTTTTTTTTCATTGGCGAATAACACGGTGTATTATTTTGTTATTGTCGATGCTCACTCCAAATGGATTGAAGCTATTCGTACTAAAGGTACGTCGGCGAATAACACTATTGAGATTCTACGAAAAGTATTTGGCCGTTTTGGCCTACCTCGTGAGATTGTATCTGATAACGGACCGCCATTCGGTAGCGTGGAGTGGAGAGACCTTATGAGGAATTGTGGGACAAAGCACATTTTGGTCAGCCCTTATAAACTAAGCAGTAATGGCGCAGCAGAATGTGCCGTGAAAGTAGTAAAAGGCTGCCTAAAAAAGGCAATTCAAGAAAAAATTTATTTAGAGGATGCACTTGATAGGTTTTTGTTTATTTATCGAGCGACTCCACATAGCACCACCGGTAAAACGCCGGCCGAGTTGCTGTTGGGACGCCCTTTGCGCACACCGCTAGATCTCTTGCGCCCGAGTGTAGCGGACGTAGTCAGGGCAAAACCTTTCGCTTCATCATCATCATTATCATCAGCCATTTGACGCCCACTGCAGGACATAGGTCTCTCTCATGGTTTTCCTAACCATGAAGGGTTTTGCCATAATCCCCACGCTTGGCAGGCGGGTTGGCGATCGCAGTATGCTGTTGGAATCTCAGGAAGACGCTGCTACCCGTCTCCTGGCAATTTATTGCCTTAGTCGCCTTCTACGACATCCACTGAATGAAATGGAGTGACGCTATTCTTACTCCGGCGCCACACGGCTTTCGCTCGCAACAACAACGCATGCAACGTTTCAAATATTCAGATATGTACGTCAAATAAACTGAAAAATCTCCGCATGGTCTTAGTGCCGACGTTGATTACGTCACCAAGATATAACCGAACGGCCAAATGGCTCAGAAAATTTTAACCGATTGCTTACCGTGACACAGAGTTAAATTACCACCTAATGAAAGCCGGTGCGCGGTTGAACTTTGTACCGATACATTGTTTTTACTTATTTAACTTTGCAAAAATTTGTCTAACGTGAAAGTTTTGACAGATGTTTGTCTTCATCATAATCATAAAGGTAGACTTCCGTGCATCGCGGCCGATCGCAGCCGCGCGCGACTGATCGTACGTGCGGCTGATGCGGCAATAGTCATTGTATGAAAATGTATGGCGCTGTTTCCAAAGTCTGCGACGGACGCGTGCGGCAGACGACAAAAACGGCGCCATACATTTTCAGACAATAACTATTGTCGCATCAGCCGCGCGCGTCAGTCGCACGCGATCTATCGCGCGCGGCTGCGATCGGCCGCGATGCACGGAAGTCTACCTTAAGCAGCTATATGCGTCCCACTGTAGGGCACAGGCCTTCTCTCTGAGAGAGAGTATGGGCTTAATCACCACGCGTGCCCTCCGCGGATTGGCGATTTCAAGCGCTGAGGTATGTAAATAGCTCTGACACTCAGGTTTCCTCACGATGTTTTTCTTCACAGTTAGCGAGTGGTATTGCTACAATAACTTCACAAATGTACATAACTGTTCACATACATCAACGCCTGAAATTGCTATTGGTGGGCGTGGTATTTAAGCTCTGAGAGAAGGCCTGTGCCCTGCAGTAGGACGTATAGGCTACATAAAACAATCATTACACCAGTATATTCAAGCCCTTACCCTTAATATGCGGTCGGTGTAAATGCATCGCGAGGTCGAGTCTATAACTCACTAACGATTGGTCGCACGTCGAATGGAGCTGGCCGGGACTGAGCGTAATGACTCGACCATGAGTTACGTGGAGCAAGTAATGTACCTGTGGCGAGCACATGTCAACTCTGCGCGCGCACTATAAACTCCAACATTCCTGCATCGCGCAAGCAAAATGTTTCACATGACATACCATAAATATAACCTCCGACGAACATTAGTTGGACCGGCCGTCCCCAGGCATATGATCTGCCTGGCGGGAAATTTCCACTTTATAGTGGAAGGAGCACGATCACCCGTTCTATAGTGGTGACCCTCGACAGAACATTGTCAACCTTCCTTCGCTCTCGCAGCACCCCACATACAATCAGTCTCAAAGCAAGGCCAGCATCCTCTTCCCTCTCACCTCATCAGTTCCACTACAGTCAACGCACCGACTACTGGTACTGATGGTGATCTCCCCCAACCCCTCGGCACGGCAGCCACACAGCAACAGCGCACGTTGCCAGTGGTACAGCAGCCTTCACCGGTTCCTACCACATGCGCGGTCCCCATGGTACTGTCGCCGGTGAAGTGACTGTTAGTTAGCCGCCGAACACCCTCAACCGCTAGTCGACTTACTGACTCAGCGCCTCCTGGCACTTGCAGGCTTTAGAGCACAGACTTCGATTCCTATCAGACCTAGCTATGCGTAGCTACGGTCTTGAAGGGGAGTGATGTGGCGAGCACATGTCAACTCTGCGCGCGCACTATAAACTCCAACATTCCTGCATCGCGCAAGCAAAATGTTTCATTAGTTGGACCGGCCGTCCCCAGGTATATGATCTGCTTGGCGGGAAATTTCCCTTTATAGTGGAAGAGCACGATCACCCACTCTTCCCTATATACTTATAAATAGCTTGACCGTCGAAGCGTTTAATTTGGGCCTGTCTGGGATAAGCCTATCTAAGTATATCCATATTATACAACAACGCCTGTATAAGGCCACTGTTAAGGCGATATTACACGGTTCAATATCGGTGCACTATTGCTTTCAATTTCATTGCTTCAATCGCATTGAAACGTCTAAATACATTGCAATTAAATCTCGGCGAACGCTTTCAATGCAATTGAACCGTGTAATATCGCATTTACGTTGCTTATCCTTTAATGCGGAAATTTGATTCGATGAACATTAACAATTTTTGAAACAAATTTTTATCAAAAATTAACTGTCATCATCATTAGCCCACTTGTGCCCACTGCGGGGTATAGGCCTTTTCCACGACACGCTATCCTTCGCGGTCTCTCGCCATTAGCGTCCAAGGGCGCCCTGCCGACCTAAAAAATAATTAGGTACTTATAGAAAAAACAAAGACGTATTCAAAATTACTGTAGTTTTATTTTCATTTATCAAATTATACAATGTTATTTACAAAAATGTTATATTGTGCGACCGGGACAACATGCTAGACGAAACAGCAGCCTTAGCACTTATTTGCACGAGGCTTCTCGATAAAATAAAAATAAATAAATGACTTTCACACACGCAAGTCTAACTCTAAGGCTAGTCCTGCTCCCAAACTAGGATACCCTGTGCTATGGTAAGCAGGCAAAGGCATCACAAACATACTATAGCGCGTACCGCTGGGCCAACGAGGCAGTCTAAGCAGTGATATTTCGATCGTTGAAGCTGTGTCTGGTTAAAAAATATTAGTTCACCTTTCCAAATCAATTAGTGTTAATAGTAGACGATGTACGTTTTGTTTACTGACGTCAAGTTTGATCTTTTCATTTTTATGTTTCTTTTTTGTCTTCAACAGAGTTCACTTAGTTGCGTTGCGGGTGGGGCTTGCACTTCGAATATTCGAACATTCGTTTTTTTTCCGATATTCGCCTGTTTTACTATTCGATTAATTTGGACCTTGGTATTCGAATATATCGCATATTGATTGAATATATGTTTTCGAACTATTTTCAACGCTATCGCCAGTGGTATGAATAAAATTGCAGAGTAATGCCAACATACTTTTTCAGTACTTATTTTCCGACTCTTTTTCTTCAAATACAAATCAAATATTTGATAAGGCATCTTTACAAAAATTCAGAATGGTCTAGGTTTCATCGCAGTGGAAGCGTTTTTCTTAGTCCACAATACTGCTAGCCGCAACGGTGTTATTCGGAAATTTACTTTTCTCCGTAAAATAGTCAACACATATTCGAAAAATTCGTTTTATTCGAATAGTTGGGTTGTTTACTATTCAAAATATTCGAACAGTAAAAATGGGCGAATATTACAAGCCCTATATAGATGCGGGTGACTTTGCAAAGGGTTGATGTGCCTTTTTGGAAACAAAAATAAACCGGACCGAATAGGATTCTCACAAGGGCTTCGTTGTAGTAGAGGAGAGTTTATTTTGTTTCTTTATAACAATCTATATCTTGCTTGAATTGGCCACCTATTTTTAATCCGTAATATTCACTGAGTCGTAGTTTTGCGCTATAATGAATAACAGTATATTGATTTATATTTCAATCATTTATTGTTTTAAATTACATTTCTGTAAGGTGTTACAATTTGGAATTTATAGTACAGTATAATTTTACCTGTAAACGGCATAGCAACTTAGTACATAAAGTAAAACATTATACAATCACTACTATCACGTTGCAATGTAGTTCAGTATAAGGAACAGAAATAAATTAAATTAATTATCTCATTTAAATGTCATTCGGTTAAAATACCTATCAACTCTTAATAATAGTAAGTACATTACTTCAGAGGGAAGAAAGTGACAGTTCCATACCGAGATTATGGCATTTGCGCCACGAGCTTGCGAGGGGCGCAAACCATTTGAGGTATAGAACTGTACTTTATCCTGAGGTATGTATAGTGCTTTTTATTACACCTACGAGGAAAATTATCACAAAGATAAATGCTAAGACAATCGAAGTTTTTGCGAAAATGCGCGGGCTTTTCCTTTTTTTATTCGCCCGTTTCTGGAGTAGGCTAAGATCATAAGGTCATGCAGCCACTTCTTCCGTGATTCCTCGCGTTTTATATACAAAAATAATTTCGTTTTTAATTTTCTGTATGCACCAAGGAGGTTGGTAACTGGTAAAAAAAAACTGTATGTGGCCAGTAACAATTTACTTGAAATTTAATTAGTAGACAGTTAAAGTCTCTTTGCAGTATGACTGCTGACAAATTAAAAAAAAAAACCGGGTATGTAATGGAATTTCATACATACTTCCCACCCTTGGGTCGGAAGGATTTTCATACAAACTTCCATACCTTGGGATGAAAGGATTTGAAGGGCGGGATAAAGGCGTTTCTTCCCTCTAATTGGTATAATTAGTATGTATTTTCAGAGCAGGTGTGATAAAAAATAATTTGCTCGTCATTACCATTATAAATAATTTATGTTTCATTTAGACAAAACATAAGTTGTAAATTAAAAATGTCATTCGACTAAAATTGTTGATAGGTATTGATAAAAAATTTATTGGTCTCCAATCATAAAAAAATCATAAATAATTTAAATTAAATTAAGATAAATACATAATTAATTCAAACATAACGCTATTGACATGTCAAGAGCATTTAAATTTTATAGTTATAAAATTCGGAAAGAGTATGCGGACACATTTGTATCAGGTACTTTTTAGGGTTTTATCAGACCTATTTCCATAGAGAGACTTAAGTTCATCTGGAAGTTTATTATAAACGCTAACAGCTCGTACTTTTTTTTACTATATGTGATTGTTCGACAAAGGGCCACAATTATATTAAGCCAATTTTTCTCTTATAACCTGGCACTCTTTTTTCAGTTCGAGAAGGAAATTTATCAGGATTTTTTTCTAATTAGTTCAAATATATAGAGTGCAGTAATTGTATGTGATTTGAGTTCCAAGAATAGATTCCTACAGGAGACCCTGTTTGATTTTATACCGCTGAGAATGCGGACACATCGCTTTTGTAGTATGAATATTTTATTAATATCGACACTAGCGCCATATAACCAAGCCATATAGAACCCGCGAAGCTTGTAGCGAAGCATGAATAGCGGTAATTTTCGTCAAACACCGTAAAGCGTACATAAAACTACTTAACTTCTAAAACTTCTATATGAGCCTTCCAATTCACGTGTTCGTCTGCAATAACACCTAAAAACTTTGCGCTTTCAACCAATTAAATTTTTACACCATTTACATCAATATTGAAATTTAATCTGAGGTGTTATAGTTCCTAAAATGTGGCTTCTTGGTTTTACTTTCATTGTTTTAAGTGCCCATAAAGACAACTGTGATAAAACCGTAAAAGTTTTCTTATTGACGAGTAGAACCCTTGTTTTTTATTTAAATGGGTTTTTTTTATGTAGTGTGTAAGTTATTTCCCTTATTATTATTATAAAAAATGTATTTTATTTCATCATCATCATCAGCAGCCATTTCACGCCCACTGCATGACATAGGCCTCCCCCATGGTTTTCCAAGCTTCCCCGGTCTTGTGCCGCCCGCATCCAGTGACTCTTATTTTATCTATTTGGTGCATTAGCCATTTTTACAGCCTTCGCTTAAACTAGGAACAATTACTTAAAAACTATGCAAGAAAACTATGACTTTGTAACTCGTTTTTTTAAAATTTATTTTTTAATCGTCGTACCTACCACAAAAACGGTGACTTAATGAACATAACCAATTAAAATCATCGACCTTACCGTCTACTCACTCCCTGGCTACGCGCTTAACCACTCAGCGATAAAAAAAAACAAGAGTCAGAAGGTTTTGTTTACCAATTATCACATAGGCAGCTGTAGGTAGCACTTAACAAATCAACAAAGAGCCTCGAGCGCGTCGTTTCAATGAAAATAGGTAATTAAATTAGTCGTGTATTCCCCCCTGTTGCTGGTTGATGGTCTATCGTAATCAGTGATTGTAAAGCCGGCTTTTCATTACCTACCTTGCTGCACTACCGAGTAAGCTGAAATCTACGAATAAAAAAACCATAGAAGTATTTCTCCCTACAAAATTCACACTTAAAAACGGCCCCTCTCCTCTCGATTAGTCTGTACCAATGGAATGAGCGCAAGATGTGCTGTAGAGTAAGTCACTCTGCGATTGGTTCATTGTGTGCGCCACGCGTGACGACGTGAACGTTGATTGGGCGAAAGTAAAGGACAGCGTAACTTACGATGTACATTGCAAGGTCGATTGATCGGCAGATTAACCAGTAGGAAGACTCTAAACTAAGAATTGTAGTTGGATGTACCGCGGCTTAGGTGTACAGCTAACTGACCAGCGATAGCTTGTTACTTTTGTTTCTGTGATGTATCTTGTTGGTATAATAAATGTCTTTCTTCTTCTTCTTCTTCTTCTTCTTCTATTATACACTTACTTATTTAAGCTGGGAAAATATATTTAATATCATATACCTACCTGTATGTACACATGTAACATACCTACAAATACATATCTATTGTTACCAACGTACCTCGTATACACGTATAGGTACACGTATACAAAAACGTCAAACTATTGACTTCATGATGACCCGTCGAAATATCTCGGTACCTCGCAAGATGGCGTTTTGACGGTGGCAGGTGCATAGATATTGTGCCGGGTAATACTGAACTCGCTCCGATTGGTAACACAAGCCCCGCCCGCCATCCCACAATTGAACGTGGGGTCATTTTTTAACGTTAGTTAGACATTATGGTTTTAACTATCACTTTATGTATGTGCCTGTATGTTAATGTTTATGTTTATGCTACACGTCGCGTGTGGACCGGCGATCTTAGTAGGTACACTCTGTAGTTCAGACAAAATAATAATTCCAGTTTGAATTAATTCCCAATAAGCTGGATTTTTGTATAGGTCTTTGTATACGTGCCAAACAAATGCTATGTCAGAAGTCCCCATTGATCCCGCGTTTGCGTTTCTTGTTATCAGAGGGCAAAGGTATATCGGAAACAAAAAAAAATAAAATAAAAAAAATAAATTATTTAAACCACTTACTAATAAAATATACAATTTTATCTTATATATAAAAATGAATTGCTGTTCGTTAGTCTCACTAAAACTCGAGAACGGCTGGGCCGATTTGGCTAATTGTTGTTTTTATATATTTGTGGAAGTCCAGGGAAGGTTTAAACGGTGAGAAGAAAAAAAAACGGTTGACGTCGGTGATAAGAAGTTCACGGGGTCATCTAGTAATTACATAAAAGTATGATTAACTTAGGAATTAAAATTGGCAATGGTTGATTTTGACAATCAAGAGTTTGCCGTTGGACCCCACACTAGACGGTAATCGGTATAGTGAGGACTTGGTTATGATGAATTGACAGTGATGAAAGTTGGCGACGGGTACAGAATCAGAATCATATTTTTACTTTTACTTAGTTTTTACTTAGGAAACGGTGATACCTACCGGAATAATGGATGTTGGAAAGTTTGTAGATCGTGAAATTCTCTTCAGAAAAGGTTCCTACAAAATACCGTTCTCGAGTTATTGCGCTTTCAGTTAGTGATGAAAAACGGTAAAAAAGTAAAACTTGTTCGTGATGACGAATAGAACTCTCCATTTTCAGGTGTACGTATATAATATGGGTTACAAAAAAAATGTAAACGAAGCTCGGTCGCCCAGGTAGGTACTAAGTTTTTTTTCAAACGTGCGGGTTCCCTTTTACTCAAAAGGGAACTCGCACGTTTTGACAATTGTGTCATCTGAGTCTACACAATGTGACTTGTGAAATGTTAGTAGGTACCCGCAGTCGAGGCATAGGCCTAAAATCTTCTGGTAATTAATAGTTTCGCTAAGTAAATAAAAAATAGTAAAATTTTTTGGAAGTGACATCCGTGGATTCATTATACATGGATTCACATTTAGCCTATGTTTTCCGGACCATAATGACGAACCGATTGACAGCTTACTCATCAAAAACGGCTGAGTAGTTTAGGCGCTACGATGTTACACCGTAAATACACACATGCATACATACATATGTATGTATGAGTGGACGTATGTGTGGACGAGTTACGATTCCGACTATGTAGTTGGACTCGTAACTCGTCCTTTGGGTTTTGCCATAGTATATGGGTCATGTTCAATGAACACGTAAGTCCGGAGCCAATTGCAGTTCAAGGCAGTATTCTCGAAGTTGTTAAGGAGTATGTTTACCTCGGGCAAACCATGCAGTTAGGTAAAAACAACTTCGAGAAAGAGGCCAATAGAAGAATACAGCTGGGCTGGGCAGCGTATGGGAAACTACGTCGAGTCTTCACATCGCCAATCCCACAGTCTCAAGACGAAAGTCTTCAACCAGTGCGTCCTACCCGTCATGACATATGGTGTCGAAACGTGGACACTCACGGTGGGGCTGGTCCACAAATTTAAAGTCGCTCAGCGTGCTATGGAAAGGGCTATGCTCGGGATTTCTCTGAAAGATCGAATTCGAAACGAGGTGATCCGACAGAGAACCAAAGCCACCGAATTAGCATGCTGAAGTGGCAGTGGGCCGGCCATATTATCCGAAGAACTGATAACCGATGGGGTAGACGAGTTCTCGAGTGGAGACCGCGGATCGGTAAACGTAGTGTGGGACGTCCTCAGACTCGGTGGAGCGATGATCTTCGCAGGGCGGCTGGCAAGAGCTGGATGAGAGTAGCCGAGGACCGTGCTCAGTGGCGTGCTATAGGAGAGGCCTATGTCCAGCAGTGGACAAGCATAGGCTGATGATGATGATGATGATATGGGTCAAAATTCCCGCGCGCATATCCATATCATAAATGAACCGCTTACTGCAGAAAGGAAACATGTACACAAAACATTTTCAGGAGACACAAAAAAAACTGTAACATCTGTAGGACATGTAAACAAAACTCTTAGCATGACGTCACACTATTAATTTTAGCGACAGTTGTTTCTTTTTTACAGTAAACGATGTAATTACCCTCTTAAAACATATTTTTGTCAGAAACTCAATTTCGCCGCTGTGCGCACATGTTTCCTTCCTGCAGTAGGCGTTTCTTATGAAATCAAAGAATTTTTATTCAAAATAACACAGAAACTGTGACTTAACGAACGTTACAAGTTAAGCTAGGTGTCCATTTCAAAATCTCGATCATTTTGGAGAAGAAACGGACAAAAACTCTCTATACTTTGTCTTTTCAGTCTTTTGATGGTTAACTAACGGAGTTGACATATTTTTCATTCTATAACCTAGAACTCATGCATTGAACTGGCTTTAGTTCCAGACATCTTTGTCATCTAAATATCTGTCTAACTTAACGTTTGAAGTAATTCAGCGCAAAAAGCAGAGCATTTTCCGATCACTCATCACTCATTTTATTTAATTGTGATATCACATTTGAAACCCTCACAGTAAGACGCGAGTTAATTACTACTAGCCCTATCTTGTGGTGTTTTAAGGCCGGTTTCTGAATATTTACTAGGTAAATACTTCAGTAACGTTCTGTCACGCTTCGAAATTCGAAGAGAAAGCACTACAGTTAACTATTTACTCAGTGAAATTTTCAATTCAGAAACTGGCCCTTAGTAAACAATTTTCCGTAAGTGAACGTATTATATTGAGTTTACCACTTTTTTCAATTGATAGAATTCTTATAGGTTTTCCTGTAATCTACAAGCAATGAACTATATTTTTGGCATTTGTTTTGGAGATTAGGGGGGAATGGTCAATTTTCGGTTTCATTCATGAATAAAATCGAAACTATTTATTTTAAAATAATAACAAAAATATATTTGAGATCCTCATAACGAGCCCTTTTGTTATATATGATGATATAAGATTTGGAATACTTGTTTTTTTATTTCCTATACGTCCCCCGAAAATGACCTTATTTAAAAAAAAATTATTTACTTTGCACGTCTGTGTTTGGGTCATAGGATTATACCATCCTACCAAATTTCACCTAATTTGGTCCAGTAGATTCGGAGCAAATTGGCTGTGACAGACGGACGAACAGACACACGCACGAGTGATCATATAAGGGATCGGTTTATTTTAAAAAGATGTTTTTTTCTTTTCTTTTTTGTTAGCGACACCGTGTTACTTTCTTTTTGTTTGTTATAAAATAGCCTCGCTGTTGTTGTTTATTGCAGCAATAGTACGCATTTCATGCATTGAATAGAAATAAAGCGTTTCAACGGTACATGACAAGAAGAAAATTGCATCGAATAAGTAACAAATTGAAAACCTAGAATCAATTTGGTCAAAGGCAAATCGAAACCTATTGGGCACTTCCCGTCTTAGTGGACTCATGAAGTTTTACAAGAAACTGGGACTCACAGCGCATGTACCTAGAAGTAAATAATAAAAAATAAAAAATACATATTTGCCTTTGTTTCCTAATAAACGGAAGTAAACAAACATATCCTTTGCATTTGGGTCGTAAAAAAGATCATAGTTTTTACTGCGGAGTTAAATTTGTAATTGATTGTTCGGAGCCCACAGGTCGCGAGTCTTGTAATTTGATTTGTCGGGTCTCGTGATCTCGATGATCTTTATATTGTATCCATATAATTTTATAGACAACTTGCACTGCGTTTGTTGCATACGCCGTGGGTTTACCTAAAGATGGAGGGAAAACCAACGTATGTGACACCCTCATTGTTGTTACCTAAAGTGACAATTTAATGTTATCTAATGACATTTGCGTCAAGTACTTCCCTCCGTCTATTAGCCGTCGTCTACAACAATGACTCATGTCTGCCAGAACTGTCTATCAGCCTTTTAGGCGTCATGTGTAGTGAATTATATCAGTAAGCTGACCCCCGAACACGATAGGCGTAGACCTCACTTTTGTCTGAGCTCGCCTAAGAAAACTTCGAAATAATGCCGAAGTGTTGAGGGTTCTGTACGTACGAGGAAAATATGTGAAAACAATATTTTGTTCTCATAGTTTGCTCGCTTTGTCGTCGGATATTTATTAAACCGTCCTTGATAACGTGATTGATGTACGTACCTGTGGGCCTGCCTTTATCATTTACCTACTCCGTCTTGGAACTTCCCGTGATCTTCAAACTAGGCGGTACAGACTAAAGACTGTAAAGCCTTTTGTTGTGCGATCTTCGCACGTATGTCATCGGCAAGCTGTAGGCAATAAAGTCTGAGATCTGAGATTTGTACCCTTAGAATAATAGGTCTTATTTCTGAATTCTGTTAGCGTTTTTAGATTGGATTAGTATATTTTGCCAGTTTATTTCTTTCAATGAGTTCTTGATCAACAATATGTTGTTATTTGCATAAAGCCTTTTTTCCATATAGGTACCGGGTTTTATCCCCAGCTGGTTGGTTTTTGATTTTTGTTGTTTTAGTTTTACATTTACAGATTTGTGATCGGAAAAACCGTAATCCAAAAGCTTCCTTTATAATATTAATATGATGTTTGTTCGTGAGATTCGATAGGCACCATATTCGCGAACACAAATGACCTCTCGTCGCTAGCGTGCGACGTGAAACCATTTTCAAACCCCCCTTGGGTTTCCGTTTCCTTTTACAACTACACTTCAATATTTTTACTATTTAATGCTTGTCAACTTAATGTTCACATACCCCACAATCCATGACTCTTTAATAAAATGGTGACCAATGCGACTGTTATAATGATGGTACTTTGAAGGGTAATAGTATTTTCTGTTTCTTTTTCGTTTGCTTTAGTGGTGTTTGCTATTTTCTTATACTTCAACTGCATTTTAATGTTTGATAGTTTTCCAGCTTTTTGTCGTTTAGTCTCAGGAGTATCTTGCTGTTTTTTCGTGTTTTTATTACTTTGCGAACGTTTTGCCAAAGATTCCTCAGAATATATCTTATTTAACGTTTTTATTTTATTCTCACAGCTAACACTCTCTCATTTTAGTTCACTATTTTCACAGCTCAGTTTATCTTTTTCTTCATTCGCAGCATCTAATTTTTCTTTAAGATCTTTTATTGTTGCTTTATGCTTCGTAACTTGTTCATTGTTTCCAGTTGAAAAGTCTGAAAGGCTTGGAAAGCTTGTCCAGAGATATCCGTTATTGAGGATTCGTCATCAGACAAGCTCTTTCGCGTCTGATAGCAGTTGGTAACTTTTTTCGCCTTACCCTCACATATAGAACAATTCCAGCCCCTCATCTGTGATTTAATTGTGATACCGACGCGTAGTCTCGGTGGTATACATTTTTTGCATTTTGCTATGTTACATGGAATATCTTCAGCCTTTGAGATACATTTCTTGCATTTGTTGCATTTTGAAGCCATGGTAACGGTTAGGCTGGTCTTAGTATGAGACTATGAGAAGCGAAAATTAATAAAATAAAAATAAAATTTTTTGTAGTGTCTCAGAGACAAGTAGCGGGCACCGTTGTATTTGTCTTTTATGGCTGGGCCGTCAATCATCCCTTTTTGACCGGCTCGCACGGCTTTTGGTCTTATGTCGTAGCTCTCCGCTGTCGTGGTCTTTCACCGTTACCGAGTGGTATTCCTACTTCAAATTCACAACATGTACGATAAAAAGGCATTAGTACGTAACATGCCCGGGGTTCAAACCCACAACGCATGTGCAAGTGTGGAATATGGAAATCCTTTCATAGGTATTCCATGCATCTCTGGCATTCTGCGAATTCTGTCATTCTGCGTATTTGTCATTTTGCGTATCTGGCATTATGCGTGCAAATCATTTATACTTCAATGAGTTCAGACTCTATGAGGTATGAAGAAAAGGACCGAAGCAGCGATTTTTTACTGTATAACAGGCACAAGAAAGAAGCCGTCCATTCTGTACATCAGGGGCCTGTTTCATAGAACTACAATTCATGGTTTACTATGACATTTACAATTCTATGTACATTGTAAAGTCGATTAGCCCACAGATTAACAAGTAGACTGCTACGCAATGTACCTCGAATTGTCACTATAAACTACGAATTGTAGTTTTATGAAATCTCTGCATTTTTGTTGCATATTCGCCCGTAACGTTACTGTGCAAAGTGCACGCGTGTAAAGTTTGATTTGCTGTATGTACACTCGAAGTTGAAAAGGGGGCCGATACTTGCGCCTTGCTACTTCTTTTTGTTTCCAAAGACAAACTTAGTGGTACACGTTTTACGAGCCCTGAAACGGCGGTGAATGAAGCCATTGATGAGGTCCGTAAAAAAGACTGGTCCAACTGTTTTGTACAATGGTTTCAGCGAATGCAAAAATACAGAATTGCGAGGGAGTATGCTTTGGACAAAAAAATGTATTGTATCTCTTATCATCATCAACCCATTATGTCCCCACCGAGGGGCACGGGTCTCTTCCCTGAGGAAGTTATAGGCCATACTCCACCACGGGGGCCAAGTCCGGAGTCCAAGTCTACTGTCAGAAGTTGTCAAGCCGCCCTAAGGCCTCTGACTTGTCTTAACGACTATATCTAGTCTTAATTATCAGAATCCAGAAACTTCGAGTATGCCCTAAGGAGCATTTCGAATGACGTAACTACATATTTATGACCTATACAACAATGCAGCTAGTTGGGAATTAATGCAAACTAAAATGTCTATTTTGTCTGGACTACTAGGTGTGCGCTGTGTCGAGTAATCATTTTTGTCTGTAGCACAGACATGGATGGTCTGAACGCAACTAAACGCGACGTGCGTTTTGCAATGGCGTAGCGGTTACTGATGGGTAGTTAAATTAACTGTCATGGTCAAAGGTCGCCTTGTTTCGGCATGATTATTTTGCACGAGTCGAGCGATTCGTAAGTCGGCCGCAGGCTGTGGTGGAATGTGGGTAAAGGACTTTTGACTGCCTCGTTGGTCTAGCTGTATCACGTCTAATTACCATGCCGGTGGTCGTGGGTTCGGTTCCCACTGGAGGCCGCCGTACATTTGTACAAATGGTCTGGGTGTATTTTCATGTTTGTGATATCCTGCCTGGTTACCATAGCACAGGGTATCCCAGTTTGGGACCAGGTCAAGTGACTGTGTTGTATGGAAGTTACTGTTATGAGTACTTGTCTGGTTTTATTTTCGAAAAAAAATATAGCTATTTACAAAACTGGCTGTGAACTCTGGTGTGAAAATGTGAAATCATGTGGCATGCCAAATAAAATATTTATAAGATAGATAGGTACCAGTTATGACACAGATACACCTCCTAAGGTTATCTTTGTCTAGAAGAGATCGATTTTAGCGATAAGTTCGTGGAAATTCCATGATTTTTCATTATATCTGAAGTGGTAATCTCATATCATTAGAGTTGAGGATAAAATTTAGCGGCGGGCGATTAATTCGTGAATAAACTAGTTGACCGACAATATACGTTTCGGAGGAGTTCGATAACAAACACTGTGACACGAGATTTTTATATATTAGATTTTTTATTATGAAATTAGTAAAGACTAAATTTGATCCACCCAAAAGTTTCTCGCTACAACATTCATAACAACGTAAGGAACGACTGGTTGTAAGTACTTACCTATAATTTTTTTTGGGACTTCAA
The DNA here is from genome assembly GCA_947308005.1 of Yponomeuta malinellus. Lineage (NCBI taxonomy): Eukaryota > Metazoa > Arthropoda > Insecta > Lepidoptera > Yponomeutidae > Yponomeuta > Yponomeuta malinellus. The sequence goes on from OX370995.1 coordinate 4,294,107, forward strand.
AGTGGTTTAAATAGTAGAAGTTGATATAGGCGGGGAGAGCGCCCCTTTTTTCGGAAAGATGAAGTAGTATTCAAGGCACATCACAATCATACACAGTAAAAGATAAAAGAGGAAGTAATATTCGAAACACATCATAAATCATACACAGTAATAGATAAGAGATGAAGTAGTATTCGAGACACAATAAATCGTACACAATAAAAGATAAAAGAGGAATTAATATTCGAAACACATCATAAATCATACACAGTAATAGATGAAAGATGAAGTAGTATTCGAGACACATAATAAATCGTACACAATAAAAGACAAAAAAAGGAAGTTTTATTCGAAACACATAATAAATCGTACACAATAATAGATGAAAGATAAGTAGTATTCGAAAATACCCAATTATAGATGCGAGAGGCTGAATGAAAGGAGCCATTTTCAAGCGGACAAGCACTGGGTATCTCGTCGCGTTGCTTAAATATTGATCTGCCGACGGGGATATATTAATTTACTATTAACTTTCCCATTTGTCCCGCCCAATCCGCGCGATGGGCACGCGTGGTGATTAAGCCCATTCTCTCTCTGATAGAAGGCCCGTGCCCAACAGTGGGACATAATTGGGTACATAAAAAAACCGGAAATATTTCCAATTTGCTCTTTAATTTTTCTGTTACAATTTCTGGAGAGTTTAACATAACCGCACGTCTGGCCGTAGAGTATAATACACACATAGTTTTTCAATAGAATTATTATATTTTTGGGAGTCTACAAAGCAGTACAATGTCATTCCAATTCCAATGGTGATTTTCACCCATTCCACCCATTTAGTGTTGGTGAAGGTACCACTGGACGCTGTATAAATCATCTCATTACGTAGATGCAAAGGCCAAAGTAGTAATAGTGTCAATGAAACAATCATTGCCGTACTAATGTGACTCTATTGAACAGCTATGCATTTTAGAGACGCCACCCCCCACTACGTGTGAAGAAAAACGTTTGGTGACTGGAGTACGAATCAGTTGTAAAGGTGCTAATGTGCTTTGTGTTAATATTGGTTATATCGTGGCCCTCTTTAGTTTACTTTTGTTTTATAAAACAGAGCTACACGCCACGGGCCGTATCTGACCGCGTATCTGAGTTATCTGGTTTTGTACTATTGATAAAAGTTTTTCTTTGTAGATCGAAGGATCTCTAGATTTAGATTACTTAGACGAAAGGCTTTAATTTTTAACCGATGTCAAGAACGGAGTTTATGTGCTAAGTGGTCTGTTTCTTAAAATTAAAACGTGGTCTAGGGTAATTTGATGATGATCTGCTAATGCAAACTACCTTTAGTCACGGAGAATGGAACAAATGTAAAAAAATATTTATTTTCGTTTTCAGTATTTGCGTTCAACTAGGAATAGGTTCTATTTCCATTAATAATAAAAACCCTTTCCTCCTAGTGGTTTCAAAACTGATCCCAAGAAGTAAAAAAAAAACATCGTAGGGCTTGTAGGGAAAAGCAGAATAGATGCTAACACCGATACTGCTACTTAACAAAGTACTGATTGTTGTTGTAAGACTTTAGATTTATGTATGGCCATTTAAGACGTTAAGATCCGAAAGGACGCATGCTTCTTTTTTTGAAAGTCCCTGGCCCGGGCGCTTTGTAAATATAGGCTAAGAAATGACAAACAATAAATGTTATGCTGATTCTGATTTTTTTTTCCACTACTAGGTATATTAGGTTATATATATATATTTTTTTTGAAGCCGGTATTAAGCTGCAGGATCTGTCTATAATTGTCCCTTACCGGCCGGCCGTTCCACCCACATTAGCTCGATATACCTATTTGTTTCGTCAATCTTTCTTCCTTCATCTTCTCCACATGTCCAAATAGTCCAAACCAACGCAACATTCCTTTCTCAATACATTCTAGTCACTACATCCTCTTTCAGTCCATAACGTTCTCTAATCAAACTATTGCGAATCCTGTCACTCAAAGTAACACCAGACATACTTCTCAAAGACCTCATTTCTACTGCATTAATACTACTTTCTTGCTTCTTTTGCCATACCCAAGTCTCGCTACCATGCATAAGTAAGTTGGAACCAGCACTCCATTATGGATAGCCAATCTAGAGCTCTTTTGGAGATGTTTTGGCCACTGACTAAGGAGTGCGACGCACCGATTACACAATTTTCTCGCTTTTTAGCAACTTAAGTAGACTAAGAGGCAATGTATTGCACATCGAATGGTCGTAATAAACTATGAATTGTAGTTTAATGAAACGCGGCTCAGCTAGCACGAAGTAGACAGCTGCAAGGGTTAGGGAGTCTCGTGCACGCCTTTTGTCTCTGTGTCTATACGCCATTTTAAAATCATAAAGATTTCAGCGTGTATATCTATCGTATCCATAAGGTGCATAGCGTGATATATCGCTAGCTCTTAGCACTTCACAAATTAAAAAAGCACGGGTTTGGATAAAATCACGAAATATCACTAGGGGGGAGGGGGGTGTACACTGTGCAGAGATATAACTCGCTCCTTAGTAACGATTTCCCCGTGAATTTTTCAACATACTTTGTACCAAAAATGTACACGTGATTTTGGGTAGGTGGAGGCGTAGTCTAAAACCTCACCACGTATCAGCATAGAGGAAGGGGCGGGGGTTAAAAAGTTGCTAAAAAACATCACGTGATTAATGATGTGATGTTCCGTGTGGCGCCGGGTTAAGAATAGCGTCACTCCATTTCCTTCCGTGGATGTCGTAGAAGGCGACTAAGGAAATAAATTACCAGGAGACTGGCAGCTGCGTCTTCCTGAGAATCCAACCGCATACTGCAATCGTCAACCCGCCTGCCAAGCGTGGCGATTATGGCAAAACCCTTAATGGTTATGAAAACCACGAAGGAGGCCTATGTCCTGCAGTGGTCGTCAAATGACTGATGATGATGATGATGATGATGATGATGATTAATGGACAACCTCTAGTTTAACTTTTAACGTTCATAAAGTCACAGTTTCTGTGTTATTTTGAATAAAATACTCTAAATAAAATACTCTAAATAAAATACTTATATTTGACTATTTTGATGGTTTCTGAACATACGATGTTCAAGTTTCTATTGGATAACTTTTTTCGGAACACTTAAGTTCAAGTCGGAACAATTGTTTTGACGTTTATTTGACCGTGAAGGAAAACATCGTGAGTAAACCCGCGGCTAGGTTGGCTCCGCACGTATTGACTTGTTTTTCCTGTGGGATAGGCCGACTAAGGTGTCAGGATGGCAAAGGTGCTTTGCAATCCTACTCTATCTAAAAAAAACAATGTCCCGGGCACTGCAGCGTCCGAGTGGTCCCTTCAACCATCTAGTGTGAGTAAAGGTGACACTGTACGCTGTATAAATCATCTCATTACGAAAATGCAAAGGTCAAAGTTAAACAGTTGTTTACGATCTAACCTAGCATACCACCGAAATGAGGTTTCGTCCTCTCAGCCTGTCAAATGATTGATTGCATGATTATTTTGTTATTGTTATAAGTTAAATTTTCATTGGCATTGACACTAGACTACCCCGTATTGAGCTCATTGAGAACCCATAGTTGGACACACTACATCAAACTAATATTTATTTACAAACAACTCGAAGCATTAAACTTTTTCTGACAGTATGCTGTGATATGGAGCTACAACATAAAAGAAATACCTTTCAATTTCGCAAGTGATTCCTTAGTTCTGCCCTCTATGCGTAGGAAAAACGGCGGATCTTTTTTAATGAAAACCCTTAGAAACAATATAGCCTTCGTTGCTGCAGTCATTTATAATTGCTATTTTGTCTTGTTACAGCGTGCAATAGCGGCGCAGTTGCAGCAATCGAGCGGTGGTGAGTTATGACACATTACTTCTGTACCTGTCGTACCTGAAAAGAAAAAAAAAACGGAACCCTTATAGAATCACTTTGTTCGTCCGTCCGTCCGTCCGTCCGTCTACGAGGTCTACCTTGAAGCTGCGAAAAAATCAAACTTCTGAGTTAACGTAAAAAAAGATACGGTCGTTTAAGCCGCAGAAAATGTATATTTCGATTCGATCTTCTTCGCGAGAGATGTCTATTTAATTTTGGCGGGTTCTACCATTGGAATGACATTATACTGCTATTGCTGCGTAACTGTGCCTCTAACAAATATATTCAAATAACAGCTACTGTCGTGCTTACATAATTCTATTGAAGTCTGATCTGATATGAGCGTCTGAATTTCACTACAAAATTAATTGACTCTTTCTACTGTGTTATCTATTGGGGCGCGTGAGGGATATTGCACAGACAAGAGTGCAACTCTTAAATAACTTCCACATAAGGCAATCACTTGGTTTGGTCCGAGACTAGGATACCCTTTGGTAACCAGGTACTTCTGACAATAACCCCCGGTTTCTCGTACACTAACAAGCTGTTAATCTACTGTTAACAGCTGTCAGTGGTTTTTTTTTGGTATGCACATTGGTGAATTGACAGCTGTTAACAGTAGATTAACATCATGTTAGTGTACGAGAAACTGGGGTTTACCCACCGACCGGTGAGCCGGCCGGCCAACTGATACGTGCGAGCGCGTATTGGCGATCACGCATCCACGATACTTTGCTCTCTTGGTTGCTATCCACATTTTGGTAACTTTTAATATTTTGTAACTTATTTAACTCGGGTATTTGCAATGTTTTTGACCATTTTGTTTTGGCATGAGTCTACTGTTTCTTGCCAAACTTTATCTGCCAGCAATCATACCAATGCATTACTTATTCATTAATTTCTTAGGTTTAATTTTTATTTATGATGAGAGCTACATTACAGTTTCTGCAGTAATGCGGTTTTACATTTACTTATAATTACTTGTAATCGTAACCTAAAATACTTACGGTCTTATGAAAATTCAATTCCACTAAAACACTCTTGGGACGGATTTAAAGCCGATTTAACCGGATTTAACTAAATCATGATTTGTAAAGTGAAATCTCCAAATTATTCCTGCTACAACCCCTGCATAACTTAGAGTATCTTTTAACTGTGCGATAAGTTTGAAACTTCAATTTGTATTAATGTGCATCATGTTTACCTCCTGTATACAAGATAATAAATAAGACGACATAATTTATGTGACCACATACCGAGAAATTATTACTTACCTCTTATACGTTACAGTAGCCACTTAACTTTTAAAACTACATATTATTCAATTTCTCGGCATAAACGGCCGTATCTTTTATTTGGGTACGTTAACTGAGAAGTTTGATTTAATCACAGCTTCAAGGGACTAGACCTGAGTATATGGTTTTAATTTTTTTTTAGCTAATTTATTCACACGTTATAAAAACAAAATCTTTAATTTTTAATAGTACCAAACTGTGAATACAGTTTGTTGGTACATTGCTCTCTTAATTTACATTTAAGGCTTTATGCTAATTTAATATACTTCCGTACGAACATGACTATACCTTATTTACGAGTAAGTAGTGTTTCTTTAATAAATTTTTAAACATTCAACTCGATAGGGCGTTCCCGAGATAAAGGCTCTTGACAGACGGACAGACGGACGGACCGACACCAAAGTGATCCTATAAGGGTTCCGTTTTTCCTTTTGAGGTACGGAACCCTAAAAACTGATTTTAACCCTGTTTTCAAGATGGCCGAATGTGAAATCGTGGTCGACAATTTGAAGTCAAGCTCTAAAACTTAGCCTTCTCGGTTCACATGCATTTCCAAATTGTATATAATGACCGGAGTATACTGGACCATTTCGGTGGCACGGTGTGATAGCTTATGCTTAAAACCATATGACGTAGAATGGAGTTTTTGCTTTTATGTAGATCAATGATCTACAATGATAAAGCGGGACTTTAATACAATTGGGTATTTGACAAAATATCAAATGAGTTACTTTTGAAACGGAATTTTGTATGAAAATACTTGCTTATGACGTCACATTTCAGAGCACTCTTTTTGTGTTTAATCTATTTAAAAATTGTAATAAATAGTAATTGACTAAAAGAGATGATACATTTTCCGAGATATTTTGCCATTTTTGTTTTAATCGAGCATATGAAATAATTTATTGTTGATCGTGTCAAATACCGTATTATATACCTAAACACGTTTCCGAGCGGTTCCGTGCTTCGCAAGGCACGTTAAGCTGTTGGTGCCGGCTGCCGTCGATAGATGGCAGTCGTTAAGCCAAGTCAGAGGCCTTAGGGCGGCTTGACAACTTCTGACAGTAGACGAGCCACTAGTCTACAAGCCTGCACCAATCCGGACTTGGCCCCCTTGGTGGAGTATGGCCTATACCTTCCTCAGGGAAGAGACCCGTGCCCCTCGGTGGGGACATAATGGGTTGATGATGATGATACCTAAACACTGATATTACAAAAAATAGGTATATATGTGGGAAAAAAACTCCTAGATCAAATGTTGATCTAAATCACAAACTCTGATTCTATTCTTTGTTTCTGGTTGTGCAATAAAGTTTTCTCCGTCTATCTATCTACATGGAGTATTTCAGGAATTACGCATTTTAGAATTAACCACGGTATACTCGGGAGTCTAGAGCCTCAATTCAATTGTTAAATAACGTTAGACATAACTTCAGGTTAACTTTAAACTTCACCAGCAAAGAATAACTAACACGTAGGCAGTTAAATTAATAAAAAAACCGGACAAGTGCAAGTCGAGGGCTTTGTACAAATTTGTAGGTACTTACATAATACCTATAAATGGCTTAGGAATCGAGTTTCGCAGTTTTTTCCGAGCTTTTCCCGAACTTCAAAGACAATTTTTATTAACGTTCTAGTTACAAATGTATTGTTTCAGATTTTTCCCTTTGTAGTATTAGACCAAATTTCATAGTTCTAGGACCTAGAATCTAGGTCAACTAAAAGTACCCTATAAAATGATTCCCTCGAGTGCCGAAATAATAGTTATTTAAGATACACGTGCGGAAAGTAAGGTTTTATACGAATAAGTGGCAAATTGAAAACACGACTTTCCGCACGTATATCTTAAATAACTATTATGCGGCACAAACGGCCGTATCTTTTTTTACTTTTACTTAGAAGTTTGATTTTTTCACAGCTTCAAGGGACTGTGTAGACCTGAGTATATGGTTTTATTTTTTTATTTCAACTCGATACCTTCACGCGTTCCCGATATAAAAGGTCTTGACAGACAGAGGGACGGACCGGACGCACGAATAACAAAGTGATCCTATAAGGGTTCCGTTTTTTCCTCTTGAGGTACAGAACCCAAAAAATCATAAAAATAAAAAAGTATACATAAAGTGTGTGTCGGGCCACGCGCATTGTAGGGTTCCGTAGAAGGAGGGATTTTTTTATTGATATGTTACTAGGATTTTATTTTACTTATATTAACTAGGTACCTGGCTTACACAACACTTCACACATTTTTTTAATTAAAGAACCGTGATTAATATTTCGGAAACGGATCCTGGAATCTAAAAATGGTTTTAGACAAACAGTCCAGCGATGTCTCACGCTATGGAGTAGAAGAAAAAAAAAACATTCCTAATGTAGGTGTAGGCTTTTCCACATTTTTTTTTATTGTTTAATGCGCTGACAATTAAAAACGAATATTCGAAGTCCAAGCCCTACCTAGTCGTGAAGATGACGCTAGCAGCTCTACACTCTAAGATGGGCTGTCTAAGCCGAGCCCACGCGCAGAGGGGCTTTATACTCGTAGTTGGAGCGATTTGACAGCTCGCGTCAGAAGTCATCGAACTCTTACTGTTGATGAGTCACGTATTATTTCGACTATAGGACAATTCACTTTGAATATATTATCCTTACATTTCTATGCCATATTCATAGACATCGACATAAAGAAGTAAAGAGGCGTGAGATCAGTGGCTTTTTCACATGGCCGCTCAATGTCAAATTGCCAGGGAAATTACGATTAGGACTTTAGGTTGCTACTTGCGCTCCGCGTGGATGTCGGACTGGCCTGTTGTGGGTTCCGGCTCTGGCCTCTCGTTCTCTCGCGCCTATTTTATCACACGACCAAGTTGGCGAGTTAGTGTTCTCGCAGCCGTGGGTTGAGCGAGACGCGCGCGGCCGCTACCGTTCACATGCGCTATCGGCCCTGTTATAATGACCCGTCTTCAGTTGTTACCACGGGCCGACGCGATTGTGATCACGTACACGTGATAATTTCGGGCGATAATGTAACTGGACCCCGTGTGTGCGCTTCAGCAAAGTTGGTCGAGTTTTGGAGTTTGTGGTTGGTGTGTTTACGTCGCGTCACATGGCCCGGGCCGGTTGGCGCAGTGCGTCGGGCGTAGTAAACAATGTTGCTCCCAGAAGTAGCGATGGTCCACGCGGTCACCACGAACCGTGAATTGATAACGGCGGCAAATGCCGTACGATTGGAGCACTGTCCCCTATTCGTCTGTTGTTATTGACGCTCGCGGCTAAGTCCATCACGACCGCTCTTTGTAGGGAAGTTCACGCTCTGCCTACCGCGCACGTGTGATACAAATCGTGTTAATAGTAACGAACGACAACAAATCCCTGTAGGTATGTCACGTCGTTTGCTTATCAACTAGGTAGGTGACATTCGCAATGACTGGACAAGACCGGTAGCTAGCGCACAATATGCCTCGCACAGATAAAGGCAAAAATAAACTAGTCCAATTAATTATTTATCGCCTTGCGAGTTTGTATTGCTAATTTAAGTATCCAACAAACCTTTGAAGTTACATAGCAATGTTTGTAATAAGCGCGAATGACTTTTAGACGACATGCGAATGTGCAAATAATGAATACTATACAAAATTAATGCTGAAATGCAAACGTGAGTAATTTTACAAACGAAAGAGACTTAACGTCTGATAAACAATTTTATGCGAAGCCCCATTCGGAAAACAGCATGTAATTTTTCATTTATTTCAGTTGCAACACATTATTGTGTTTTACTATTATAATTTCATACTGTTAGCGACGAGAAGGAAGCTGTTTGAATTATGGTGCATTGAGCTAGTAGGAGACGCCATTATATATCGAATCATTCGGAAAACAATGCGAGATAAAAATGTTAACAGCTAAAAGTATTTCTGAATAGGAGAATGGAGGCCGGGCCGAACGAAGTTATAATAAGGCTGTCCGATTGCGAAATCCTAAAAACAATACCATAAAGTTAGTTCCGACCGCATTGTGTAGTGTACTGTACCTAGCCGGCGAAAGAATTACTTGCGGCCCGAGAATCAGCAACTCAGTTGAGTAAACTATGTTTAATAACCTCAACAATACATTGTAACGAACTCGTAAAACTACCATAGAATTTGTAATGGCTTCTTTAATTTGTTACTTCAACTTACACTATCTGTGTCCGCGACTTCGTTCACGTGGGATTCGAATAAAAAGCCTATGTCACTCTCTAGCCCATAAGTAACATCCGTCTTCTAAGACGTTCCTCAAACGTTCGTTCGTCTCCTCGACTCTATACCCAACGGCGGTTTAGTCGAGGAGAAAGTGGAGGCATTTCCTTGAGGTATGTAGTATTATCAGTCAGTATTTCGAGTGTTCTCGGGTGAGTGCAACCAGTCAAAGTTGTGTAACTCGAGGGAGAATTTGGTTTTTTGTGTTGGCAATGGCGATGTGATCAATATTATTTTAAAAGAGACCCATGTAGAGGCTCTTTAAAAATTGTAGAAATCACTATTAAAAAGCGGACAAGTGGGAGTCGGACTTGCCCACCGAGGGTTCCGTACAAATTTGTAGGTACCCAGCTTTTCCCGAACTTCAAAGACAATTATTTTATGATTTAATTACAAACGTATAGCTTTAAGGCAGTGTAGACCTGAGTAAATTAAAGAATAAAGAATACCCTTATCTTATCTATGGTTTTAGTCTCCACGTGTTCCCGAGATAAAGGGTCTTAACAGAGAGACGGACGGACGGGCGGACAACAAAATGATCCTATAAGGTTTCCGCTCCGTTCCGTTTTTCCTTTTGAGGTACGGAACCCTAAAATATGACTTGTGTGAAAAAATGTTATTCCAAGGCAATCATTATTTTTTATTTTCGAAAATACGGGATATTACTCGTATGTACAATTCACACAAAATAATTTCTTTCCATCGTCAGTATTATCCATGCAATTGGTATACAAAAACTTTTGAAAACTTCGCAAAATACCGATTTTATTTCTCGAGGAGGTTAAAATGTAGGTCCTGAGGTTCCTTAGCTTTGAGAAATTTGCTCGAGTGGAGGAAATCTTTGACGTTTTATAATCTGGGGGCACGTGGGCCCTTTTCTCGAAATTGTTCAGGCCATTTTTGACCCCCTTATAACTTAGTTATAGATAAAACTAGAAGCCTGAATTTTCAGCAACCAAGCAGGCACTGTATAAGCACGGTATATTTAAAATTTCATTCAATTTGAACCAGTAGTTTAAGAATTATAACTAGTCAAAGTTTCTTAATTTTGTCACTCACTCACTGAGTGACTCACCGATCATCAAAACACTATGGCATTTCTAGCAGATAGAGAAGCTTCAAATTTATAATACAATTAGTGTTTAGTTTAGTGCAAGTCTTTCCACTTTTCTAGATACACCAGCTGCATAAATAACTTTGTAATCCTATATAAATATATAGGATTACAAAGTTACATTTCCAGTGAATAAATCAGTGTACTTGTAGATAATAAATAATAGGTGTAGATAGGTACCTAGATATAATTATGTTAAAAGGTAACTTGGAAAATGGTCAAAGAAAAAATTAGGGACTATATACAAAAAGAAATGAGAGCCCACCAAAACATAACATAACATTGGCTTGGCAATCGCACTAAACAATCTAATTTAATATAATATGCATTACTTGTGAGATACATTCTTATATATTCTTTTTGTTACACTAACCCGTGCTGAGGACAATTTTAAAAACCTATTTAGAGGCTAAAAATTCCACCCATGCCGGGACTATGTACGTACCTAATACAGAGAAGTTTGTAAAGAGGCTCGAAATTTCATCGATGCTTGATGCTTGCACTTGCCCATTAGTTCAGTTGGGAGAGCGCTGGCACGGTGAGCCAGAGGTCGCGGGTAGAGCATGGACTACCGGACCCCTTTTCTAAAACCGGTATGGTTTCGGTATCAATATTTTAAATACCGGAATTCCGATATTTCGGTATTTACAATTTTTTTTTTGTTAAAATAAAGAAAAAAAAAATTGAAAAAACCTGCCAAGTGCGAGTTAAACTCGCAAACCATTATATATACAACATTAGACAAAGATCGAGACAAGATATATTAGGTACATTAAGAACAGCGCCATCTAACCAACAAGAAGCGTTTCACATTGACATTTAATGACATGACATCGGCGCTGTGAAGGTTACATAGATGGCCGCTAGATGGCGAGCACTGTCTTTATACAACGTTTTTTGTATGGGAGTCCCCATTAAATATTTATTTTATTCGGTTTTTAGTATTCGTTCTTATAGCGGCAACAGAAATACATCATCTGTGAAAATTTCAACTGTCTAGCTATCACGGTACATGAGATACAGCCTGGTGACAGAGACATCTCTAGACAAACAGATGGACAGTGAAATCTTAGTAATAGGGTCCCGTTTGGCACATTTCGGGTACGGAACACTAAAAAGTGCCCATCAGGCTTATTCGAAGCTATCTAAGCATTAGTAGGTAGTTCTATATTTAGACAGTGCAGCAAAATCTGTTAAAGCCAGATTGAAACTGGAAAATTCCCTACATGTTTTACATTATGAAGTTATGTTTGGATGTAGAGTCGAACAGCCCGTTGAGTCGCTCGGCGACTCAAAAATAAAAATAGCTATCAAAAATATCGAATTAGGTTTATCAAAACCGAATATTTTGTCCGGTATTCCGGTTTTTCGGTATTACCGGAAACCGGTATCCATGCTCTAGTCGCGGGTGAAGTCCCGGCATGGGTGAAATTTTTAGCCTCTAAATAGGTTTTGAGATACATTCTGTTTTCATGCGATGGCCTAGTCAATCTATTTATTTAAAACATAAAAGATGTTTATCATTGATATGGTCACTATAAGATGTTGTCAGGTTAGCTAATAACGAAATAACTTAAGACAGAAGGACCCATAAGTAGGGACTGAGTAAATTAACCGACTTACGGCCGACTACTGAAACGTCTCTCAAATATTTAACGACTGCTTAAATATCTAAGTAGTTCTCAAACCCAAATTTCGTATACTCAAACGTCTTTTCTAAGCATGTGTTAAATTTAAGAGGACCTTAGCATAAGTAACGCTCAAACGCTACTTAGTACACAATTCGTATACTGGAACGCAGCTCAATCTTATTTAGCTTTCAAATGAACTGTCAAACTTATTTGAGTGCCCCAAGATTTGAGAGTTGTCAAGAGGTCTCCCAAATAATCTAAACACTTTAAAACAATGTCTTTATCATCGCTATCTTCTCTTTCTGATTATGAAAGACCACCTGTGAGTCGTCGAAATGAAGTGAAATTTAATGCTTTCGAACAATACGACGATGTGGAGTTTCGTAATAATATTATACGTAATAAATACTCACTTTTTACCAGTCCTAGGAGAATGTCTTTCTCCGCCATAGTATAATTACGACCACGTTACTTTCTTTCTTCCATATTCCAAATAACTATCCAGAAAATTCAAAAAATATTTTCAATTCAAGACGACAGAAATAAATTCGCGCGCGCGATAGCAAAGTGTCACTCACACTCAGCTACACGTTTCATTCTACGAAATCTTTTCTAGATTGTTTAATGTTCATTTAATTGATATGTTTTATTTTAAATATCAGAACATTGTGCATATGAATAGAATAGTGTATTAATCAAAACTTTTATTATTCGATACAATTTTGAGAAGAAATACGTAGCAGAGTAAATATTCTGAAGCAAGTTTGCGTAAATCGAGGCATAGATAATGTTGCCATGGTCTTGCCACGACTTAAATATTTGAGTGCTGCTTAGCTGATAATGCGTACTCATCGTTTGAGTAGTGGTTGTGTATACCACTTAAATTTGGGAGAAATTTAAATTTAAGAGCCCTTCAACTGATTGATGTATTTGAGAGACGTTTCAGTATTCGGCCGTTAGTATTACATGGATCTCACAACTTTTTACGGTAGAAGAACTGAGTTGCGAGACTTGGTTTTTTTACAAGTTATGTTTTTGATGGCATAACGTTTTCCTCAGACGAGGAAGAGCGGAGTCGAGGAAGACTATGAGAAATGTCTTGGAATACGGGTGTAAGAAGGCAGTCATCTCCGTTTCTACATAAAAAAAACCAACAGAAGCATTTTTATTGTATAAAAAAATGATTGGAAATTAAAATGCACTAAGTACCTATATTTAACCCTTTCTATGTCTAATATGACTGGCCTAAATCGTATCCTCTGTGACCGTACGTAACTAGTCTTTAAAACGTACGTAAAGTCAAATCTAGAACTTAGATATTAACTAATTTATTAATACTGTCATTAATGTGCAGATTTACACTAAGTGCAACTTCATTAGGGGAGTGGTGTGAACCGGTCGTCTTTGTCTTCAATCCTACCAAATTTAATTGCTTTACTAATGCTGTAATAGGACTAGAGCACTCGCTTTTTAGTAACATAAACCGGACGTGACAAGTCAATTGCTTTTTATTTTTCAGTTTTTAATCAGACATCACCAGTGTGAACAACGTATTTTTTTAATTAATTAAGCTTGAAATCAGCAATGGATAGTTTCTCTCATATTTTTTCTTTTTTCGATAATCGCCACCTAAGAAGGAAAACAAAACGAGGAAACCTGAGTGTCAGTGGTATTTGATTCCTTACCTCAGTAGTCTAAATCGTCATTGTGGGGTGTCCGCTCCTGAGAGCGTGGTTGGCTGCTAGTAAGTTAATTAATTTAAGTAATTAGATTATTATTAGGTTTGCCAAGGGCAATCCGCTGATGGCGCCTGTGAGTGACAAACGTGCATGTTCTAGTACTACCAATTTCTGTATAATGTTTGAACATGACTTGCTGTTGTTGCATCTTATAGGGACAGATAAATGGGGATCATCATCCGCCATTTGACGCCCATTGCAGGTCATAGGCCTCCTTCGTGGTTTTCATAACCATGAGGGGTTTTGCCATAATCGCCACGCTTGGCAGGCGGGTCGGAGCTCAGCATGCTAGGCGTAAAATGGATTGACAAACTCCGAAACGCCACGCTGCGCAACAAAACCAAACTCACTGACTTTATAGCTGCGACGGGCCCGGAAGGGTGAGCAAAATCGTTACCGATTGGATTCCGTGCCGTGCGGTAGCCACCGGCGACGTGCCAGAACGTGACGGACATGGTGTGACGACTTGACCAAAGATTTACCTGGGTGGCAAGAGTTGGTCAAGGACAAGGAGGAATCGAAGTCTAAAGGGGAGGCCTTTGCGCTGCAGTGGGACACAATCACGGCTGCGTTAAAAAGTCAATATGTATTAAGCATTAATTGCCATCAGCACATGCCGAGAGCAGCTGGTTACCGGCGGCCGTGGACAGAACTGGCGTGGTTTGGGGGAGGCCTATGTCTAGCAGTGGAAGCGGCCGAATTGAGTCTAGGTGTGCTTTATTTAGTTTCTCATGAATAATATGACACTGCCTAGTGTTCCGTCAACTCAGTGGTAGCACACACGGACCTCAATCTTTTGATATTTGACCTAGCCAATTACGCGAATTAAACTCGCGCCCCTGCCATCTAGATCCGAATCGAGCTCGATAAAGGGATTTAACACACTCCATCTTCTTCGTTATATACATATGTAGCGTCAAAACTACTGCTGAGCCGCTGGGAATATTCCCAACTCATAGTAATTTACTTATGAGAAGTCTGGTTAGTTAGTTAGACCTGAGATTTCCGCACTTCGCCTCATAGTTGGGCCATTGTACGTAGCAAGCGCTAAGATATGTAAATATCTCAGACACTAGGGTTTCCTTACGACGTTTTCCTTCACAGTTAGCGAGTGGTATTGCTACTATTACTTCACAAATGTACGTGACATAGAAAACAAAGCATAATCCCGGTACATGCCGGGATTTGAACCCACTACGTCCCGAATGAGAAGCTGGCGTTCTACCGCTCCGCTACCACAGCTCTGAGAGGAGTCTGGTTATCTTGAACGTATAAAACTACCTTGATACATTTTTAATATGTATTGTAAAATTGATTGAATTACGGTAGGCATATGGAATTTTTGGAATGTTCGCTTATTTCGGAAAATGCCACGTCAGTAGGCACAACAGTACTTCAAAATTGGTAGTCTAGTAGTCTTTCAAAATTGGGAGTAGTTCTTTAACGATTATTTTATTTTAATTTTATTAATTTTACAAAGTCCACAGCACAAAGTTACTAAAGTTAGGTAGTTAATGTAGACCAAACATAGGCCAATTACGGACTAATATTTTTATGTTTTCTTATTAAACTGTAATAACAATGTGATCAGGATCGTGGCAAGTGGCAGTCTCCATTGTCTTCTCTGGAGAAGATCCCTCTGGGATACAGGCGTGAATTTATGTTATGTTATTAACAATAATAATAAGTACTTTTATTGGCTATAACTTACAGAGGCCTATTACATTTTAAAAGTTATATATTAGGTTAAAACTGTCGTAAGCCTCTGACTCCTGAACTAGGGCAACCTGTATCAAAAGCCTCCTCTACACATCAACAGATGCATCTGCAGACGTCATCTGCGGAGGCGTCCGCCGACGTGTAGAGGGGGTATTTTCGCGTCTGTGGTAGGTATTTAACGTCCACAGATGCGTTCGCCTCGAATCCGGTTGTTGTCGGTTTTTGTGGCACACATCAAAGGGTTTCGACGCGAACGCCCGGCGTCTGTCCACACGTCTGCCGACGCATGAGTTTGATCGGAGTTGCGATTGAGAGTGCACGCGTGCTTCTTGTGGTTTAATTCCCGTACCGATTTGAAAGTCCTAAATCAAAATGTTCTTACCCAATCTAATCTTTATTCCACTTACTTTGTTCTGTTTCTGTGTATAGCCAGCATCCACCACCTTCTTCTTCTCCATTTCATTTTAATAACTCTACTGCGATACTGCTCAAGTAGTACTTAAAAGTACTAAATAAATAAACAGCTGCGGCAGCTACAATCTCAGTACCCACTTTTTAAACCTTAATGTCCGAAGGCGTGTTGCATCTGTCGAGAATGAACATAAACTGATCGACCTACAGACGTGTGGACAGCTCGTGGAAATTCACCTGCGGATGCATCTGCCATAGTCCGCGGACGCATCTGTTGACGTGTAAAGGAGGCGTGAGAGTAGGCCGCTCCTACAAAAACCTTTGTTACCTTTGTTGAATTTTGTGGCGCTTGTAGACTGTGAGATATCATGAACTCACTCCGACCGACTTTGGCATGTTCGTGTGAAGTCCGGTATGTATGGCATCTGCATTGGACATAACACATTGTAATTGTATTAAAATAAATTGGTCCGGCAGTGACAGGGCCCGCATAACATTACCATGCGATTACAGTGCGGTAATGCGTCATTGGGCAACGGAAGAAACGGGGATGAAGTGGGAATAAATTTGAGGCTGAACTTTTCCGTTGCCCACAGCACCTCTACTCTGGGCATCAATATGGCCAAATTGTGTCATATAGAAAAGGAGACCATTCGCCAAAGAACTAAGGTGGTGGACTTAGCCCCAAATATTAGCAATCTGAAGCGGCGGTGCGAGTAAGTAAGTCGTTAAAGAAAAAAAACTGGCCAAGTCGAGTCGGATTCGCGCACGAAGGGTTCCGTACCATTATCTATACAATATTTGAATATTTCAAGCGTCTACCTGTTATTAATATCGAGCAAAAAAACACGTTCGTTGTATGGTAGCCCCCCTTAAATATTTATTTTATTCTATTTTTAGTATTTGTTGTTATAGCGGCAAGAGAAATACATCATCAGTAAAAATTTCAACTGTCTAACTATTACGGTTCATGAGATACAACTTGGTGACGGACGGACGGACGGACGGATAGCGGTATCTCAGTAATTGGATCCCTTACCCTTTGGGTACGGTTTTGAATTATCCTAATACCGGTAATTTGGTTTTTTCGGTATTACGGTTGAATCACGTAATTGTATCCAAAATCAAAACTATGCGCGCGACGCGGTTTTTGACTCGACATCCAAATATTAACTTCATAATGTAAGACATATTGGGATTTTTTCAAATTCTCAATCTGGCTTTACGATTTTGCTGCACTTTTTTGTGAGTTTGAGACTGCCCGAATATAGAACGCATGCTTTCTAGGCTTTTGTACTTATAATGACGTAATACAGTATTGAATCTAACTGTTAGTACTCGTATCATCAGGCCAAACACCTATACATTCGTGGTACACGTGCAGAGCTGACGGCATTGTGGGTCTACCGGTCTACTGTTTTAAGTATATTTCCATAGAAATTTCGAAGCAAGAAAACATGTTATTCGGCCTCTTTGTCACGTACAAATAAAGATAGGAAGTAATCTTCGGGCCCGTGCGATGCATAATAGCATAAAATAGCTCGTTTCAGCTAGGGCGAGGGCGAGGCCGCCGCATGGGTGTAATGCCCATATTGCCCATGCGGCGGCGGCGGCGCGAGCGCACGGCCGCTCTTGTTAATGCACGGTAAAGTACCTCCCGTTTTGATACTACTTTCACATTTGCTATATTTACCTTACAGTATTGACACTAAACTTGTAATAAAAGACATTAGAATCCTAAGCCTACCGAGACCTTAGTGAGTAGGACAATTCCACTATTCGCGATTATAAAATATCCACAAAGTGGATATAAAATATCGATGGATACGATACCGCTCACAATGCGAAATTGTACGATTTTTTTATTTATAATTTTCCGTTGATAATTATTTATTTTTGCTTCCATGTAGATAGATCTGTAGATTGCGTTTCAAACAACTATCTGCAGTACTTACGTTTATTTTTCTCGGGGTGCAATGTATAATGTTTTATCCTTGTTCTCGCTATTGTTGAGGCAACCATAAACGTAGCAATATCTTAGTCCCATCGTGTGAACACTCTTGGGCGACGCGTGCGTGCAGGTAATACGCACGTAAGTCACAAGTTGAATGAAATCAGGCGCGGCGTGCCGGCCGGGCGCATTGGCGACCCGTCCTCAGAACACAAAAAGAACCGTCTAAAGCCTCACGAAAACTCACGATATTCGGCTATGTGTGCGCGCCAACGAAATGAGGTTGTGTGTGTGCGGCTGCGCTCGCGCCTTTCTATAAAGATTACCTAGCGCGGCTTTGTGTCAGTTATTTACAGCAGCCTAACAAAATAAAGGTTTTTAATATTCCGTAGTCAACAAGGAACCCCTTTAGTTTTGCCATGTCCGTCCGTCTGTCTGACTGTCTCTCCGAGGCTCAGCTCAGAGACGATTAGTACTATAAAGCTGTTTGGCGCAGATATACATACTTATTTCGCCGACAAAGCGGTAGAATAAAATCCTAAACAAATTTTTTTTTTAGGGCGCTCTTGAACTTAACCAAGGGACAGTTAAAACGCAATACGAAAATGTCGACGACGAGAGTAGGGCTTGAGCCAGCTGAAGTATGATGCCTGCCCACTGGACAGAGCTTAGGAGCAGTAGACTAGGATTTGCTTTTCCAAGATAGGTCGTACGTGTCGTATCACTTCTGTATGAGATTTTGTTCCAATACTAGATGAGCCCACAGACGTTGTTTTGTCCTGTGAAATCCCATAAAAAAAGCAATAATTCCGGGCAATGTTTGTGTTTTTCTCTCATTAGGGGCCATTTGAACATGGTTATTGTTTCAGCTGAACATTATCCTGACATTGGACATTATACTGGTCATTTAAAAAATATACTTACGAATTGGGACCCATACGGGCTGTGACATACATAAAAAATATACGCTTACCAACGAACAGACTTTAATTTTCATTTATATACGTAAATCATAGCGCGTATGTAAATAGCGCGAGGACGAATATGAAAGAATATTAGTGAAAAATGTAGGTTTCGTACTATCAGTCCATCACAATGTATTAAGGAAAAGACGACGTGTCAATGATAACGAAGTCAGTGTTGGAAAATTTTGAGCCTAAATATACCTAGTCTTTATCGTTTGGCCATCGATACACCGAGGAAGAAGATTTATTGCTTTTGTTTAGAATGTTTAGTAATACGACATGTCCAGAGCGGTAGGTACTCAGGTTAGTTCAAAAGCCAGAGGCTCAGGCTTGTTAGTAATGTGTGTCGAAAAGAAGTTTTTCTCCCTTCTAGAGGCCCGGCCGCGAGGCCTGTCGGCTTGCTATATACGAGTATCAACTCCCTTATACATATTACCTTAACTTTTCAATGGATATTTTTCTTAGCGTAGTCGCATAATGGAACTAAAGATTGAGCCGATATTTCATATTCGTTACAATGTCGTCAGTGCTCGGATTCGTCGCAAACTCGTATAATAAGATTACTTAAAGAAAGTAATTGAAAACCTATTTGCCTCTCGCTTTCACAACACTACCGTCTTTACAGAGATCAGATCTGTGGCAGTCTATCTATGTGAAATATAGTTGTTCAATTAATTATCCACTTTAGTTAACCTTGGTTTAAATCGCGATACTTTCAATGTTCGCACGAATTTATGTTAAGTAGTATGATAATTTTACACATCGTAATCTCTGATGTGAGGTGACACATATAGGAGTATTCGGTGTCATTAATACTGAAAAATGTCGGTATTAACTGTCTGTAATTGAAAACAAAACTAATTTGTGGTTGAAGCCAACAGTCACCTAAAAAGAACTGGAACCCCGGTTTCCGTAGGTGAAGATGGTCTCTGTACCATCATGTCGTTTTGACATAGCGCGATGTACTGTCACTCGACCTAAAAGCTTATGTCAGCCTTTCGTATCAATTATCAATTACATCGTATTACAGCACTTAAAACTGTTTTTATTTGGAACGGAAATTGCAACTATTCTTCTTAATGCAATTTAAGTTTACTGCGATTCGCGCTGTTTCAATTCGATTGTGTCGAGCATTTTTAATGATCATGCAAATTCGAAAGCGTTATGTCATACATGTGAACTCTTGCGTTCTGGAACCTTGCTTTAGTGCAGCCTTGGTTTTTTTGTGTGCGTTGTGGACAAGTTCTCCTTGAGTAATATTGTTAAGCACTGACTGAAAATCAGCGCTGAGGGATCGCCTCCTCAGCACAACGCTGAGTCAGCTGCCTTTTGTGGCAACTTAGATACACCACAGGCTACATCTAGTTTTGTCTGTTGTGTATTTAGTTTTCTTATTGTTGTTGTGCATATTATGTTACTTATCTGCTTATTTTGTTTCTGTGATGTATCTTGTTGGTATAATAAATGTCTTTCTTCTTCTTCTTAACATTTTTACAAACTCCTTCACTGTTGGTGGTTTTTTATCAACTTTAATGGAGACGTTGATTATTTCCAATTATTTCCGATGTTAGATTAGATAGAGCTGGAGACATATTCAAGTAACATGAAATCAGGAGTTTAATTGTTATCTCGAATTAACGTTGGCAATCTTCCTAAGTAGGTACATAATTTTTAAATATTAAAAAATATTTTAAGTATCATTCAAAATACAGCCAATCTCTTATGCCAAAAGCATACATATAAACCAGCTTCCTAAAGGTATATTATTGTGAATTATTAACACTTACTCGTTTTCCTTATTATGCAACAATTCATATTCGAGATACTACGTTGGTTCGTCTTCGTCCTTCAGTAAAATTTGCGACGATCCCACAATTTGAGGAATGATTGTTTCCAAAGAATAAAATCAACATGTTCGTTTTCCTATTCAAACTTTGGCTTTGCCAAGTGTCGGTAATTTGAAAATAAGGAAAATATTGGAGTTGGTGAAAAATTCTTAAAATTTGATTAACTTCGTTCTTTAACGTTGACTAGAAATAAGTGCAAAAAATACGCCTACTCTCTAAATTATATTTCACTCTCAAGAAAACGGATATCCTAAGTAAAGTGGAGCGAAGTTCTCGGATTGCTAACTTCTTGAAATATATCATGCCAAAATAATGCAAAAATATAAACCAGCATTAAAAAGATTCATTTTTAATTTCTATCAGTTTTTCCCTAGCGGTGAACATAGCTGTGAACAAAATATTTGATAGAAATCTTAAAGTACGGAAAGCAATAAAATCTATTACCTCGTTTATTACTCGTCCTAGGTCATCCATTAATCTCAAGATAAACTCTAATTTCTTGACAGTGATAGCATTTAAAAAAAAATTTAAACACAACGAAAAGCTGAATGAAATGATATATAGATACCTACCAACCTCCAAGCGATTAGTATATCGTATAGGCCCACCGCTTTCTGTCTCCCATCAAGGTGACCTTGCCCTACGCATGCGCCAACCGAGGGGCCCGCATCTTTTGTTCCACTTTTCCAAGGTCAGTCGACGCTTCCCTAAACTGCTACCCGATTCTGGGCCCACGTCTTCAGCCATCTTCGCCCTGTCGCTCTTTGTTCCCGCGCGGAAGAGCGGCGCAGCGATACCGCCACAAAACGATGGTTGAGGGTGGGTGCATGCGTGCCGGTAGTTACGCACCCCGCGGGAAATGCGTGCCCTAATGGCCTTGAATCGTGAACCCTACCCTCTCTTTAGCTGGAGTATTTTTACTTTGACGTTCTCTCGAATGGGGGGCAAATGAGGCCTTTAGTTTTTGTACTTGATGGCATAAAAGTAGAGATCTCAAATCCGTTCAGTTATTATTATTAGTGTTCATTTTTATTTTTTTTTGCCGACGTAATTATTTATCCAATTATCCTAAACTGAAGTAGTCCAGAGATTTCATCTTTGTCTTAACTGCGCTCAATATCGAATTTTAAAACAATATTGCGTCACTTTAGAGCGGCAACCATGAAATAAAGGTTAACTGATACGACGACGCGAATCAAAAATGTAAGATCATAGAACACGTAAAGCTTACGTCATGTCGGCGCAGGTTAGGTCATTTCGAATCACTCGATTATTGTCTTCGACGAAACCGCGTTGCTCCACAAACTGCACCAAAACACACTCGTAGAAACTCGACTAACGATGCAATTAACTAACAACAGTGACTCGCCGAACTATGATGGAACCTTCCAAATTGGACTTTTAAATCAACTTGAAAGACATTTAAAAAATGCACGGGATTTCGCATTTCCTGCACAAGCACCACTCGCGGGAGTCAACGCCCTCGCTGGAGAAGGACGACAGCACGGACAGCTGGTACTCGTCACTCAGCTCTGCCGATTCGCGCAACTCCATGCAGAGCGAGGGTCAGGTGCGGGGCATCCCCATCGCGCAGCGCGGCAGCTACACGCAGCGCGGAGTGCGCGGCACCACTGGCAGCCCCTTGGAGTTCGCCTCCAGCCCGCGCGACCGCTACCCCAACTTCGCCAGCTACTTCCGCGAGGTCATGGAGAACCGCAACGTCCCCCACAACCCCGAATACAAGCGGCAGCGCAGCGAAAGCGACCGCTACCAGATCGGCGTCAACACCTACCAGGCGCCCCGCGGCCACTTCCTCTCGCCCCTCTTCAGCGAAGTCATGGACGACATTCAGGAGAACGAGTACAGTAAGTGCGACCGCTACGGCGAGATCAGCAGCACTAAGCTGAGCCACTTGTCGTCAAAGAATCGGTTCGACAACAGAAGCTTTGCGCAGAAGCTGGCCGAGTCTGTGAAGGAGAAGGAGACCTACAAGACTGAGAGGCGAGGTTCGGGGTCGAGCGGGAGTTATAAGCAGAAGCACTCGATCCAGGAGTTGATCCGGACGTTTGGGAAGAAGGTGGGTGGCTGGCGGCACGAGGGTGAAGGGCGACGCGGGTCGTGCGCCGTGCCGCTGGCCAGTAGCGAGGAGGCGCGCGCCGTTGACCCGGACGAGTTCAGGTCGCGTTCCAAATCGCTCGACGGTGAACACCTGCACCGGATGCTCAGGAGGCCCCTTCTGGAAGACTGCGGAGCTACGTACCAAATCTTTGACACAATTCTGAAAGAAGGTGGGTAACTCACGTGTTTTCTGTATGATTTGGGCCGGTTTCTGGATTGAGAAATTCACTAAGTAAATACTTAAGTAACGTTCTGTCACGCTCTTTTCTGAGAAATTCGGAGGCAGAAAATTCTCAATAAATTCAGAAAGTGGCTAAAAGTGTACTAAGCAATGAACTTTGATCTCCAAACGGAGTGCGACACTTACGAATGCAATTTAGTGATGAAATAAACAATCTCAGTATTCATCGTGATATTGGACGAAATGTTCAGTTTTCTACGTAAGCCAAAAAGGCTCTCTGCTAAAACATAAAAACAGGATTAAGATTTGGAGCAAAATCCCGTTTACTGTTAAGTCATTATAGTTTCAGCGGGCAACAAAAAATTCTTTTAGCATGTCGACGCCCATGCCGGCTATTTATAAATTGATCGCGAGTTATTTTATTTGTAACCAGCTGAAACTGAATATAAATTATCAAAATTTCCGCGACGTACGTACTCTTTACCCGACTATGGCAGAGCCAAAAGGAAAAGTTATGATTTTAACAATCTTTGTTTGTATATACGTATTATATGTATGCATGTTTATTTGTATTTCTATATTAATTTAATGTGATCCTAGGTTCTATTTCACGGGTCCTAAAAACACTATTAACATGATTGAGACATTCGTCTGACAATTGCAAATTCGCTCTGTAAAAAGATATGTTTCTTTTTCAATGGTGGATGCAGGGAGCCCCTCAATTTAAAAAAAAAACTTCACTGCTTGATACCAGCATTTATCCCCGCACGGTACGAGCTACCGCTACCGTTGTATATTCCTGATCCCGAATTCAAGGTCACCGTCTACATGCGCTGCGATAGCGTACGTACGTACGACTTTCGGCGCGGTCGAACGATCGAGAGTTGTAGGTCGGAAACAGGTTTTGGAGCTCACTTTACTCGCTGCTAGCTTTTGCCCGCGATTTCGTCCGCACAAAGGGTCGTCAGATGTCCTGCTGCAGCAAGACTTGTCCTCCTGCAAAAGGTAAATACTCGTAGCAGTGATGAATAAAGAAATTGAAGTAGTAACAAAAAAAAATATTTTATTTAAAAAGTGTCAGGCTTTCAAGACTAAATCTACCTGGCCGTGGTAGCGCAGCTGTAGAACGCCGGCCTCACATCTTGGAGATCGTGGGTTCGAATCCTGGCATGTACCTACTAATGACTAAGACCACATATGTATTTTTACAAGAGGCCTCTGTAATAATATGTGGTCTTATAGTTATATCTCCAGCTCCCGTCGTTGTAGTGACAATGTACAAGTTTTTAAACGTGAAAAAAAAAAACTGAAATCGACTTTTTGCGCGATGTTAGAACAAGTGAGGCGCTTTTTACAAGAACAGCCAATGTCCAATTTTAACGAATTTGTTTTTCGGTTTTTGCAAACACTGTTAAACAAGTTGCATTAGGCTCACTAATCAGTTTTTACATAACCTTCCTGTGTCCACAGTTATTCCATGTAAAAGTTTAGGCAATTTTACAAAAACTGCTAAGGTTTTGGCCAAAAAGCACCAAAGGAGATGCATCGTGGCCTACGTACAACGACTGCTATGAAATTAATGTCATTCGAAAGCTTATTTAATATGTAACTTCATACAATAATTTATAATTTTTAGAATACTGCCCAAAAATTCTAAATAAAATGATTTTTTTATTTTTTTTTCTTACTGTTACCACCCAGAGGAATAAAAACTTCAAATGTCAATGTCATGTCATAAATGAAACATAACCTTCAAAATGCTGATTGAAGGACTAATTCTGTGATTATAATAATAATATCTGTGAAAATAAGTCTTAGTGAAACGTTTTTGAATGTGGAATGATTTATACAGCCAGTGATCTCTTGGCTGGCTTACATACGCATTGTCTGAGCTTACTGGACTCCCGGTTTCTTGTACAGTAGGTAACAAGATGTTTTTGGTTTTCTGCGTATACTTTGGCCAACTAAGAGCGGTTAGCAGTAGACAGACATGTTCACGAGAAACAGGGGGTTACCCTCCATTAAACGGGACTTAATACCAAAGCAGAATCAATAAATGAGCCCTTTATTCGTCCACTGCTGGACCTAGACCTCTCCTAAAGCTGACAAGTTCTATTTGTCCTCGGCTATCTTCATCCAGTCGCTGCCAGCAATCTGCTTCAGATTCTCGGTCCTGTCCCGGGAGTCCTGTGCTGCGTTCGCCAACCTTATATTGGAGTGACATTGCTTTTGTACCATAATAGACAAACTCAATTCAAACGGGTCTTAATCCTTAGGAAATCCATTGGATAACTAAGCCACGGGCTTCCACACTATCTTATCAGTCATACATGCTGGGATACGACCTTAGGACCTTATGATGTGAAACAAACTGATGTAAACACTGCAATACTAATACCTCGCACGCATGTGAAACAACATGTATCCTCTGGGCTACCACTTCACATCAAAACGCCCAACTAAGCATCTACTTTCCACCCGCTTCACATCATAGGATAAGTAATAGAATTACACAACAGGGAAAAGAAACGACCAAGTTAAAACAACTTTTTATTGTACAAAAACAATTATTACCTACAGACCTTATAGTCTTAAGTTAGTGCGTCACCGAGAGCATTCGCCTTTTATGTAGCAGATTCAGCATAACATTACAGTACTGATGTGTCTTGATTTTGAGCATTCGCTGGCAGTCGTTTTTAAATGTCTGGCAAAGTGGTCATTACCACTGAGCCCGGCAATATTAATCGGCGAAACGAACAAATAACTTCCAAACAACACAATCACTTATCCGGATCCCAAACTAGGATACAATATACTATGGTAACCAGGCAAAGACATCACAAACATGGAAATACACCCAGATTGAGGTAAAGTGACAGCTCGTAATGCGGGTTGCAAGCTCAATTATTTATGTTCCACTTTATTATATTTTATAAATTATAGGGCCATAGTTAAAAATCTGATTATACATCTCATAATTGAGCAAGATTATCGTCTCTACGGTGGTGAAAACTTGGTTCGAGTCGTACTCCTACAACCAGCTCTCATACATTTTTTGATCTCCTTTACTGTGGGGACAAAGGTTGTTCTTGTAAAAAGCGCCTCAAATGGACTTAAACAAATTATCAGTAGTGGATGTATAGTCAGGGGCAGGACAGCTAAACATCAATTATATCGTGTGTTATTTTTTTTTATATCGTCAATCTAGAGACAGACACACTCCTGTTACAGTTTTATAAGCATATAGGTAACCAGTCGCATGGCAACTAAGGCGCTAATAGCGAGTAGTTGTAGTGTGGACGGTCTGCGTTTAGCTAAGCTCGAGTTAACTTCCGGGCTGTAGAGTTAGGCTCTGGCCCGCCTGCTTGGAGCCAATCACAGAACAGAGAAAATAAGTCAATATTTGCGCCAGATCTAGTCATCATGCTCAAAAGGTTAACTCAGTTGTCGGTTATCATGCGTGTGTGTGTATTTATATATGTCACCGCTAACTCATTAAATCAGCCGTCCGTAGTTTATTAGGCAGCGTTTATTAGGCAGCGGAATTCAATCACACGGCTAGTCTTTTAGTTATAATACAGCATTGTCTAGATGACTGAAAACCAGCCTTTTTATTAAAAGGCTGAATGAAGAGCCGCTATTTAGTGTGAATCTGAAAATTCAAGACGGTATCAACGCAACAGCTGATTTACTTAACCTACGCCTGCGTCGGTGGGGTGACCACTATTTTATATTTGGTTAAAGGAAAACAGATAAGGGACAAAGCAGTTGTTAAAAAGGCATTTTTGATAGATAAAAAGGAACAGACAAATATTGCAATGTGTAGAAACGAAACGCATTATGGCGCGGAAACGGCAATTTTTAAATGTAAATTCGACGAATTTTTCTTCCTGCGTACTTTCGAATTGGCGCACTCATCATTTGGTTCCTGATAGGTTCAAATGGTTTGAAAACAAAATCAGTGCACTCGATTTCCACGCAGTGGTTCTGGTTACCTCTCTAGAGGGTGTATAAAAAGATTATACACCCTCTAGAGAGGTAACCAGAACCATTAGAAGTATAAAAAGATAAAAGTTCTTTTGCTTTTGTTTCATAACAGAGTTTTTTGTTGGCATACATTTCATTGGAACCTTACATTTCAAGTTAATTAATTTTGTGGAAATCAATATAAGTTAATATCTTAATTTACTTGTATTGATGTCCACAAAGAGTACGTCAACAAATGTAATGGTTTGTGATGCTTTACGACACATGTCAAAGTGACAGTATTTTTTTTTTGTCGAATTAAAACAAAGACTTTAGAACCTAACCGATACTACGAATTCGGGTGGAGATGATAACCTTCTATCGCTTGATATGGCATTATACTCGCAAAAAAAAAGTCGAAAATTAAAAATCATCTCACCAAGAAATCAGAAATCAAGTTTATTTCAATTCACATTCTATTTCTTGAATATCAATTTACAATTTTATCAGCTCTCTTCGGGTCTAGTTGTAGTGGAGAGAAAATTTGCGAAAATAAACTCCACTCGGACCATCTCTTCCCAAATCATCTTAATACGTAACTTGGTTCGAGTACGTACCTAACAAGATCCCATGAGTTGATTGCACTCAAACTTGCAACGCTAAAGCAATAGTTACTATTCTTACAAAAGTAGGAAAACGCTGATGCTGCGCAAGCCGATATCATATTCCTTGTTCCTTTAGCAATCAGTTGCCAGAAGGTGCTTCCACACTTACACTCCTTCCGCAGTATTTTTTTTTGAAGCAACATGGTGACAGTTGTAAAACGTTGCTTCACAAAAATAAATCTGAGGGTGTGAATGCTCTGTAAGAATTAGTTCATCACAGAACATCTGTAGTGAATATTTGTGATGGAGAGCTGCTAGAGAAAATATATTTAGAATGAACAACACAAGTGGCTGCTTCTTGATTACGCGTGAAGCCAGCATGCCTGGCACGCGCTCATGGGGTCGCGACAATATTTTCTTTTTCTTCGATGGCCAACAAGTGGCGCGTGCCTTATCGAGCTCGAGTGCGAGCTAGGCGTAGGTATGGGAAGAAGCCGACACCCTCTCCTTGTTCTCGTTCTAGTATCCCTTGAGGTCAATCTTTGCGGTGGCGGTGATAGCGGAGCGGTAGGACGCCGGTTTCTCATTCGGGAGATCGTGGGTTTGAATTCCGGCATTTACTAATGACCTTGTTTTCTAAGTTACATACATTTGCGAAGTTATAGTAGTAATACCACTAGCTAACTGTAAAGGAAAACATCGTGAGGAAACCTGAGTGTCAGAGGTGTTTACATACTACACTCAACTCGACGCTTGATAAAAAATAAGGAATTTAAGGACTGGACACGGTTCAGCCATCGTCGATTTGTAGTAAACAAATGGTCGCTGTTCGGCCGTTTTAAAAAATGTAATTCGAATGCATTTCCCGGACCGTCGCGTTTCGGACACTCTAAACATTTAGATGTAAATGATTTAATTTCTAATTTCGTTGGGTACAATAATCGCGGTTTAGCCTACATGATTATTTTACAGAGAACCCATAGGTTAACTTATCTCTTAGACTTGGCATAGTTATACGTGATTGGTACATACTTCAAATTATAAGGAAACTTACTTATCTTAAACCGTTGCGGGTCACTTAGGTACATCACCAAAATTAGACAGATAGATAACACTTTATTGCACACCAGTAATTTACGGAGATATAAGGTACTTAAATATCTTACTCACTTTCTGTTAAGGCATACAAATCCTTTATCTTCAGAAGACTTATCTTGTTTTCTTATGCCCTGGTACCTTATTGTCTACTAGTGTACTTAATATCTTACTCACTTTTTGTTAAGGCATACAAATCCTTCATCTTCAGAAGACTTATCTTGTTTTCTTATGCCCTGGTACCATATTGTCTACTAGTTGGCGCTGACACAAAGTGGTAGTCTAAATATAAGTTCAAAATAAATAAAACGTACCTTTGGCCTGGGATTTCTGCAAAATATCCCAAAATGCCAGGATAAAGAGTTAAAATACCCTAGTGTCACATGAACTAACCCAGATTAGCGGAAAATAATGACGTAGAGTTGCGAATCCCACATAAAATATGTTTACTGTAGATTTTATCTTTGACGTAGTTTTTTTTAATCCAGCTATCAGATTAAACCAATAAAACACAGGAATTCTAAACATCAAAAGTTGCATTGATCACGATTTATTTAAAAAAATCACAGCGGTAATTTCACGTCTTTGAATATTTTTGCAAACGTGTGAAAAAATATATAAAACATAAATGATAAAATTATAATTAAAGCCATAAACCATGTCAAAACAGTTTACCTAAAAAAATCTAAATCTGTCAAAACAATCTTTTTTTATCACCGTACAAAAATATAATTAAAAAGTACACTCGTGTCGAGTGAAATCGAGTGATAAATCCGATCAACTATTTTTAATAAGTATAGTGCTCGTGGAAACCTAGTAATATTTGTAAGCACTGCACGTTTTATATTGATTTAACGTATTGGACGAGATCGAAACTTGACGGTTATTGTGACGTAAAAAAAAGTAAGAGACCCTTAAATTCATATAAAATTAAGTTCATGGTTAATGCCCTTCCAATAAAATAAAACTTGTACTCGAACCGGGGATTGGGTCATCCATATTGGACTACCACGTGCGCACGATACAAATTTTTGCTAACAACTGCTGTTTAGAAAGTCAGCATGGGAGATGCACTACAAAATCAAGAAAGAGGCAACAATAGGCATTTCTAAAGCCAGCATGCTACCTCACTCGGACTTATCTTACGTACCTTGCCAAAGTCTTGATCTTGCATGCTTTTGTCCACCAATAACATTTAAGGATGACACAAATACAAAGCCAACAATAGATTTCTTAGTAGCCAGAACAATGCTACTCTCAAGACCAGTGAAACATTTGTGTTATCGAAAAAAATACATTTTTCACCGTATTGGTGAGTGTTACAAAGGTTGAAGCTAGGTAAGAACACACGGTGTACCTGCGTAGTAAGTGTTAAAACGCCGGCCATGTTCGAAGATCAAATTAAGCGGGCGACCGAAACGCGACCATCATGAAAATGCATTTTCACTTCTCATGCTCTAAAAGTTCGTCTTTATGTCGTGCGTAGGCGACATAAAGTCGCTTTTTATGCTCTAGAGCATAAAGTAAAATCTTCGTCGAAGACCAAGGCAATCGCTGCAACAGCCACACGCATCACAAATACAATCTAATACAACATTAAATATGCCAGGAAAAACGATTACTTTAAATATTTCTCATTGCTCTAATGTAACTTTCAATTTTAATTAAATTAGCATTTACTATATTTACATGTTGCTGTTTCATTTCCTCGCAATCGAAGTGAAAAGTAGAGTGTACAACTCGTCCATAAAACCCATTTTACACTCGACTTTATATCTATCCTCGCTCGCAAGCTCGCTCGGATGGATAAACGTCTCGAGTAAAATGGTGCGTTTTATGCACTTGTTGTACAATCTACTATTTTATTACATTTAAAAAAATGACCGAACACCGACTAGCCTACTTGCTTACTACAAATTGACGATCACGGAACGGCCGTCCAGACCGAATTTACATTACCTATAATAATTCAAAATCTTTAAGAAAAGCAAGTCTAAGTAGCTACTTATTGGAGGTGGTCAAATTTATTGATACTGAAGAAACGGAATTCAGATTATTTAGAAATCAGGGAATATACATGCTGTGACGGCCTGTATATTGCGTGGATTGTGACGTCACCAACGTCAACTGAAATGTCGGTGCACAACCAAAGGTCTATTGTTATGGAAAAATTTATTGTTTTCTTTCTTCCTTAGACAAGAGTACCTATAAAAAACTAAAGCTTCTTGCCTTTTGTGTCCTTCTAACGGCGTCAACAAAAGCGTCCACTAGTGGTGTGGATCTTGATCACCGTATCCGATGTACAAATAGCCCTTTCATGTAACATCTGCTGTCAAACAATGTGCTGTTACGATGATAATATCACGCAGATGTCCAGCATACATGAGCGTAAGCAGCCTATATTCTCTCAGAGCGAGTGTATGGTCTTAAGGCTGTTCTTACGTGCAACATGCTGTCTCGCTCGCAGAATTTAACATTTATTTTCTATTTTAATAATATGAGTAAACTTTTGATAAATGTGGTCTGAGGGTTTGATGCATAATACATTTACAGACATTTTAAATGTATTTTAGTTTTCATGTACTTAGTTTTTAATAAAGAGAAATTGTTTCCGAAATTATTTTTTTTGAGTCAAATTTTCTCATTCAAAAACTTAGTACAGGATAAGAAACATGCCTTCAATGTTTTATTTTATGGTCTATCAAACCCTCAGACCACATTTATGAAAAGTATACTCATTTTATTACAATCACTAAAATTAATAAATTGTGCGAGCGAGGCAAGAGCTGCCAATTGAGAAATAATGTCGTCTTTTTTAATAAGTTTTTGCAAAAAGTGGACATCGTAAATCTCTATAGGTACTGGTGATAGCTATTTTTAAACAGATTTAAAAAAAGTCGTCGGATTTTTTTTTAAACACTGCATTGACAAGACTAATTATTATTAGTCTTCCTACTTGTTAATCTGTTACGCAAGTAAATCGAATTGTCATCAAATTGTAGTTCTATGAGATAGGGACCAGTCATTGCTAATAATAACTGCATCTGCACTTATTAGGTATAAGATAAGATAAGATAAGAATATTCTTTATTGTACCAGGAAAAACACAAACATGAAATGTTTACAAAAATGCAGTACAATTGTCATATATTACGTATACTTCACTTGTACTACAACTTATGTATTAAATTTGAAAGAAAAGTGCAGGAAATATAGTCAGCTCAGTCAGTGGGGTTCCGTACCCAAAGGGTAAGGGACCCTTTACTAAGATATTACTAAGACTCCGCTGTCCGTCCGTCCGTGCGTCCGTCCGTCTGTCAGCAGGTATCTCATGAACCGTGATAGATAGACAGTTGAAATTTTCACAGATAATTTATTTCTGGTGCCGCTGTAACAAAAAATACTAAATACAAAATAAATATTTAAGTGGGGCTACCATACAACAAACGTGATTTTTTTGCCGTTTTTTTTTGCCGATATTAATAACGGCGTCAGGCTTGATATATTAAAATGTTGTATAGATAATGGTAACATTTTTTGTAACATTTTTTCCGGTATACAATAAAGAATATTCTTATCTTGTCTTATCTTATGGTACGGAACCCTTCGTGCGCGAGTCCGACTCGCACTCAGCCGGTTTTTAGATCTGCGCCAATAGGCCTAAAAAACGCGGGCTGCGTCACGCCTATCGTAAAAGTCTATTTTGAAATTGGACGTGTAGCGAGACAAATTCAGACGGTGCGGTGGAATCGGCACACATTCATGGGTTCGTAATCCGTGTATCCGCGCTAACAACATGTGTCTATGAAACCAATGAAAAATATGATGAAAAATCCCGATTGCCAAAAACTTTACAAATCCCGATTGCCAAGAACCTTACAAAGATTACAGAGTCCATTGAATTTTCATCCTCAGCGGGCGGGGCATGAGATTTTCATTTACAAAGCCTGTTGTCTGAAATGGGTTGTGTCATGTAGGTTACTTCAAGCCAAGAGCTTCATTATTGAAGCACATATTTTATTAATTTTTAGTGATTCTAAAAGGATGAGTATAGTTAGTGGTCTTTGAAGGCACTAGCAAATGAAATTACGGAAAATTTTCATACGCCTAGTTCGTGTACAAAATTGTACATATAAATAAAATTGGCAAGAAAACTGTCCAACTTTTGACGTCATCTCTCTATATAAAAAAACTAGGTACGTACCTGAAAAAAACCCGTTCTTTTTATACATACCCATGTGGAGCGAGCGGCGTGACCGTCCTGGAATGCTAATATTGTGATTATTAACAAAATCGTCTCTTACAGATCGGTTTTGCAAAGTGTCAGTGCAATCTCTCAATCTTGTTAATGGTGATTTTTAGGGTTCCGTAACCGAAGGGTGCCAAACGGGACCCTATTACTGGGACTTCACTGTCCGTCTGTTTGTCTGGCTGTGTGTCACCAGGCTTTATCTCATGATCTGTGCTAGCTAGACAGTTCAAATTTTCATAGATGATGTAATTCTGTTGCCGCTATAACAACAAACAGAATAAAAATAAATATTTAAGGGGAGCTCCCACACAACAAATGTGATTTTTTGCCGTTTTTTGCTCGATATTAATAACGGCAACAGGTAGACGCGTCCGGTTACAAGCGAATCGTTCGATTCGTCCGGTTACAAGCGAAACTTGAAATCGCGAAAATGTTCCTGGCGCAGGGCCCTTATTATGAAGCAGCGATATATTTGGAAGGGTCGTCAACGTCGCGCTTGAGCCAGACAATTCACTCGAATCTAACGACAATTAGGTACAGTTCTTTTTTTGAATCATCATCAACCCATTATGTCCCCACCGAGGGGCACGGGTCTCTTCCCTGAGGAAGATATAGGCCATACTCCACCACGGGGGCCAAGTCCGGATTGGTGGAGGCTTGCAGACTAGTGGCTCGTCTACTGTCAGAAGTTGTCAAGCCGCCCTAAGGCCTCTGACTTGGCTTAACGACTGCCATCTATCGATGGCAGCCGGCACCAACAGCTTAACGTGCCTTGCGAAGCACGGAACCGCTCGGAAAAATGCCACTAGCGTTAGGCATAGACGGCGACCCATCCATGCACTGAACGCGCCCTGTGTTGCTTAACCTTCGTGATCGTTTAAGATCACTCAGGCAGCCGGGGCTACGAGCGATACAAGCTGTATACTATCTATGTATACTATGTAGCTGGTTGAAGCAGGCGGTAAAAATGCATTTATTACCTAGTATCATATTTAATACACTGACAAGCGACCATCATGATCTCTCACTATGGGCCTCATAAGAAGGCTCAAGGTCACGCAACGAGCTATGGAAAGGGCTATGCTCGGAATTTCTCTACGAGAAATGATGAGATCCGTAGACGAACGAAAGTCGACGACATAGCCCAGCGGATTAGTAAGTTGAAGTGGCAGTGGGCGGGGCAAATTGCACGGAGAACTGATGGCCGATGAGGCCGAAAAGTTCTCGAATGGAGACCACATATAGGCAAGCGCAGCGTAGGACGACCAGCCACAAGATGGACAGATGACCTCATCCAAGTGGCAGGAAGGCGCTGGATGCAGGCCGCTTCCAACCGGTCTTTTTGGAAATCCGTGGAGGAGGCCTATGTCCAGCAGTGGACTTCTGGTGACTGAATGATGATGATGAAGCGACCATCTCGCTACTTCCGATAATGTCGCATTTTTCATAATAAGGGCCATGATCTATTTATCACTGAGACACGATAATTTATATTCGCTCGCAAAAAATGTGGAGGGAAAGTTTAAAATTGGAACGTACCTATTTTTACTTATAAATAATCATATTTTTTATAGATTATAACTGGCCAGTCGCTCATACATAATAGTTATTTATTATAAAAGAGTGCAAAGTTGCTTTTAACCGCGTGCTCCATTTTGATGACCGAGCAAGTGAAGGATACTAAAATTGAATCACGAGTGCAGCGAGTAATTCAAAAAATAGAATCCTGAGCGTTAGCGAGGGAATCAAAAGAGCACGAGGTGAAAGATGTTTAAACTCGAGTGCAACACGTAACTTTTCATCCCACCTCAGCGAGGAAATGACTAAATGCAAAAAATAAACAAAGAGGTTCCGAGTCTGAGTTTTTAACAAATTAACAAAAGTTGTAAAGTTGTATGATAAAATCGGCACCATGGAGGTAGAAGTAAATAGGTTTTATAATGTTTTTGAATATAATACTAATATTTGTTTTTATGGTGGCAACAGAAATACATCATCTGTGAAAATTTCAACTGTCAACTATTCATACGGTTCATGAGATACAGCCTGGTGACAGACGGACGGACGGACGGACGGATCGACAGCGGAGTCTTAGTAATAGGGTTCCTTACTATTTGGGTACGGAACCCTATAAAGCATCAACGCCGAATGGTATACTACCAAATGCTTGGCAGAAGTTTTCTGTATACTGAGCAACAAGCGACCAAACACAGGGCTTCGCGGGCTACTGCTCCACCACGGCAACGCGCCCGCGCGCACCGCGCTCAAAACGAGGGACTTCCTGGACAGCACGCCGGTCAAACTCCAGGGTCACCGTTCGACTTATAAAATAAAAAATCAACAAAGGGATACAATTTTTGTCGCCGGAAGATGCGCTGTCAGCGTTCGAGCAGGCCGTAAACGAGTAGTCTGCGTCGGAATGGAAAAAGGGTCTCGAAAACTGGTTCAGACGCATAAAACTTTGTATAGAGGCTGGTCAAGAGTACTTTATTTTATTTTCGCTTTCGGAGTATCCCGCGTAGAGGATTCCAATCGTTTAGGATTTGGTGCGCGTAATATAGGAGTAGTAATTTGTTCCGAATAATCGGCTTTCAATTTACAAAGCGTCGATACAATACTGCATGCTGCAAAGCGTGCTAGGTTTTAGTTCTGTGCTAGTTATACAGAATTAATAATTTACTTTTAGAAAATCTCGCGAAATAAGCTAATATGCCATGGAGCCGAAACCGATAAGTACTCAGCGACATCCGCAGCAAGAACTATTTTGGTGGTTGGTTGCGCTTAGGCGCGAAACACACAGATGGGACGTGGATGTGGACGAGTCACAGACCAAGAGTGACCGCAGAGGAAGGACTGTAGTCTGTGACTCTATATGTATTACTGCGCCCTCGCCCCACGTCCCATCTGTGTGTTTCGCGCCTTCGACTCCGATTTTCTAAATGTTCTGCAATTAATAACGCCTCTCTCAGAACTCTGTGCCCTACAGTGAGACCTACACATACACAATACCAAGAGGCGAACAAGTGACTGTCGATGTTTTTTTATATTGCTCATAAAACCTATGATATCATCACATAACTTACCGATGATTTTTTTCCTTATTATTATATATGCAAACGCTTACTTCGTTATCACCTCACTGTAAATGTTTTCGCATTCAAGCTAAACCTTATACGATTTAGTAGTACACTTTCATCTCGAATACATATTATGCGAGTACAGTCGACGGCATATCAACCTTTACATTTTAGTTGCGAAGTAACCCGTAACGTTACTGTGTACTGTGCACATATGTAAAGGCTGATGGGCCGTCTAGTGTATCTACGCAAAATAAGTACCTAACATTATTTGGAGTTGGTTAAGACAGATTCATAAATAGATTGTACTGACCTCCTCGGTTATACGAAACCTTTTTTTCCGACTCTGAGTTCAAAGAAAGCGTTATACGTTCAAACGTAGGTTCACATGCTCGTATTTCTTTTAGATTTTTATACAAATTAGAAAAGAATGGAGATTAGTGTCATTGGCTATCGGCGAAAAGTAAAAACCAAAGTAGCAGATTTCGGCTGGGTTATAAATACAAAGTTATGGAAACAACGCGAAATCTGAATCCAATGATATGTATTGTTAGTAAAAAATCCCCGAAAGTATCAATTAAAACTGAGAAAATACAGATAGACAAGTCTGTTAAATTGACAACGTCAGCAGAAGGAAAATAAATTTGCCGCCGCCAGTTTCTTTCAGCTGCCTTTTGTGGCAACTTAGATACACCACAGGCTACATCTATGGTCCTGTTTTATTTATTCGTGTTGTCTGTTGTGTATTTATTTTTCTTTCTGTTGTTGTGCATATTACGTTACTTATCTGCTTATTTGGTTCCTGTGATGTATCTTGTTGGTATAATAAATGTTTTTCTTCTTCTTCTTCTAGTTTTGTTTTGTTCTGTTTTGGGAAATCTGAAGAGACAGACTCTTACTTAAGTATCCCCTTAGTGAAATTTTCAATACACCGTGTACCGAATTCAGTTCAGTCGATAGAGAATGTATTTAAAAATGCCCTTAAAAATACTTACTACAAAATAGTTATTATACTCTACAAGAGTTTTTTGATGAGCATGGCAAAAACTAGGTTTATAGCTTTTGAGACTTGTGTTTGTGTATCTTAAGTAAAATATATCCAATGTTGTAGGTACTTGTTTTAGAGTCTATGAAAGTTAATAATAAGTAGAATAAGTAAGCGGTACATTAAGTCAATTAAATTAGGCTATGTAGTAAGTATGAACTTAAGTTATATCTTTTTATAAACTTAGGTTAGCAGCGCCCTGGCAGGGTACTTGTCTGTTCATAAAATACCTATTTAAGACCTTATGTACAACAAGAAAGTTAATAAAGGACTATTCTATTCTAATCTAAACATTGTCAATTTAGAGACTGTCCTGCGGTAACACTGCGATAGCCTAGGTGCTATCATCGAAGACAAAACATCGACGTTAGCGATCATCGTTTGTAACTAGATTCATTACTGTCCAAGGATTTTCATAAAACACATTTTCCATGTGCAAGTTAATATTTTTGTATGAACATTGAAAATAATCTATAGTCCATTTGTCCTTACTAGGTAAGTTTTTTTTTGAATTGGAACTTAAGTTGTGCCATAATTAGATCAACTTAACAATTTATGTTAAGTAAGAATGAATATACTAAAAAATCTACACGAATTTTTTTTTATTAAGATAGCAGATGCAGGAATTTATCACCAGATCATACTTCATTCGTTCGCCCCATTCGATTGAATGACCCGTTTTCAGAAGAAAAAAATAGTTCTTTTTTCTCCATTGGCGCTAAAAACACGACTGTTGCCGACCGACCAACCAACCTTTTTTATGTTTTTACTTCTTTTATACTTTTTCTATGTCTAATATTTTAAAAAATTGAAAAAGGACGATGTCAAGGACAACGACAAATAAAAAAGATTCCTAAAAGTTACTCTCGCGTTTTCTTAAATATTTACGTGCATGCGTTTCAACGACTGTCAATGTCAAATTTCTAATCTGAGAATCTGTGAGGAAAATCGAAATTTGACACTGAACAGTCGTGCTTTTAGCGCCAGTGGAGAAAAGAAAAACTTTTTTTTTTCTAGATAACTTTTCAGCCGGCAAGCTAATTGAGTTCTTTTGTACGTGCCTCACCATCACCACCTGAACTCCTCGAAAGGCAAATTCCGAAAGGCAAGTCACTAAATAACGGCGGCGAAGGGTCAATGTCTATATCAACTTGAAACAACTACACAACTTAAATCGGTGAAAAAAATAAAAAGTTATGTCTATTCCATTATTAATCAAAATAAATGGTACTTAAGTCAGGGTAGTAAATAGTACGTAAAACATTTACTTA
Source organism: Yponomeuta malinellus (assembly GCA_947308005.1). Classification (NCBI taxonomy): domain Eukaryota; kingdom Metazoa; phylum Arthropoda; class Insecta; order Lepidoptera; family Yponomeutidae; genus Yponomeuta; species Yponomeuta malinellus. The sequence continues at coordinate 4,332,504 of OX370995.1, forward strand.
GTTACGTACGATTAACTTTTGTTTTGTAGACTTTTTGCCAAGCACATAGATGATAAAACAAAAATATTAAAATATCGATGTTTTGCCTCGGTCGCAACATAGCTCATCTTTATGTGACACTACACAGATTAACTAGATTGTTTGACCCATTCACACGAGAAACACAATCGCGCGACAAAAAGTGCCTCTAGACACAGTAAGGGTAGCATAACAATATGACGTCATGATTTTTTCAAAAAAATAATAGTGAAATACTTCATTAATCACATCACAACAAAAAAGAAATTCGTGTCTTAAAATAACTTCTATTGAAACAAATTAAAATGCAACTATTACAAAAACTTGCCGACCTCCGATAGAAGATGGCACCACAAGAAGAAGATTATGCCTTGTTTAGGACTTTTTGGAAGTCGGTTTATCTTTTTTTTCATACTTTTTACAATTGCGTAGGACGAAGTCGTCAAGGACACATTATGACCGAGCGTTCTACACCGTAGCACCTCGTAAACTTGATACGCTCGTAAAGGCATTGTTAATCGATACATTCATCTTTATACATCTTCCTCTTTTGTCCTTGGCATTGGAAAACGGCACGTTATTGTCTGGGCAGTAAAGGCGAAACGTCTCACTTGCTGCGAGAATGAGAATGAAAATGTTTCAGAGAATTCAGACGGTTGTGCGGATCGTTGTGACATATAGTTTGAAAATGTACGGCCTTATTTATAATAACACGATTTCTCTAAAGCACTACTAAGTAAGACGCAGTTTATTTCGCAGCTATTCAGCTTATTTTAGGGTCTCGCAGTCATACACAATATTAACAATTACTGGCTGTAGTACATTTGCGCGACTTCCGTGCTTAGGAAGATTTTCCATGACTTCATCAGTATACATTTTATACACTGATTTTAAAATTTCGCGTTGAAGAAATGTCCAAACAACATATTTTCCAAGCTGTATACTATCTAACTATGTATACTATGTAGCTGGTTGAAGCAGGCAGTAAAAATGCTTTTATTACCGTCGAAGGTTTTTAGTTACAGCACAGATTAGGCTATCAATCAAAAGCCTTGATGTTTATCTGTCAAACGATCATCGGTGTGGGCATTTATTTTCCGAATGATGTTACCTATAAATCAGGGGTGTATGCGTAAATCAATATAGTGTTAATAATACGTAAACACAAGCTTCGCGTCGAGAAATAATTTGTATCAGAGAAAAAACAATTAGCTCTCGTTCTTTTTTCTCTTTGACCTCAGAACACAAAAAGAAGTTTTTGACACATTGTCAAAGTATGAATGAATCTATGTATAATTAAGAGAGCAATGTACCAACAAACTGTACTCTCAGTTGGTTGGTACATTGCTCTCTTAATTTACATTTTAAAACTTATATTGACTTAATCGATACTTCCGTACGAACTGGTACCTCATTTAGGTAGTGTTTCTTTAATAGATTTTTAGGGTTCCGTAGTCAAAAAGAAACCCTTATAGTTTCGTTGTGTCCGTCCGTCTGACTGTCTGTCTGTCGATCGGTCCGCGGGTTAGCACAGAGACGATAAGTACTAGAGAGCTGAAATTCGGCATTCGAAAAAAGGTTGAATGAAACGTCGAAAAAAAATTTTTTTAGGGTTATTCTACACCTTTCTCGCCTACGCCATAGTGTAGTATCATTGGATTGATCGTTGAAAAATATTGTGGGTGTAGGAAGACCATTTTGAGATTTAGGGTTCCGTTTGCGAAATATTAAGCTTTAAAGCGCAATTTTTCTCAGAATAGGGCTTTCCCCCCTTTCCTGGCTAAACGGTAGATTGTACAAACTTGAAAAAAAAATCAGGTCAGGAGCTCATCAACTTAAAAGCAAAATTATATAGAAAACATAATATATGGCTATATAGAAAACAAAGTCATTGGCACGTGCCGGGATTTGAACCCACAGCTTCTCGATGTGAAGCCAGCATTCTACATCTACCGTTGCGCTATACCGCTGTCGTCTAGCATAGACATAAACTACCTAAGATTTTAGCTATAGAACCTTCATAAATACACGGCAAGAACGCCATCCTTGATACACGGTCACGGTTACCCGGAGAAACGGCGATAGTTCCATGAATTAACATACCAATAGATCGACACTATAAGGATTATAAGTAAAATTAACTAATATTGTGTAGCCTGTGTAGGACTCAGCAACAGTTAGCACTCGAGTAAGGGGTTACTAAAGTCTGTTTTTTAATTCGATACAAAAAAAATGGAGCAGTGTTACCATTATAAAATATATTGTTATGCTCGGTAGATTTTTGTTGTCGTCACCCTAGGGAGGGCGGGGTCTCACAAATGTGAATGGTGATATTTTTTAAATTCGCAAATTTTTCAATATTAGGTTTAGTTACGTTCAGACGATTTCTGGCCTTTGTTTTAATGTTACTAGACCCGAGAAGCCACTCTCGTATCTATAAATGGTAGCAAACTGGACCAACGTTTTCAGAGCTCTGTCAGCAATGATAGGGTATTCTGAAGCTGCTTTTCGCCAAAATGTACAGAGATCATATTTTTTTTAAAAACCTGTTTTGAAAGTGCTATCTTCGCGTAGTCTGAGAAATTACACTTTTGCCGATACATCTACGTCTTTGAACATATCCTCATCAGTAGAAAATGGTCTCAATATCCAAGATTTAGTCTTCGATTATCCATATTCGAAAAATACTGCTTAAGCGAGTGTATGACCGCATTTAAATGTTGAATTACTAAATTTTCAAACGAGATTTGGTTTGGTTCGGACTTTAACAATTCCTCACTTAGTTGTAACATCGACACATCCCCATCATGGACTTTGCGTTGGTAAAGTTACAATTTTCACAAAAAACTGGCAACTTTATCTTGCGCTATCAAGATATTTATCATATTTCCTTGCAGTGAAATATTCAGACTGTTAATTTCACTGAAAAAATCAGCCAGATAGATAGACAAATATTTTTTCTTGTATTTTTTAGAAAAACTTTTTTTTCTGTTATATTTGATTTTCAAAAAATGCTATTTCTTCACGGAGCTCGTAAACCCGACCTAGAAATTTCGTCCGAACCAACGTACTTCTGTGTCGTACAAAAGACCATTAAATTTGGCACCAATTTTGAATACCTGGAGTTCGTAGCGCTGCCTCGTTCAAAGTGCTTAGTAAATCGTGTTCAAATAAATGAGCCGCTGCACTGCTCATCGACGGACGGAGACGCTGCGCCGGCGGAGAAGTGCGAGAGCGAGGGGGCGCGGGCGCAGGCACTTCGCGCGGGGCACACACGCACGCGGTATTTTATGATAGCGAGAGAACCCCATGCCATAATCAGTCGATGTCAGTCCGCTGCTGGACATAGGCCTCTCCTAATTCATACCTAAAATATTATATTTTTTTCTGTTTATTAATCTATTTTAGGTACCAACTCTGTTACCTAATAGAATAGCTGTTTTACCCCCGCGGGGGTAATTACCTCCAAGTTCGGAACCACTGATATAGCGGGAATATGACTTACATTTTTTTATGTAGCCTAGTTCAACATCGCCCTGTAATCACATCAAGTTTATCACTTGTGTATTACTGAAAACCGATAACCGGACTGGATACGTTCACAAATGATTAATTAGACATTGGACGGTTTACCATTAAACGGTGTATGGCAACTGCACGACATGGTTTTCACACGACGGCCGGCCAAGTCCGTAGTCAGTGTATGAAACTGGATTTAGGGTCATCGTCCAATGTGAAACCAGCCATTGACCGTCAATCTGGCTTTAGACGTTTCACTGTGCTGAAAGAGACTCAACGAAAGACAAGTATACGGAAAGCTATTTGTTCATTATTGGCTTTTCTATTACCTGAATACTGTTACTGAAATCAAACTATCCAGAAATGTTCACAAAACAAAGAGCAACGTAAATGGATCTAACAATTTTCCATGATTCATTCTGAAAAATAATGAAACATTCGAGAATTTGCACTTACTTCGAATCTATGAGAAAACTTTCTTTGAGCACGATTCGCGACTCTGGTAAGGTTATCATAGCTTCAAGGCCGAAACAAGATCCGGATTCATCCGTGGCAAACCGACCTCAGACTAACAAAGCCATCCTTTTTGTCCCCAGGTGCTCACTTGCGACGGGCAGCGTCACAGGAGGCCGAGAAGCGGCGGTCATCCCTTGGACACGTGCCACAATTAAGGCATCGCGCATCAGACGCTTTCTTGGACCCACACCATGCAGCCATACTCTTTAGAGACTCCAGGGGGGTAAGTGTCTTACGATTTCTCAAACTCCAACTACGCAGCAATGCTCTGAGACTCTATGGGGGTAAGTGTCTTAGAATTTCTTGAACCCCTAAAACGCAGCAATGTGGTTTAGATACTCCACCAGAGGGGTAAGTGTCTTACGATTTCTTGAACTCCCATTACGCAGCAATACTCTAACCATCTTATTTATAAAAACACGATTCCGTAAAACTCTCAACAAATGCCGATTAAAATAGTCTGTGGTGAAGATTTTACGAAGAAAAGACGTAACCACAGATTAAACTGCCTCTGAGGAGTGCTTTAGAGGAATCGTGTTTTTGTAAATTAGGCCTTAAGGCTCCAGGGGGTAAGTTTCTTACGATTGCTTGGACCCTCACCACGTAGTAATATTCTTCGGAGACTGAAGAGCGATAAGTGACTTACCATTTCTTGAACTCCGACTACGCAGCAATATTCTGATACACCAGGGGGTAAGTGTCTTACGATTTTTTGAACTCCCACTACGCAGCAATAGGTACTCTAAGACTCCAGGGGGATAAGTTTCTTAAGATTGCTTGGACCCTCATCACGCAGCAATACTCTTTAGAGATTAAAGGACGGTAAATGTCTTACGATTTCTTAAACCCACACTAAGTTTCTTATGCTTTATTGGACCCCCACCATGCAACCATGCTCTCTTGAACGTAAATTTATGGTCCCGTTTGGCAGCCTTCGGGTACGGGCAGACAGACGGACGGACGGACGGCCGTTCCGCAAATGTTGTTTCCTGTATCTGCGAAACCATACCCACTCTACCACATAACTGATGTATTTCTAATAAAAGCGCCATTTACAAGGTCCCAAGACCTATGACAAGGGACGGCTTGAAATAGTAAATAGTTTTTGGAACATGACCCTCTCGAGGCTACCATGTATAGGAATAGTATCTATCGGGACGGGAACGTTTAAAAGTTACGCGCGCTAGAAAATCGTTCTGACAGCATAACCTCCCATTGAATTATTCAACGAGTTCTAGAGACTTGACGCTTGGGTTGCCTCCTACACGTATTATAATAATAATAATAATTAATAATAACTTCCACACAACACAATCATCTGGCCAATCAGAGACCTGGTCCCAAACCCTGGACTATGAAACCCTGTATGGTAAGGGGTCATCAATAAAGAACGTCATACTCTCAGAGCAGTGAAATATCTGTGGTCACACTAATTTCGTGATTTTTTGACGCCTCCCCCGTCCTAGTCACATGTGACATCACATGCAATTTCACATCCAGAAATTATTGAATTAAAGCAGTTCCGAGATTAGTTTTATTTCCATTTCAATGTTAATATTATCTGTATCATAATAATATCAAACATGAAAAACTTTACAAAACACTAAATTATATTCTTTTTTGTTGCACTAACCCGTGCTGAGGTTAAAAATTCCACCCATGCCGGGTGGAAAAGAATATAATCGTGTAGGTTCAGCGATATCATTCCGATGTAAAACCTAACTGCAAAGTAGGTTACTCGGGGCTGCAAGTGATGTAAATAGCTTCGGTCAGATGTCGCTGCCTGTAAGTAATACAGAGAAGTTTGTAAAGGCTCGAAATTTCGCCGATGCCTGCACTTGCCCATTAGCTCAGTTGGGAGAGCGCTGGCACGGTTAGCCAGAGGTGGCGGGTTCAAGTCCCGGCGTGAGTGGAATTTTTAGCCTCTAAATAGGTTTTAAAAACAATCAATTATTGATTATATTTTTTAAATGTGACGTCACGAAAGTTAGGTACTTTATGGATGGTCCCTAACCAGGCAAGAACAACAAAAACATGGAAATACAGCCAGAATGAGGCCATTTGTACAAATATACGGTGGCCCCCATTGGGAATCGAACCCAACGAATTATTTTATACGAACACAGCACATCATCTGTGCAAATAATATCTAGTACTCGTAGGTATCCATTGTGAGTTGCATCCACACAATCGATTTTTAAAATCAGAACCCAGATATGCAATCTTCACTGCATAGTCCCACAAGTAGTATTTAAGGAACTCAGGAGTAAACAACCGATTTTATTTTCAATGTCATAACCTCTTTGTCTACGATGATAACATAAGAGTAAAATGTCCACTCCTTGGCAAAGCTTTTTCTTTCCACCGTCGTTTATTTAAAGCCTAGGTCGCCGTCTCATTTTTTCTAGGCATTACGAATCATACATAGATTATGTGGTCTTTGAATTATTATTTTAGTAGAAAATAAGTGCATTACATTTTTACAAATCATCAATAAGTGGCAATTGTGCCTAATACACAAAGCAAAGGGACGCGAACTGACCGCAATCATTTTTATAGGGTTCCGTACCCAAAGGGGCAAGGGACCTTATTACTAAGACTCCACTGTCCGTCTGTCTGTCTGTCACCAGGCTGTATCTTATGAACCGTGATAGCTAGACTGTTGAAATTTCCACAGATGATTTATTTCTGTTGCCTGCCGCTGTAACAACAAACACTAAAAACAGAATAAAATGAATATTTAATTGGGGCTCCCAAACAACAAATGTTGTCTAAAGACAGCGCTCGGCCATCTATGTAACCTTCACAGCGCCGATGTCATGTCGTTAAATAGCAATGTTAAACGCTTCTTGCTGGTTTCTATAGATGGCTGTTCTCAATGTACCTAATCTATCTTGTCTCGATCTTTGTCTAATGTTGTATAGATAATGGTACGGAACCCTTGGTGCGTGAGTCCGACTCGCACATAGCCGTTTTTTTTTAAATAATTTTGTTAACGTAAGTCGTATGAGCGAAAATTGCCACTGACTCCGCCATGGTCGGTCTCGCGCGACGGATACCGCAAACGTGGCCGACCAATACGGAGATGGCGGGACAATAGCACGATCATTCTAGCGGGGCTAAAGGGTTACAGGTTAAAGGCGGCTATTAATTATATGTGCTATGGCCATGATATTTTTAAGTTTCTATAAACAACCGTTTAGACTTCGGGCGCGTCACCAACAAAAAACAATAATAATAATATTGCACAAATTCCTGAATCGAAAAATGATAAGTGACAAACACACACACACACACACACACACACACACACACACACACACACACACACACACACACACACACACACACACACAGCGCATTCACGTACGCACGCACTTTTTTTTGTACCTATGCACTTTGCCAGCTATTAGAGAGGATTAACAGATTATTAGCCTACGAGGAACCGGATGTTTTCAACGATATCCCTATGGGGTGGACAAGAGAATAAAATCATCCCCAATTTAGGTGTGGGGATGATGAGCGGATGTAGCCTAAAATATTTTTTGGAAATATTTTAACTAACCGTTCTGTCGGCTTTATTAAAATTGTACCTATTTGGGGTTTTCCGCCTATGGTCAAGGGTGCGATTCGTCAAAATACCCTGTTGGTCAAAGGTGCCTTTGGTTAAATTACGTTTGTCAAAAGTGCGGCCTTTGGCCAAATTACGTTTGTCAAAAGTGCGGCCTTTGGCCAAATTACGTATGTCAAAAGTGCGGCCTTTGGCCAAATTACGTATGTCAAAAGTGCGATTCGTCAAAGCACCCTTTTTGTCAAAGGTGCCTTTGCATGGTTGGTTATCCCGCCAAAGGTCAACATTTTGACAAGTATTTATTCGACTTAAATTTTTCTTATTTATAATAGCATAATTATTTTCTTAATATTGTCATATCTTTACTAATAATCGGACAACAAAAACGAATCGATTGATGTAATAATCATCATAATCAGTCGTAAGTATTATTGTAGGTACCATTCATTAGCGAAAGCATTATTTAACGAATCGCAACTTTGGCAATCTCACACCTTCGCCCAGAAGCACCTTTGACGAAAACGTTTTGACGAATCGCGACTTGGCAAACCACATGTTAGACCAAACGAGCCTTTGACAAAAAACGTATTTTGACGAATAGCACCCTTGACCATTGGCGGAAACCGGCGGGGGGGTTGGTCAAGGGTGCTATTTGAGCTCAACGAAGAACTTTAGTGCTTCGGCCGCCGATGTCGCCCTAGTTATTTCCATTTCAGAATGTAATTAGAACAACAATGTTAGCAGAGCTATTAGCGCGATTGGCTAGGTGGATGATTTATTATTAGATTCCTCTCGAGAGGGGTCATTCGCGTGATTTATTGAGCCATTACCGAGTCGTTACACCCGTCGTCTGAATGAATCCTTTGCCGATAAGTGCCACTTCGGTAAAGCAATTGCTCGTTCGGAAATAAATAGGGATATTTTGGTTCATTCAGCTTTGGTCTAGTGAATTGGGAATACTATCGGAAGTAAAAAAAATAATGTACAGTTGTACGTCTACCACGTTTCTTTAATTAATGATAAAGGACGAGAAAACTATTTGATAGACATTATTGATTCCCGTATTTTAACTATCAACGATTTGTTTACACGTAAAACATAGCTGAGTAAATAGACATATTCCACCGGTCTTCCTGCTGGTTGCTACTTTTGGGGTCACTTTTGAGTCTCTTGTTCGTTTTAACTGCAAAATTGAGGTTTCTATTGAAGGCTGTTTCTGTACTTCCTATAACATATCCTGACAGCTCGGTTCAGGTTTTACCCCCAACTGTTATTTTTAAATTGAGAATATATTTTATATTTAAAAGTTTCTATTTTAAAGATGCCTTGTTAATAGTTATAATAAGATAATGTAACGTTATACAGTCTTATTTATAGAAAGTCGGTTTCATTAAAACACTTTTAAGACGGAGTTAAAGCCGGTTTATAAAAGGAAATCCTGGTTAACTCCGTCTTAAGAGTGTATTGAGTGGCATTGATTTTTATGAATAAGACTGATAGTTGGTAAACTCTATTTTACCGTTCATTTATTTCTGGTAACCTCAACGAATTTCTATTTCAGTTGCCGGTGGCGGACCCTTTTCTGGAGAAAGTGAGCCTCTCGGACTTAGGTGAGCAAACTACACCTTTTTCATATTACTTGTTTGAATTGTCATGACAATTCCCGGCACACCATCGTAAATAGAAAAACCGGCCTTGTGCGAGTCGGACCCACGAAGGGTTTCGTACTATATAGTATTAAGTACGTATTTACTTAGCAACAATTTGTTTTCACCTGCGCATGGCGCTGTTTCCAAGTGATGCTTCGTCACTCGTATGTAAACATATATTTTTTTATGAGAAGAGACTTTCCTGGGAAATCTACGCCCTCGGAGTAAATAAACAAATGTCGAGGAAGCGAAAGTGATCTGTCAGGATCGTGGCAAGTTGCAGTCCCTGGTCTCTGCCTACCCCTCTGGGATACAGGCGTGAGCTTATGTATGTATGTATGTGAATTTATAAACCTAGAATCGTATAGGTACCAAACATTTCTTCCCAAAGGGCCTTATCAACTTTCTAGCTTATGGAAAATTTAAATTTTTGACGCGAAATGTTTTCAAATCATTGGAATCTCAAACAAGCATAGCTTTAGCTTATACTTAAGCTTATGCCGTGCGAACGCTGAAAATTACGCCTCCTCTTCGTGATAAAAATGTTTTAAATTGTAGGAACACAAAAATATTTATAAAAATATAATTTACTGCACTCCATCCAGTTTATCCCATATTTGTTCGATAGTTATCGATAGGAGTCGATAACCACCCATCACAAATTCCTCTGTATTGGTGCCCCACTAGGACGAGAAACAGAGGAAAAATGCTGGACACACTCATTCCAGCAGGAAGCAACCAATATCGGGACAAATATGGATGAGCTTGAATGGGGAACTTGCGTCTAACTTAGGTTGGAATGACATTGCTTTTATATCAAAGAAATCATTTAAAAACTTTTCGGGGGTTTCGTGGTCTCAAAAAATGCGAAAAATAGAGGGCCAATTTTTCATTACTCAGATAAAACTTAACTGGAGAATAAATTGCATGCTATCACTGTCTAAATCATACGACAAGACAGTGACAACACTAGTTTTATTATCCAGTTAAGTTTTATCTGACTATTGACATATCCGGTGTAAGTTAATTTTTATTTTTAACGTTTTCTTATAATGGTGTACATGCATAAAAACACTATTTAACGAGATAACTCTAAAATTTATGAACGCTTCATTCATTATAAGGCGTACGTGCAAGTTGTGACGTCATAGTTTGAGCCCGATTTGTATGGCATGTTGTTGTACCACGTGACTATATTGACATTTCGATAGGTGTATCAGTGGTAGAGAAAAAATAAAATACCATGTTTATTTATCGTTTAACGTGGTCTCTCCGATTATAAAAAAACATTTTTAACTGCAAGTTCTCCATTGAGGGCGCGATATCGACCGCTATGGAAATCTGTTTTGAGGAGCCCTGTGTCCGTGATGCGGGATGACAGGATCTGATCATAATGACGATGAACCGTTTCAGCATGATCCATACGGATCCTCTCTAAAATACGCAATTCTTGAATTGCAATTCAATTTAGTAAATGCGCAGCTAACCCACTGTGCCGCTCCGCTACGTAAACGAATGTGCTATTTAAATAAACTTTGCATCTACGTAATGAGATAATTTATACGGCGTCCAGTGGCACCTTCATTCACACTAGATGGGTTAAGGGACCATTCGGACGCTACAGTGCCTGGGACATTGTTTTTAGGATGGAGTAGGCTTGCCTAGCACCTGTACCATATTATTTCTGAATTTGAACCCTGAAGGAAAACATCGCGAGGAAACCCGCGGCTTGGTTGGCTCCGCACGTATTGACTTCTCTTTCCTGTGGGCTAAGTCGGCTAAGCTGTCAGGATTAACATTATCGACATCGATATTTCCATGCTAAGTATGCGGGCGGTAAAGATCAATCCTATTAAGGTTCAATTTTGATACAAATTGATGTTTAATAACCACTCAAGATCTTTGTACTGAGATTGATACAGCGTTATTAATAGTGCCATCTTATTTTGCATAACAGGAAGGTAGTAATGGAGAGAGAGAGATAGATAAAGACCTGGCTTCAGCCCTCAAAGGTGCAACCTCTAGTCACCTGATTTGTATTGAATAGAGCGTACTTTTCTGAAAAGGGGTCCTGCAAGTCAAATTGAACAACTTACTGTGGGCAAAACTCTTCGAACAAAAATATCAACTGTTCCATACATTTTAATAGACGTCTCATGACGTTTATAGAGCTGGTGGTGTTCGTTTGATATGCGATGTTGCGAAGCCAACTAGCCTTTTTGTAATTTGTGTAACATTTTTTTTTTATCGGTTTATTCAGTTTACATGCACCATTGTTACGTCTATCATCATCATCAGCCATTTGACGCCCACTGCAGGAAAAAGGCCTCCCTCATTCTGCTCCTAACCATGAAGGGTTTTGCCGTTTACGTCTAATTGTTGCCAAATTGCCACAGCATTTTGTAGGCGGCTCGTTCTATTCTTTTTTTACAAACTCGTACAGGCATTCTTAATTGACTGTTTATTCTAATTATGAAATTACTAGCTGACCCGGCAAACGTTGTTTTGCCGTCTTAATTAGCCTACGACCTATTCTCAGACCTACCAAATATACACAAAGAATTTCATAAGAATCGGTGAAGCCGTTTCGGTGGAGTTCGATTACAAACAGTATGACACGAGATTTTTATTGTTCCGTACCCAAAGTATAAGGGGGCCTCATCCGCTGTCCGTCTGTCACCAGGCTGTATGAAAACCACGAAGGAGGCTTATGTCCTGCAGTGGGCGTCCAATGCTGCCGTCCAGGGCTGCAATGTACGTCACATTGCGTAATCGAGTCCTTGTTAATCTGGGGGTTAATCGACTTTGAAATGTACATCGAATTGTTATAGTATACCATTAACTGTACCTAGGTCTATGAAATAATAATAATAATAATAACTTCCACACAATACAATCACTTGACCTGGTCCCAAACTAGGATACTCGTACCCTGTGCTATGGTGACCAGGCAAGGACGTTACAAACATGAAAGTACACCCAGACTGAGGCCATTTGTACAAATGTACGGCGGCCTCCAGTGGGAATCGAACCCACCACCTCGTTTTGGTAGCTAAGCGCCTTAACGGCTAGACCAACGAGGCAGTCGTATGGGGCTCATAACGCAGGGGTCAGCTATCGCCAGTCTCAGTCATATTGGCGGGAGATAGGTGACCCACGTAATCACTAATCACTTTTGTTGGGGTATGATTACAAAGGTCTAAAAATAATACGTTTCACCAAACAACGATCGTAACTGTACATAAGCGTGTGTAGAAAAAACCGGCCAAGTGCGAGTCGGACTCGCGCACGAAGGGTTCCGTACCATTATCTATACAACATTAGACACAAAGATAAAAAACAGCAAAAATATCACGTTTGTTGTGGGGAGCCCCCCTTCAATAATTATTTTATTTTGTTTTTAGTATTCGTTGTTATAGCGGCAACAGAAATACATAATCTGTGAACATTTCAACTCTCTAGCTATCAGGGTTCTGGAGATACAGCCTGGTGACAGACAGACGGATCGACGGACGGACGGACGGACGGACAGACAGACATACAGCAAAGTCTTAGTAATAGGGTCCCGTTTTTACCCTTTCGGTACGGAACCCTAAAAAGACGATTTATGTCGCTGCCAGCTATTGACAATATTCACCTTCAGAGCTATAATAAAAGTTTAGGTCAAGGTAAGCGATGGAAAATTATTGATCATACAAATTGCTTGGCTAAGTGTACTGTTTATTAATTCAAGATGGTCGTTTCAAGTTTATGTAGATAGTAGAATATTCTTCATCGTACCTACACCCAGAAATGCATTTCATCGTCATCATCATCAGCCATTTGACGCCCACTGCAGGACATAGGCCTCCCTCATGGTTTTCATAACCATGAGGGGTTTTGCCATAATCGCCACGCATGGCTGGCGGGTTGGCGATCGCAGTATGCGGTTAGAATCTCAGGAAGACGCTGCTGCCCGTCTCCGGGTAATTTATTTCCTTAGTCGCCTTCTACAACATCCACGGAAGGAAATAGAGTGACGCTATTCTTAATTCGGCGTGATACGGAAATATTAGGTAAAAAGTAATAAAAATTTAAAAAAAACTATGGTTTGAGCGTCTTATGGCCGGCGCCGGCCAAGTCCTTTGTTTTGTTAACTATGTACGCCTATTGGATGACAGACTCTTAAGTGTTTAACATATTAGAAAAAAAAAATCAACGTGATAATAGGTACTTCCTACAACTTCGAATTTGGATTCACAGTTTTGAGCCAAAGGTCGGAAATCACGAATATTTACAAATATGCTATACCATTACTGATAAATAATTGATAATACTGTTTTTCACAATGAAAAGAACATTCCCTCAAAATATTGCTAACGATTTAAAAATCATCCTGTAGATGAGACCTAGCAGAGACGAGTTCAAATCAATAAATCAAGGGTCTTGGTTTCTAATACATATATACGTTTTTGCTGTATGACAGTTGACATCCGCCATTTTGAAATTTTCAATGCGTCTGGTATTCAGTACCTTTCCCAATGTGACACCTTTAATTTGACGACTTATTTGTCAAAATGGGCTTGATCCATGGTCTGGTCATAAACAGACATACATGAGGCGAAGAATACTACCCTCCTTAGCTTACGCAGGCTGATAAGGAATAATAATAGTTTTAAATAACTTGTCTGTTCAATTAACACAGTTGCACAAACATTTTTTTAAAGCGTTCACTTCCGCAGCTTTATCTACTTCGAAGTAAAACATTTGTTCGCAGTCATGCCGGCCATTTGATAGGTGGATTAGTACGCCGGGTGGGTCGCCAGCATTTATCTTTGTTTGATTATAAAACTACGGCTGTTCAAAGACCGTCGATGTCGCCTATCGATATAAATGTTTGTTGCGAAGTCGTCCGTAACGTTACTGAGTGTAGTGCGCACATATCCTTCATCCGGGATATTAACGACGTAATTACATTTTTAAAAATTTTGCAGTACAACATTTCGTCGATGGCTTCACAGAAATAGAATGAAACAGTGTATAATGCATAATAAGTCAGTGGACTGAAATTAATTGTGTCCATGTTACCTCGTGTTTAACTTCCCTTTAGGAGTATTATAAGAAAATTACTTGGGCAGCCCATTTTTTAAAAGTGTAATTTCCTCGTTGTTATACCGGATGAGCGATATTATAACGTTCGGCGTACTGTAAATTGTACCATAATTATGATTTATTGTACGCACATTATTTAGATCATTTTGCAAACCGTAATCATCACCATCATCAGCCCACCTCTGCCTACTGCTGGCAAGAGGCATTTTCGCCATCGCACCATCTTTCGCGGTCGTTCGGATATTGCTCGCTGCTGCCCTGCGATATACCGATACGTATTTATTACTGTGATTTGTATTTAATTATATAAAAAAAAATACTTACAAAATATTTTTAATCAGTCGCAACAACGTGACACTCGAATCCGGCCAACGTTTTAGATATTGAATTTTGATAACATTTTATGTTTTTAAAATTATAGTTGCAGTAGTTTTTTTTACTGTCTTACTGGGATTTGCCACTTCAATTTTGTCTTCCAACTTGCATTGCCTGCGGCTACGTGGTTAACGGATAGCCTATCTCCACCCTGAAGGTTCATTCTAAATACTGGTGAAAGATTTTTTGAAATCGGAAAAGTACTTTCGGAGATTAACCATACACACTTACACACTTACAAATTGATAACCTCCTCCTTTTTTGAAGTCGGTTAAAAATATAAACTTACAAACTTTCCTCTTTACAATGTTAGTATAGGTTTGTTACAATGTTATGTAACGTTCTAAGATATGGTTTTCATGGGAGAAGCGGCCTTCTAACACGCTGTATACAGTTCAATATTTACAATAGTGTTACGATAAGGATAAAAACTCGTATAATTGTTGAGTGCCATTTTATACAGTCCGCTGGAATTTTTCCTGGTAGTATCAGTCACAGTTTTGTGGAGAGAATATTCTGGTAGGGTTCATACCGCTGGAGTTTGCGAAGTGTTTCCACGGTAGAGGATTTTAGTTCTGTTTGAAGGGTGGTAGAGAATGCGCCGACTGTACTTCATCACGAATACTTGGAGCTACCGAGGTACGAGTGGTTAGGACAATATTAACTTGTTAGTTTAATATCCGTGGTGTGCTCGTTACTGTAATTGTGGCCTGTTTCGATCTAAGCAAACAAAAAAAAAAAACATTAAAAGCAAACACAATGCAGTGAAGGGCCATCCACATTAATATTACGTCACACAAATTTAATGACTTTTAAGTCGTAACCGGTGGTCATTTACTTGTATTTTACTTATTTTAATATTTAGAAATTACTATAAATTAAAAGTGCACTTCATAAAAAAATCATGAAAAAGAACGTTTGAGAAAATCTGTTCTTGTCATCACAGAAAGTTACAGTAATGTATAGAAATTAAATCTTTTACTAAAATAATAGTACCTACCTATTGCTTATTGCACAGTTCAGTTGCTTCTATCCAGTTAGTTCGATGAACTCACTGAATGATACATAAAGGAATATTTATTTCGTTGCAATAACACAGATATTTCCATGATTAATAATATGGCGGACCGGTTCGATAAGATTCGTTTTTAGTTAATTGGACAAATGAACAGGCAGACTGTATTTATATGTAGGTACCTCGGAGTAACAATTATCCCTATAACAGTCTAATTATTTGCTTTCCGATTTTTTTTCTGTTTATTTAAAAAAAAATTATATATATTACATGGCATGAACTTAACTTCTAATCTTAATATTTAATATTCTCACTGCTATTGCTAAATACCATGTAAATGATTACTAGATTTACTCAACGAAATATCCGTAATTTTATCAATAAAAAAACCGGATAAGTGCGGGTCGGACTCGCTCACCGACGGTTCCGTACAAATTTGTAGGTACCGAGCTTTTCCCGAAATTCAAAGACAATTTTTTTAGTGATTTAATTACAAATGTATCATTTTCAGATTTTTCCCTGTATTTGCAGTAAAGTCAAAGTCAACTTTTTTTATTCACTATAAAAACAAAATGTTTACTTAATGAACGTCAAAGCTGTTAGTTTCACAATTAATTGATTATGCGGAGAAGAAGCTAAGAAAATCCACATTTATTCTTTTCAAAACAGGTTTGCTTAATTAACAGAGTTTTCAACTTAAAGTTACACTACACTAGATACAATCGTTCCTGTTAACATTATTTAAATACCAGACATCCTTGTCTTCCAAATAATCCTTAATATTATAATAGGCTTTTTTGCACGGAGTATGTATGCTTAATACATTTTTTTAACCGCGTCGGTGGTAACTCTAATATATCTTGAAGAAACTTATTGTAGAACCGTACACAGTGCCCCATAAAGGATGTATTAACTTTAGTATAAGAAAATATTAATATTACTTGCCAAATTTCATAGTTCTAGGTCAACGGAAAGTACCCTATAAATTTTGATTCCCTTGAGAGTGTCGAAATATACTTACGTATTTTGCGGCATTATAAACGGCCGTAACTTTTTTTACGTTAACTTAGAAGTTTGATTTTTTCACAGATGTAAGAGATTGTAGACCTGAGTATGGTTTTAATTTCAACTCGATACCTCCACGCGTTCCGAGATAAAGGGTCTTGACAGACAGACGAACAGGCGGACGGACGGACGGACGGACGGACAACAAAGTGATCCTATAAGGGTTCCGTTTTCCTTTTGAGGTACGGAACCCTAAAAATAGAAAACTTTGGCCTATTTTAGGCTTATTTTTATTTCCGTGTATGTACTCAGTTTTTAATAGAAATTGAAATTTAAAATTGACTATAAAAATATACCTAACTTCTTACGCTCTATCAAAAACTAACGGTCTTATTTATAAAAGTTGATTCCACTAAAACTCCCTTAAGACAGAGTTAAATCTAGTTTATAGTAGGAGTTCGCTCCCTTAAACCGTTATAAACCGGCTTTTACTCCGTCTTAAGAGTGTTTTAGTGGAATAAAAATTTTATAAGTCTGTTATTTTTCCTTACTTCCACGGAAACCAGCGAGGCTATGATACATTGTAGGTTTTACTGGACGAATCTTTGGTACGCACTGCGTAAAGCCGGCAATGAATAATAACTTTTTGGGCTCTGGGCCGAGAGTGCACAGCCGCCATTCCAATCATTAAAATTGTTAGAATAATATGCGGGCTGCATGGATGCCGGAAGGGTAACTTTTATATTGCTGATAAGCTCTTGCTACTGCTGCTCTTACTATTGCTGACAGTTCAATGAGCTGGCGGATGACAGTTTTTTTTACCATAGACGCATCGAAAACATAGCGTTCGTGTGTGCGGGAGGCATGCGTGCAGTTGAATGAAATTATCTGTTGTCTGTCAATCCGTGCAACGAGAAATTTTCCCTGTTTTTTTCATTGGTCGCGCTTCTGAGAATCTTCCAACTCCCACCTACTCATTAATTTCCATGGGTCACCTGGAAGCCCATGAGCCGATTGGGGACGATGTAACGAGAAAAATATACTGACTTTTGACCCGAAAGCTACATTTATTGGTCTCCAAAACTACTTTGTCCATAAAACGTGGCTAGTAAATCAATATTTTTTGTGTTACTAAAATAAAAAGTAAACCGGCTAAGTGCCACTCGGACTCGTGCACGAAGGGTTCCGTTCCATAATCTATTCAACATTTGAATATTTCAAGAATCTACTTGTTGCCGTTATTAATATCGAGCAAAAAACCGCCCTGCAGTGGGCGTCAAATGGCTGATGATGATGATGATGAAAAAACCGCAAAAAATCACGTTTGTTGTATGGGAGCCCCCCTTAAATATTAATTTTATTCTGTTTTTAGTATTGGTTGTTATAGCGGCAATAGAAATACATCATTTGTGAAAATGTAATCTGTCACACTATCACGGTTAAATGAGATACAGCCTGCTGGCAAACGAACAGAGGAGTCTTAGTAATAGGGTCCCTTGCCCATTGAGTACGGAACCCTAAAAACAATGTCAGCGCGCAATGGACGCGTAACTTTCTTGCGGCATGGAGCGTAAGTATAAGCCGGCGTGGAATAGTGTGGAAGCCCGATGTTTTTGAACCCTAAACTCGTTTTCTAAAAGAAAGCTTGAAATGTTAAGGTTTCTTGGGAAGAAGGCAAAAAAGAAGTTCGACTTTGATTGACGATCCTGGCGCGGTTCCCTTGAAAAAAAAAAAGTAACGGTGCAGAGAATATGTGGATTTCAGGAAGCGCGCTAGTAAGTTAACCCCCGTTTTCTCGTAAACTAACAATCTGTTGTCAGTTGCCCAGATGGTAAGATAAGGAAAGCATAAGAGAAATGCTGGATTAACAGATTGTTAGTGTACGAGAAAACTGGGGTAACACTGGTCAACCATTTAAACTGTTAGTACGGTACCGCTCAAACGTTTTTTATTTTGCAATAAAGTGTAACAAAAAAAAAAGCGATAATACACGCTGAAATCCGGGTGGTTGGAAAGCCGCGGTTACGTAATTATTAATTTAAAATACCATCTATTTAGACCATTACTTTTAAGTCTAGACGTAAAATAAATATAAAAATTGACTCGTGAAATCATGTTACAAGTTGAGAAATCTTGTTTTAAAAAAAATTGCGAACACTTAGTAACGCCTCTCCGTCTATCAGAACAATGATGAATGCTGGTTGGCCGCTTGAATCTCATAGATTCGAGTTTAAGTCGAGATATTTTTGGGAATCGCTCGTAGCCCCGGCTGCCTGAGTGATCTTAAACGATCACGAAGGTTAAGCAACACTAGGCGCCTTCAGTGCATGGATGGGTCGCCGTCTATGCTTAACGCTAGTGGCATTTTTCCGACCGGTTCCGTGCTTCGCAAGGCACGTTAAGCTGTTGGTGCCGGCTGCCGTCGATAGATGGCAGTCGTTAAGCCAAGTCAGAGGCCTTAGGGCGGCTTGACAACTTCTGACAGTAGACGAGCTACTAGTCTACAAGCCTCCACCAATCCGGACTTGGCCCCCGTGGTGGTGTATGGCCTATACCTTCCTCAGGGAAGAGACCCGTGCCCCTCGGTGGGGACATAATGGGTTGATGATGATGATGATGATGATTTTTGGGAGGGCCTTTTAAAAAAAAAACAAATTAGCGTATTCGATATCTATTGTTAAGGCACCTTAGTTTTGTATGGGTTTCAAACTCAGAACAGTGTTCTGAGGTTTCAAACCACCCAAAATTCATGGTGTATAATCCGCCTTGTGCCGGTGTATACCGGCACTCAGAAGGGCTCATGACTGCAAGTGATAACGCAGTCAGAATGGGTGGCGGAATGATGGCATGAGTCACGCGTTTTGTGGCGCTAACATGTCAGAATTTGACTGTACTGGAAAGTCGCGACTTTTGACGTTTAAAACGCGTGACTAGCGTCGTCGCACTACCCAGGCGACGACGTTGCAAAATTTTTGGTCAAAACCATGTCGTGTAGCCTGTAAGTTTTCCCGTCAAGTTTTGATTACTGACACGTATGTTTACTCATAATCATGTGTGTGGCACACGACTTGAGACGAGTCGTTTGCGCGGCGCGTAGAGGTAATATTACCTGTCGAGTGGGTACAGATATATGGACAAAAATCCACAAATTCCTAATTAGGTATTTGAAAGTATTATTTCGCCGAAGTGAAAGACCATTCTATCCCGGCAACATTTAATTTAATATGTAATAATTTAATATTTTAGAGTGCGGTGGTCAGTAGAATGATGATTCGAGTGGTCGTTTGTGGATCGTGGGTTCGATTATGGCATGTAACGATGACTTTAAGTTACGTACATTTCTGAACTTGTAATAGCAACACCACTCGCGTACTGTGAAGGAAACCTAAGTGTTTGAAGCGCTTGAAATTAACAATCGGTACTCTCTCTCTCTCTGAGAGTAGAAAGTATATAGGCTGCTTATGAGACTGAGAACACATGGAGATTTCTAGACAAAAGATACTCTTGGAATAACGCCCCGGCTTGGAAACACTGTACGAGCGAGACCGACAATGGCTCGGAAGGGTTGGCGTGAAAGAGAAGAGGCCTATGCCCAATTGTGGGCTCTGTTTATGAGCTGAATAGATATATAGAACACCTCGGAGCCACTCCAGCGGCAGCAGCCGCGCGCCCGGCGAAATGCCACCGTAGGCGAGGCTAAACATAGAAAGCGTGGGGCATTTCGCCAAGAGGTGGCGCTGGGGCGCGCGCGCCGGTGTCAAGTTCGCCTGTTATAATTAGCAGTGAGCGGCGGGAGGCGCGCGCGGCCGCACCGCGCTGCGTCTGCGTCGCATGCTGCGCCTACACTACTTCTCGGACCACCCCGCGCTCGTCGCCGCCGACGAGGACGACTCGGTTTACTCCCTCGACCTCATCAAGGAGTTCGAAGCCGTCAGCCGTGCCTGGAAGGCCTTCCTCGCCGACTGCCTCCTCAAAGGTGCCGGCATTGTTTACCTCGCCCACGCGGCCGCCGTCGGGGCTGTTGTTGTTTCCGCCCGGGCGCCAGTGTTTGTAAATTCCACGGATGCGCGAGAAACGGTTGCACGAGTTCCGACTGTGACGAGGATGCGATACAGCATGGGGTTGGGTGGCTTTGGTAGAAGAAGTAATGAGATACCTATACGGCCCCGGTCCAGGTTTGGCATTTCAGTTTAACTGTAAAATTAACACGATTTTGAGCAGTGTGAAACACGGGTTTCAAAGCACTGTTTTAAACATGCCAACCCTGGCCCGGTCCCGACTTGCCTATAGTTTGGTTATGGCAAATATTTCGTTCTGGCAAACCGTGATTGAATTTACCTATGTATCGCGGGCATCGCAAGTCATTAAAAGTGGTCTATTGATTTTGAGGCACTAAATACTGTAACAGTATGGATAGGTCCCCAAATAGGGAAGCCACTTTTTATTTTTTAATACTGTAAGGGACATTTGTCCCATTTTGGCAAAAAAAAGGATTTAATAGTTTTCCCCGGGTCAAATGAAAAACATGTACTTCGTTTAACGTTTTTTTTTTTATGCCAGCTAATAGTTTGTTTGAGTCTATAGTAATAGTTTGAAACGGTCATTAATTCGCTCTTTATCATATCCGGAGTACTACCTGAGTAATAGGGGACAGAATCTGTCCCGGCGGAACGTTTAAAATGATGCCTGAAATACGGAACGTCCCGGGAAATACGGGACGTTTGGCAACGCGAATACCCGTAGACAACGAAGGCACGTTGCACTGCCAGTTCAGATATCTGTAACGTCTCGTTTAATTGGCCGACCCATAGGTATGCCTAGGTATACCTATAAAATGGATAGATTCAGCAATTCAGTGGAATGCAGTGAGCGCCAAGTGTCCCAAATATTTCGTTCTACAATTATCTATGGCTTGAGTGCAATTCGTCTATGAATAGTTGACCTATTCGTAATCTAACCTAACCTAATCTCAGTAATAACTAACCTAACCTGACCAGAAAAAAAAAGTTTGGCTGGGAGTTCCTCAAGCGCTTTCACCTTTCGTAACTATTTACGACATGGACTGCTTATGGCATCAAGTTGATACTTTATTGGTTTTTGTTACAAGTAAGTTGAGTAACGCCTCACTTTTCAGGTCCGATTTCAGTTCTTGCGTTACCTATTTTAATTTATAAGGTTTGATTCCGAGCCTATACATGGTAATACGTACTTTTGTGGATTTGTGGTGTAAGCATGATGTCCAAACGGCATTCCTTTTCCTTCTTCCAAACTTCCCGTGAATTTTCCTGTTCGTGGTAGTGTTCGAGTGTCTACCCAATCTACATATTTTTGTCAATTACGGTTTGAAAAACATGTCGAATTTCTTGTGAAAACTGTTTTTATATACTTACAGGGAACCGTGTTTAAAAAAAGCACGCCTCAGAGGCAGTTTTAATAGGCTGTGGTAAAGGGAAAGACGTAATGACAGATTATTTAAAATGCCTCTGAGGAGTGTTTTAGAGGAGTCATATTTATATAAATAAGATCGTTTAGGTTTTCAACAAAATTCGCTGCTGTCTGTGTGAAAAATCGCGCGTCGTTAATTTTATCAAGACTTAATTACGTTGATCTTGTTTATTTCAATTTTGGTGACTTTATCCTTAGATTATTTAAAATGCCTCTGAGGAGTGGTTTAGAGGAGTCATATTTATATAAATAAGATCGTTCAGGTTTTCAACAAAATTCGCTGCTGTCTCTGTGAAAAATCGCGCGTCGTTAATTTTATCAAGACATAATTACGTTGATCTTGTTTATTTCAATTTTGGTGACTTTATCCTTAGATTATTTAAAATGCCTCTGAGGAGTGTTTTAGAGGAGTCATATTTATATAAATAAGATCGCTTAGGTTTTCAACAAAATTCGCTGCTGTCTCTGTGAAAAATCGCGCGTCGTTAATTTTATCAAGACATAATTACGTTGATCTTGTTTATTTCAATTTTGGTGACTTTATCCTTAGTAATATCAGGCATGTATGGTTTATTTATTCTTTTCTGCATACAGTTATAAAATATAGATCACAGCCTAACTATACCTAGCTATCTGATCTAATCTAATGTATAGAAATCACATGTCACAGTGTTTGTTATCGGACTCCTTGGAAACGCCTTCATCGGTTTTTATGAATTTTTTGTGTTGATTTGGTAGGTCTGAGAATAGCTTGGAGCAAAACAAAGTTTGCCGGTCAGCTTGTTATTTTCCGGATCATAAATTGCGCGTGCCGCATCCTCCTTGGCGGGCTGCAACTCAAAATCAGCTCAGTAAGCATATAGTTGGCACGTCATTTGTCTATTGAAGAATCAGTAGACAAATGACGTGCCAACTATGTTAATTTTTGTTACCTTTACCATTTTTTCCTCCGCCGTTAGCGAGTGGCATTGCTACGAAATCTTCACAAATGTCCTTAAGTTAGAAAACAGAGTCATCGGTACATGCCGGCATTCGAATCCACGACCTCACGAATGTGAAGCCGGCGTTCTACCGGTCCGCTACCACCACTCTAACCCATACGCCCCATCAACCATATACCTAACAAATGAGCTAATTATCTTGTACAACATGTGTGGTCTGACCTATGGCAGAGGCAGAGGCACTGGTATTGAGAGGTGTCTGTCTGGCCGATCGAGATTGCTCGCGAACGTAACGCTGCGTCCACACCAAGGCACAATGGATACCTCCTATACAAAGTATTGCGTATAATAATTTTTCACATAGAATTCGCTTAAATCTTTTATAACCTGAGATATCACTAAAACATGACGATGTCGATTGCTTCGGGAGATATTTTTTTCATAACTGAATGCATCGGAAGTATATTAGTACAATTGTCAGACAAAATCTCATCCATCGCTGGAAAAATTGTCACTCAAATTAAAACCAGCAAGAGCTAGACGTCGCCATGCAAGCCTAAAAGGATAGAGATAAAAAAATAATGATAAATTGTTGATAAAAAAATGATAAATTGTGCGAGCGAGATAGCATGCTCGACGTAACAGCAGCCTTAAGATTGAGCGTTGAGCGTTGAGCATGTCCGCAAGGGTTCCTGTCTTCTTTGCGATCTTACGATGACGAGTATCTTTCTTGTCTAGGCTATGTGGGACCAGAAATGCAATCCTGAAAGCCGTTTATGACGATCTCACAGGTCCTTTCTATAGACATGGATCTCTGTGCAAACTGCAAGTGATTTGCTGACTTTCGGTAATTTTTGAAACCGATTCATAATTTCATTTGTTGTGACTTTTATCTGTATTATTTTTAATTTGCATTAATGATTTGTGTATAGGTCCACGCCTGAAATAAATAACGTTTGTTATTAAAAGTAACAGCACAGGCTGGGGTGTGTTGGCCCGTCGTCGTATGAACGCAGCACGTGTCCGACCACAGCGGACGGTGGGCGTGTCCGTTGCAACTGAATTGGATTTCCGTTCCATCCGGCGAACGTTCGGCTGGCATAGTCATATTTTTGTCGAGCTCCACGTTGTAAAGATTCTGTCCGTTGAATTTTCCCGGGAAATGTGTCAAGTACCTGGTGATGGGCCCTTTTCTAGTAAAAAAAATGTGTGGGTTTTATTGTACAGCCGGCAGCACATCCACCCTTAAAAACGTCTAACAGTTACGTAAATTAGTTATGTGAAGGGCGGCTTTGCAACAAAAATGTAAAGGTTGACCTGCTGGTCAGCCGTGTGGCGCCGGATTAAGAATAGCGTCACTCCATTTCCTTCCGTGGATGTCGTAGAAGGCGACTAAGGAAATACATTACCAGGAGACGGGCAGCAGCGTCTTCCTGAGATTCTAACCGCATGCTGCGATCGCCAACCCGCCTGCCAAGCGTGGTGATTATGGCAAAACCCTTCATGGTTATGAAAACCACGGAGAAGGCCTGTGTCCTGCAGTGGGCGTCAAATGGCTGATGATGGTGATGATGATGACCTGCTGTAGACTGTACATATACACTAAACTTGGTTGGCAGATACTAAGGTTTGCCATTTGCCACGGTCCTGACATTCCGAAGAAGAAGAAGGACGTGCATCAAACTTAGTATACCGTAGATAACGTATAAACACTCGGATTTATTTTCTGTAGCGCTATCCACCGGAGGTGAATATTTGATTGCTCTCTCAGTGATACAAAGAGGTATCTGTCGGTAATGCAAAAAATTGATTTTATCAGTAGTTTGAAAGAAGCCTTTAAAAATTGAGTTCGATATATGTAGGTGTATGGATATATAAACGCAACCACAGCGTAAAAAATATAATAGTAAATGTTGGAACTCACTCCAGATCAGTGAAACACCGCGGCATGGTTTTCTTTACTCTTTATTATTAGGTAGGTTAAACTCACATCACAGCGCCGATAACGCATGACAAGACACACAATGGCTGACGGACACAGAGAAGGGTGACAACTTGACAAGCGCACACAAAGCGGAAGAAGCAGTGTTCTCAACATTTTAACATTTTATTATTACCATTCTAATAGTAAATGGTTAAATGCATAAAGATAGTGGTTCAATAGTGTGTACGAGGTTGTGTTGCCAAAGTACGAGATTTTTTATTATGCCTGTACGAGGACAAGCCAGCAGCGCCTGGCAACACTGCGCGGAGCGCTCACATAGCTGGAGCAGCGGACTATGTCGGACGTATTACTTCAGTTATCGTCGCGATCATGAAAAATTAGTCAAATTACATGTTACACTTTCATGGAGTTGTACCAAATGAAAATAGTTATTTGGGTACCTAAAAATCTGAATCACAAAAATATTCGTATGATGCCCATGCAAGAGGTCATTAGTAAGCAGCAAACGCATTTGTCGGTTTTAGGTGTTTAATGAGACACGGGCGTAAAGCTTGATGTCGTATATTGGACTCTTTAACTTAATATGGATTACACATGTAGCTATCCTAAATGGGGCTAGAAGGTGTCACCACACTGCACCTCGCCCTTTTTATAAAAGAAACATTTATTTTTCTTATGCTTACATAGTTAATTATCATGCATTGTTGACGACGCTACAGACAAGGTTTTTTTCTAATTTCATAAAAAGAATTGTAAATTTTACATTGGTTTCATACTTATTTACTTCATATCAAAATTAAAACAGAAAACATTGAACAATTATTACACTAAAATTGAAACAACCAGAGCTACATTTTCTCTTTTGTAAAGTTTATTTATTATTTAATCATTCGCCATATTTATTTGAAGATTCTTAAATATTATAATAGTTCATCAACTACTTCTGTGGGTAGGCATCTACATATTTTATTCATCTTTATTATTCAATTCAATTCAATTCAAATATTTTTATTCATTGTAAAAACAGAATGTTTACTTAATGAACGTCAAAGTTGTTAGTTTCACAATTAATGGATTATGTGGAGAAGAAGCTAACAAAGAAACTTAATTAACAGAGTTTTCAACTTAAAATATTAGTCATGAATGTGTTGAACACTAGTCACAATCGTCCTTTAAATAATATTAATCTACTGTTTAATGCCAAACATCTTTGTCTTCTAAATAATCCTTGATGTTATAGTAAGCCTTTTTGCACAGAATGTGCTTAACACATTTTTTAAATCGCGTTGGAGGTAACTCTAATCGCGTTGGAGGTAACTTATTTATTATCGTTTCGCTTATTACATTTATTTAATTTACTTATGTGTTAAGTAAACGGGGCCTCGTTTACTTAACACATTGTTACAACTGTATCTCTTCATAAAATAACTACTAAATTAATAATAATGAACTTTTTTTAATTTTTAATATTTCCTTCAGTTTCCATAACATTTTCGAGAATTTCCTA
The DNA here is from genome assembly GCA_947308005.1 of Yponomeuta malinellus. NCBI lineage: Eukaryota > Metazoa > Arthropoda > Insecta > Lepidoptera > Yponomeutidae > Yponomeuta > Yponomeuta malinellus. Next base: position 4,359,101 of record OX370995.1, read on the forward strand.
TTTTAAAGTCATCGTCTACTTAAATCTACTTGACACATACAAGAATATCTATTTTATACACTTTTCACCTTGGGCCGGCCCGTCCCTACTACATAACTTTTATTTAACCCTCCACGTATTATTACCACCATGCTTGTCTACAACACTATTATAATAATGGATAGTGTGTATCAGAACTAAATCCTCCCAGTTTCTTTACAGAGCAAAACTCGTTGACACCATAATCAGACAGAAGGATCACATCTACCCTGTACCTACCTTTAACTTTTTATGTGTACCTCTTTGATGACCTTAATGCATTAACGTATCAGACTCGCTGAACTAGTACATTCTTAAAAATTTTTGAAAACACAAACCTAAATAGAAACTTCGACTTTTACCCGTGTTGAGACTTCTACAACAATTAGGCCGACTTGCACTTCTTAAATGTCACTTTAGTCGCCATTTAAATCGACTTTTGTATGAAGAATTTGAGTTAAATGCTGTTTAAGCCACATTTAACAAAGTGGTGCATGTCGGCCTTAAGCGATCAGGGTAATTCCTATACAAACTCGGGGAAGAAAGTCTTTAAATAACTTTTGGTTGAGCAATCAAATTATCACTCAAGACAAGTATTCACATTATTAGTGTTATATATTACATTCCAAAAACATGCTAACTTTGATAATAAATTTAAATAATACATTTAACCTTCGTTATCGGGTTCACACGCTATGCGAATCAAATTACATTACTTTGAAAACAATTATTATCTTTAGGCAACATACATCTAGATTGCAACTCAGTATGTCACTCGTCACGCGATACCGGAGCTCTGAATATTTGTTAAGGTGTGCTACTGCACTTTTAGCTATTGTTGCCGACTCAGGGTAGCGACTCTTCGAGGCTACTAGCCGAAACGAGGAACTAGTACTCCGTTCAGAACATGGTCTATTGTGTAGCTACGGTACCGTTGGTCTCGAAACGCCTTAAAAGTAGGATTATATTCTTTATGTTGCACTAACCCGTGCTGAGCCAGAGGTCGCGGGTTCAAGTCACGGCGTGGGTGGAATTTTTAGCCTCTAAATGGGTTTTTAAGACTGTAGGAGGTATTGCGCATTTTTTTTTTAATTGAAACCTGTTCTACTTTTGCATTACTTATAACTTTTACAGCTCGCGACAGTGTTAAATGGGCCATGCACTGACGGAATATAAAGCGTTGTAGTTTTGCATACTAACGAGGTGTCGTGCCGGTTGAAGTAAGAAATGGCTCCATTGGCCACAGAACACAAAGATTCTTCGTAGCGTGTCGATGGCAAATAGTACATTACAGCAGCGGCCAGCAAAATAGGCATCGATGGACGAACGTGTAAATGTGGGCCGAGGAGACTTACCTACGAGTACGTAAGTCCATCAATGCCTAGTTGTGGCCAACTGCGTCGCTTAGCAAACAACACCGCCCTAGTCGAAATTTTACAGTTTTGACATTTGAATGCCATAAGGTGCAGATTTGAAGCGCTAATCGATCGACCTATAAGGTTCAAGCATTCAGAGGAAACAGCGGCCGTTATTTAAAAAAAAGCACTTGTGTGGTGTTGTTTGCTAAGCGATGCAAGGCTTGCATACGAGTAGTACTTTTCTCAAATAATGCGCGGATATTTAAACATATTACCTAGTACCTAGGCAGAACTTTTTACTTTTCAGAATCAATGACGTGAAAAATGTTTTTTCCTTACTCATACTTGGAAAGTAGGTCTGAAGTTGCCTGAGGAGCGCGTTGAAAGTAATACATTTCAGCCCTAGGGAGAATCGTTTTTAACTGACAACTGTCAAATTATTAAAAACTAGTTCTATTTTCACATTTCTGTTGAACCCTGTGCCAACTTTCTATGCTTTTCTTGAAATAACATAAAGTTAAGTATTAAAGCGGTGGCAGCCTAGTGGTTTGAACATTGGACTCTGAAGCGAGAGCGCTAAGTTCGATTCCCACTGCGTGCATGTACCTATGACTTTATTTTCTAAGTTATGTAAATTTGTGAGGTTATAGTAGCAATACCACTCGCTAACTGTGAAGGAAAACATCTTGAGGAAACCTGAGTGTCTAAGCTATTCACATGCCTCAGCGCTTGAAATCGCCAATCCGCGGTGAGCACGCGTGGTGATTAAGCCCATACTCTCTCCCTGAGAGAAGGCTTTTGCCCTACTGTATATAGGCTGCTTATAAGTATTAAATAACTTTATTATAATTTACTTTCAACTATTTCTTTAAAATAACATAAATTTGGGCAAAATATTTACTATTTTTTCAATGATGAAAATGAAAAAGAAAAATAATAGCTAAATAGCTGGCCGGCCACAGAAAAAAAAATAAGCGGGAAAGCGGCAATCTGACCTTCATTTGTTTTTTCGAGTTGTAGAGTTTTGTTTACACTTCCGTATAGCAGAGAAACGCATTTCGTGTTTCTATCGTCGTTTTTTTCGTTTTTATTTTTGCTTTCCTTATATTCGTAATGATAAGCACAGTGTTCACCTCGGGCTAGAGACAAAATCCCGCGAATCTCCATATCGGGACTAAATAAGTTACTTTCACCGCTAGGGTAATTTTTCACTATTCCCGCGTTAGTGTTAATTTTTTTTTTTAATAAACAGCTTTCTATTTGCAAGCTAGTTCGAAATTTAAATAAAACCTTTGATAAGTTACCTCCTTGGTTGCCATGTTTCGGCGTAAAAGATCGTTCCATTTTTAGGGTTCCGTACCCGAAGGGTGCCAAACGGGACCCTATTACTAATACTTCCCTGACCGTCCGTCTGTCTGTCTGTCTGTCTGTCTGTCACCAGGCTGTATCTCATGAACCGTGATAGCTAGGCAGTTGAAATTTTCACAGATGATGTATTTCTAATGCCGCTATAAATACAAATACTAATTAAAAACTGACATACAAATTTACCAACAACCCGACTGCTGAGCATTAACTGCTAACCAGACGGGACCCAAATTCAGCAATGTATCTCCTTAAGTTGGTCGCGCCTGCTTAGTAGTTAATGCTCAGCAGTCGGGTTGTTGGTAATATTTTATTTCAGTTTTTTTTATTTGTCTTTTAGTGATTTTTTTAATGCTGATTTATATATATCCTATGACACCCGCGTACTGATGTTTTACATACATCACACGTGATTTGCTGCCATCAAATGACTCAATGTTGTACTTTAACGTAGCTTAATAGCGAATTCTATTTTTTGTGACTTTTCTGTTCTATTAATACTGACCACTGGTTAAGGAGTTATGAGGGAACATAGAATCGGACATACTTACATACGTACATACATACGAGCTAAACACATTACCCTGCTTTTGGGCTCTGCCGCAGTCGGGTAAAAATAAATGGTGGTAATAATACGGCTCCTATACAACAAATGTAATTTTTTGCCGTTTTTTGCTCGATAGTAATAACGGCAACATGTAGACGCTTGAAATATTCACAGAATATTTAGTTCCATGTTCGATTAAAAAATAAATAGTTAAATTAAAATAAAATAAATTTTCCGTACCATTATCTATACAACATTAAACATAAAGATAGTTTTCTCGATCTTCGGAAAAAAATCTACGGAACCCTTCGTGCGCGAGTCCGACTCGCACTTGGCTGATTTTGAAATTACACGACAGGTGTGAGTTTACTATGTAATTTACTTGGCCTCTAAAACAAGACAGATATGGATTTTCTTACAACGTTAGCCGCTGCTCGCATGTATTTGGCCAGGACAGCAATTTAGATGTAACTCGAAGAAGATTGTCAAAATAATGCTCAAATTTCCAAGCATGTTTGAGAAAAACTAGTTTTGTTAAGTCTTTATTTTTGCGTTCCAAAACTTTGCGACGCTGACTGCGTCATCACTTGCAATCATTAGGTCCTCCAAAATTAAAGATTGAGTGTAACTTTTAATGATTTGTGTTGCTCACACCGCACCGCAATCCAAATGATCCAACATTTGGTTTTGATTAGGTTAACTTAAGAAGGAAGGCAGGGGACGAAATTGTCAGGGGCCCGACAGGGTTAGCGTGAAAGGCTCTAGTTTACCAAATAAATCCACTTCGCGGTTAGATCAGTGTAATACGTCTTTGATACTAGAAATGCGAGTAAATGATTATACTGAGGCCTGGGTATTATATAGACCAAGAGACGGGATCTATCCAATCAAGAAGAGGGCCTTCTCGATGTCTCCGGGGGCATCGCGAAGGTATTCCCAGAGTGTGGTTCCACCTTTAGAATTACTACACGAGCGTGGTTTGAGTGACCTTAACGTTGTTTACGGGGTCTTTGAATTAAAATAACTGTGCGTTTGATCTTCCGTTTGTTGTTTTTTTTGTGCTTATGCTAAATGGACGCGTATGCCCATCAAGGTCTCTGTTGGCAGCACCACGTGTAATAAAAATACACTGCCGAGTCGTGAACCTGATGACTCGTGGCCTTCCATTACACCGACAGGTGTGTAGCTAGCATAAAATAAACTTCTAGTACAGCAGCACCTAAATTTTAAGTTTATTTTCAGTTGCTATATTAGAGAAACTCAATTTTACTTCAATGTGTGAACTAATTCGAATTTAATTTAACCCAAAAAACGTTTATTTGCGTGTTGTATGTACTCAATATCAATATTAATCAAAATTTATTTGCGATGTTTTGCTACTTTAATTTGTTATTAAAATTTTATTGTACTTGTATTTTAATTCCAACAATTATTATATTTCTCTAATACCCAGTTGGACACTGTACCTACATAAGATCGGCACAATTTCGTGTAGCAAATTGTCCTGCGATCTCCACGTTACAGGCTATGCCTAGTATGGAGATTTCCATCTATCTTACTAAGTACAAATAAGTTTAAAAAGTGCAGTGAACATGTCTCCAAATAAATTCTATTTTATTTATTTATTTTATTTAGTTCATGGAAATTAACTCATCGAATTAGAATATTAAATAATTCATCACAATGTTTATTCAGCTAAATAGTACCCCAAAGTAAATTTTACTCCATTCTTTTCGAGAGTTGCTCTGTTTTCCGCTGTATAAATTTAATTTCCGCTTCGTGAATTTGAAGTATTTTTCAGCCAAAAAGGTCACGATCTCCAAAAACTTGGCAACTTGTACAACCAAAGTGTTTCTAGTGAAATTCAGCCGTCTTCAAGAGTCTGACGTCTCTATCGGCGCCAGTGTATCGGAGCGGGAGCGCCGGGTTATTTTGACCGCGCGTCCACATTTCACGCCAAGTGGCGTCGCAACGTAAATAAACAAACGGATCACCTGCACACAATCAAACGTGACCTATAAAAAAGAAAACCGCAACGGGCGTCTATTTTCAACCGATTTCAAAACAAAGAAACCCCTCAGTTCTCAATTCTTTATAATCTTTTTATAATTTTTTATTTGGGGACCATATTTACATTACATTAATATCAGGGTATATTTAGATGTACTTTAAAACCGACGTTTTGAAATATAACTTAAAATTGTTTCTTTTAACATGATATTTTCATCGAGTAAGTTTAAAATGAGTAGTTGGTCCTCCGTATTCGAATTTTGACATAATACCTCATATTGTATCCTGCCAAGAAAGCTCTACGTCACCGTTCCAATTCAAGGTCATCTATGAGGTCGTCCATCCAATGACCCAGATACTTGAACTTCGTTACTTGCGCGAGAGGAGATCCGTTTAAAATTAAAGGGCGCGGCGAGGAAGCACAAAAGTTTTATTGCCTACTTTAAATATCATAACATTTTTTACACGACTGCGGCGGAGCCCAAAAGGACGGTAATATGTTTGTTGACTCGTACGCATGTATGTAAGTATGTCTGATTCTATGTTCAGATTATTCAGCAGTCAGGTTGCAATTTTTTTTTTTCCATTTTTTTTCCCTTATAAATTTGTTTTGGCATCTTTTTAGATGTTGTAACCAGTAAAAACACTTTGAATTACATTTTAAAACATATATTTTTACTGAGTGAATCACAAGACAAATTATGCACATTGTGTGACTTCATCAACGGTATTTAATAAATGATTGTTTTGGCATCTTTTTAGATGCTGTAAACAGTAAAAACACTTTGATTTACATTTTAAAACATATATTTTAAATGAGTGAATCACAAGACAAATTATGCATTGTGTATGTATGTATGTATGTCCGAATATATTATGTTCCCTCTTAACTCCTTAACCAATTATCAATTTTGACAAATCATACCCCAACGTAAATCATAGTAACTGTAAAAGTGCAACTTTACGGGAGAGCAATTTGAAATTAAATCTTGTCAAGAAAGTGAGTATTTGTTTGGAAATCCTTATAATTTCAGTTAAAGAGTTGTTTGAGACATACCGAACGTTTACAGTTTTTAATTACAATAAGTAGCGTTGAATCTATTAATAAATAGTACTTATCGAGATATTTCGAAAAATAAACGAATAATTACAATTTTAATACTTTTGTTTGTTAATAAAGGATACAATTTCATCGAATTTGGTAAATTCGATAGAATTTTAGGCTCTCTTTAAAATTTTAAGAATTTAATACTATCGAAATTGGTAGTTTCGATAAAAACTATTTAGAAATTTAGCGGAATACATCATCGTAACTAACTACATACTAACTTTGTTAGTTTTCCATGTTACTTCCAAATATATGCCATGAATTGTGTTTGTCAAGTACATAATACTACCAAATCCACGACATAATATGATAATGTTTGTCGTTTCACGAAAGTCGATGCGATTTTATTGCACCGGTAATATTGAAAAATATCGTTGATGTTAACAAAAACCTTTTTGCCACTTACCTACATATAGACTGATTATTTGAAAAGCCATGCTTAAGTGCAATAAAACGAAAATGTCGTTTTTGCAGATACGATGATTTACGTCGAGGCCGGCGAAATACGATCTCAATCGATCCGTCCTCGTAATTGTGCGTAGTCCCGCCTGTTTCGTAGATCTACTCAGCTCAGTTTGTTTGATTTGTCCATGCTCTGTCGCATATGCCTCGCATATGCCTGAAGCGGTGGGTAGCCTAGTGGGTAGAACATTAGACTCGGAAGCAAGAGAGCCATGTTCGATTCCCAGTGCGGGCAGACTTTGTTTTCTAAATGATGAAGGTACATTTGTGAAGATACTACTGACTGGGAAAAACATCGTGAGGAAACCTGAGTGTCGGAGTTATTCCCATACATGAGCGCTTGAAATCGCCAATCCGCGGTGGGCATGGGTGGTGATATGAATAATACTAATAGCGTGACCGATATAAGTATTATTCATATAATTGGAAATGATTTATCAATGCAAAGTGCCACGTAAAAAGTGTAAAAAGTGAGTCGGCGAGTGTTTGTAGAGCCTCTTCCTTGGCTTGTGTGCATTGTGTTTTTGTTTTCTTTAGTTGAGCATGCTGCTTTCGGTTTACAACCTTAATAATTTCTTGAACTGGTTGTATGGTAATAAGAGCGGAGGCTCGGGTCCTACCATTGTAGTTTCCTAGCCTCTTCTAGCGAGTTAATCTTAGCAGCATCATTATTAGGCGTAGGTATCCGCTATGATGACTCTTTGTCCACTGAGGCTGTTATTTGTAAGCTTGCCTTTAAGAGATTGCAAGACTGGGGCACTATCCGAGATTATGCTTACCGTGATTATGACCCTATTCCACACGTTTCTCGTGCTTAGCAATTGATTTGATTGATTTTTAAAGTTAGCTAGTGTACACCTAGGCGAAAACCTATTGGTAAGCCTGTTATTTAGCTATAACTAGTATATAATAAATTTAAACGCAATTATTGTTTTTCATGTTCGTGAAATTTAGTATGCAGGGGGTTCCGGGGGCGTTAAATCGATCTAGCTGGGTTTAATTTTTAGAAAACGTCGTTTCATCCGTGTTTTCAGGCAATGAAAAACTGCTACAATATCAAGTACAAGTTAAAATACACGTAAATTTCGCCAACATCTACAAGATTGTAATAGCTCAGGTGGGGAATCAAGCTGTCCCGAAACCAGAAGACCTCGGTTCGAGTCCAGATTTCTCCAGTTTGATTATTTTTTTCATCGTATCTAAATATAATTTCCAAAAAACACAATTGACAAAAAAAAACATACCGAGCAAAGCTCGGTCATCCTGGCACTAAACATTAACGCATGAAAATTACACATTATAATATACAATATTGTTTTGCTCACGTCAAAATTTTACGAACAGTTTAAGTGCTTAGCAGTGATACTTCTCTTTTCATACTGATGCTTTCTGCCTGAAAAATGCTAAGGTGCTAAGGGTTGTAGACATTTTTAGGTTTAGTTCGTTGGCGAAAGCTCCTACGCCCGTCCAGTTTCGGTTTAGGAGCCGTCCGTGTAGACTGTTTTTTCGTCTTTTATGCTTAATAAAAGCCAATAAAATCTACTACCTTTTCATTTCCAATTTTTTTTTTCATATGATGAATATAACCGTATATTGACATGAGAACAAAGACTTTGCATTTAAGATAAATAGTTTTTGGAAAATGAACTGGGCGGGTTCTCGAAAACTATGAAATGCACAGAATCCGCTACTTGACTCTCTTTTCAAGAAAGTCTTCTCTCTCTCTTCCATTAGACCAAAAAATATTTTAGTATATCTTTTGAAGAAACAACAAAAATATTTTTTTATTTTTATATTTTAAAACTTTGCTTTGCTAATCAGCCATATTTGTCTATGGTTAGAAATCCTAAAGGCTTGTAAACAAAGTTTCATATTTCTCGATATTTATAACGGTGTCTACCTGTTGCCGTTATTAGTATCGAGCAAAAAAATTTTGAAATTTTCAACGAATATTTAGTTCTATATTCGCTTCAATAAATAATTGAATTAAATAAAATGAATATTTAAGGGTGCTCCCATACAACAAACGTGATTTTATTTGCCGTGTTTTCTCGATCTTTGTATAGATAATGGTACGGAACCCTTCGTGGGCGAGTCCGACTCGCATTTAGCCGGTTTTTTAAGACCTATGGCCGTGAATCTAAGGCAAATAACCTAAGACTAGATAGTATTAACGCCAAAAAACGACCGTTTTTGGCCTAAATGTCCCTATCCTGTCCCAGGTCCGTGATCCTAGGTCCCCGGTCGTGGGTCCTAAAAATCACTATTAAAATGATTGAGAGATTGCACTGACACTTTTTGCAAAAACGATCTGTAAATAAAGATATATTTTTTTCCTTGGGGCTCCCCCTTAATGGAACGAGACCAATTTATAACTGTACGAATCCTCCTTCCTCCTGTAACACTAAACAATAATATCCGACCCTGGATAAATTATGTAAATTCCCATCGACGTATCATCTCACGGGTATCGTCGCAGCGTTCTATTCTGAACTGCACTGCGCTGTCAGATTTCTATTCAACTGCTAAATTGCCTAGTCATTTAGGCATTGTTGATTAAGCGTTCGAAGAGCATTACAGTCAGCCGCTCAGTAACCTTGAAATGTATGTTGCATGTCGCCCGAAAGGGTCTATGTGCTGTATTGTGCAATCGCGGACCCTCAGTGTGAAACATTTTCCGTCTATCCTTATTTTCTATACTAGATGCTTTAAAGAATTGGTATAAGCAGCTGATATACGTCCCACTGTAGGGCACAGGCCTTCTCTCAGAGAGAGAGAGAGAGAGTATGGGCTTAATCACCACGCGTGCCCACCGCGGATTGGCGGTTTCAAGCGCTGAGGTATGTGAATAGCTCAGACACCCAGGTTTCCTCACGATGTTTTCCTTCACAGTCAGCGAATGGTATTGCTACTATAACTTCACAAATGTACATAACTTAGAAAAAAAAGTCATAGGTACATGCCCGCACTGGGAATCGAACCTGGGTCTCCCGCTTTCGAGTCCAATGTTCTACCCGCTAGGCTACCACCGCAATTAAAGAATTGGTACTAACAATAAAATACATTATTTCTTGTTCATACTTGTAATGTCTTCAAAGCATCGATTTAAGATAAGATAACATAAGAATATTCTTTATTTTACACTAGAGCACAGAGATTTATTGCTTTAGAGTAATAATCATCACCTAATCTTCTCTTCGCCAACCCGCCTGCCAAGCGTGGCGATTATGGCAAAACCCCTCATCGTTATGAAAACCATGAGGCCTGTGACATGCAGCGGGCGTCGGGTGGCTGATGATGAATCTTCTCTTTACTAAACATAAAGAAAGCCCAATGAAACATTCACAACGGTAGCTAATATAAAACTACATACATCTAAATAGAGTTCACAAAAGATCGTTGACTTACAACACGTAACTTCTACCATGCATTTAATTCTAAATACAGGCTTTAGAAACTACTCAACAACGGCAGAACCACCAGACCTCTACTCTACGAGATGTTTCATAATAATCAAAGTCATTCTCTCCATTTTTCCAGAGGAAGACGAATCCCAGATATTCGTCAAGTTCTTCAAGTTCCACAAGTGCTACGACCTGATCCCCACATCGGCCAAGTTGGTGGTCTTCGACACACAGCTATTGGTGAAGAAGGCCTTTTTTGCGCTCGTCTACAATGGTGAGAGTCCGTCAGTGAATGTCACACTTTTTAGGAAGTGACAGCAATGTAAACAACTATTGGTTCGGTGCCTCTTACGCGCTAACAAAGTGAATTCTTTTTGGTTGTTGCGGTTAATGTGGTGCAGGTTTTTTTAATGGATACCACGGTTGAAATTGCTGATCGAACAGTGTATGCGATAAGAAAAGCACCGGAGACGTTAGAGTCATGAATCAAACTGGATTGTTTACTTTGCAATCAGTTTTTAAAAAGTGTGACTCCTCAGTCTCGTACAGTCGACAGCGCATCATCATTTACACGCTTTCTCAGTTGACAGAGGAACCGAAATGACAGGGTGATTATCTGCCGACTGTTATACATCGCCATGACGTCACTCTCATTCTCCAAATCACTCTGTATAAGATGCCAGAACGATCAGAGAAGAAGCAATTGCTTCAATCACGACTGTCAACTCAATAAAGTGGACGTAGCTTTTGTTGTGCTAATAAAAGGTCTTACTAGCATCAGGCCGACTTGCACCATTTCTTAAATGTGACTTAAGTTGCTATTTATATTGACTTTTGTATGAAGAATTTTAGTTAAATGCTGTTTAAGCCACATTTAGCAAAGTCGTGCCATTCGGTCTTAATATCGGAATTTTTGTAAGAAGATTCCGACGAGATTCAAAACATCAGCTGAGCAGTATTATATTGTGTTGCTTGTGTATTACATAGCTGTTGCTAGGCGAATTGCTAAATGCGAATAAACGTAACCGAGTGAACAAGTAGTTAACTTTAACTAACAGATAAATCAATGGAACCTTGTCTTCGATTACACGTTAATAGTATGTGCCAAGTTTGTAATAAAACATAACTTAATTATAAAATCTGCAAGCGAGTGTGCTCTATGTATAAATTAGCGTTGCGAATACAATGCATGTTCCTTGTTTTATTTAAAAACAAACGCTACATGCATATTTTATCTTAACTATTAACGTGAACAGCGTAACACACCACTTTCCTTTTAATTTGTCTAGTTTTCAATGTTTACTGCGAGTGTCTAATTACCATAATCATATATAGATAGATAGAATATTCTTCAATCAATCATAATTAATTAACAAGATGTATTAATCTATAAATATCTCCTAGGCACTTCAGCCTGACGAGTACTTCACTAGACATTATCAATAGAAGCCGTCAAGGCGTTTTACCTACAATAATTTTGCATCAGCGCGCGAAAATCAGGAAATTGCAGTGTCTGCGTTGTTACTACCACAAAGGAAAAATGACTACTAATATTATTTACCATTATTACGCAAATGCGAATGTAACCTAAAGTCCAATGCCAGGCAGGGTCACGGTTAGTGTTACCGGATGCGATTTTCCGGACAAGGGCGAGCAGGACTCGATTAAGAAAAAAAAACGTGATTTAGCAGATGTTTAGTTCGGGGATTTCGCGGTGCGCGATAATTTTAGTGGACTCTATGACGAGTAATTCTAGTGGACTGCTTGAAATTGCCAATCCGCGGTGTGGTGATTAAGCCAGCACTCTCTCACTCTGAGTGAAGGCCTGTGCCCTGCAGTGGGACGTATAAAGGCTACACAAACAAAAAGGATGACGAGTATCGGTAGGTTGTTTATTGAAAAGCTTACCAGATCGATAGCGAATGGGATCAAAGGTTAGCGTACCTCGGGTGGGAGCCGCTTCCAGGTCCTCGATTTACCTTCCACGACCGCCCACCGTGAGTAGCATAGCCTGACCTGACGACGATCGAGCCGGGTCCGGCCTTCAACTCCCTTAAGCACTTCAGATCTCAGTGTTGGCACACACGAGACGATAGAACGAGAGACGAAAGCGATAGTATGATAGGGTGTCAGGAAAGGTGGAAAACTAAAGAGCTGTTGCCTCGACAAAGATTTCAAACCGACACAACTCAAATACTTGAAAAGTAACAAAAAACCAATCCCAGAAGAGGGGATTAACCAACAAAATTAACATTTAATTCAGATGGGAAAACTGAATAGCGGTCCAATTAAAATGTTTTCCCATACGAGTCAACTGCAAAGTCATGCAAAGTCAAAGTAATGTTAAAAAAAAATTTCTTGTGATATATCTGCGAACTAACAATTTTTCCTTTTCCTCTCTTGCCAAATTTAACTTGGAAATATGAAGGTTTTGCGCAAAAAATTGTGTAACCTACTAAAAACCAACAATTGGACATCTAGAAGATGATTCTCGTATCTAGTCGCTAGAGTTGCTTCAGATGGGGGTAGAGGGGTTGTGGGGATATCACACATAAAACTGAGCGCCATTTGCTATAAATTCAATTCAAAATCAACTCAAAAAGAATTCAAAATCTATATATTAGCTCTGGGTAGCAATAACACAAGCCAGCGATGGTTTCCCCAATTAAAAAACTAATTAGTAATTTTAAGTAGGTCTTGAGCTACGAAAAAAATTATAAATTAATTCCATTATTTTAGAATGTTCTTAATATTAACGCCTCCCTGCAAAATGTAATCTCGATGTGCTAGAAAAAGAATGCTTAGATACTTTAAAAAATTACCTACTTATTGGAAGGGAAAAAAGTTATATTTCGCAGGTCTGGGTAATCGGTGTTTAGTTTGAATAATCGATTATTACGTTAGTTAGCCGTAACGAGAAATTCGGTTTGCATTTATAATTTGTTCTGAATCTCCGTTAGTAACAAACTTAGTTAAGATGTTCTTCTTAAGTTCAATAAGACCTACGGATCTTTCTAACAACTGAACGATGCTGATTAATGGACCTAACCAGTCCTTCGTGCATCATGACGGTGCATTTATTTATTTTATTTTATTTAATAGGTAAACTTACCGGTTACAACCACTTAAGTTACAGCTATAAAAATTACGTACAGTCTTGTGTTTAGTCTGCAACCCAAAAACGGTTTACACAGCATGCTAGGTATTAAGTAACAGAGTTAAACATTGTAATAATTTGAACATCAAAACTTCTGTAAAGTTTGCCCAGCCTCGCCTTATGCCAAAAAATTGCAGATTTGTCAAACAGTGCCCAGATGGGCCACCTATGTCGTCTCTTCGTACAAAGCCAGTGTGTTTCAATATTGTCAGATTTTCTTCGTACTGCCGATAGCTGTCGTGCGTTTTCGGCGGTGAACGACCGCGATTAAAGGCCGCGTGAGCGATTACCTACCTTTCCTGTATTGCCTTAAGGTCATTAACCATCTTTGACTCAAGCAGTGAATTTTAGGTTAATCCAGCGACGGCAGTCGGTACCTTGACGTCGTCAGGCCCCGCCTAAGAAACTCAGATGAATTGTGAAAAGGTGTTTAAATTTTGTTCGTAGTAACACCCCTTGAGGCAGTAAAACACTGTTGATAATAGAAAGGACAACTATTTACCTCTCATCATCATCATCATCAGCCATTTGACGCCCACTGCAGGATATAGGCCTGCTTCGTGGCTTTCATAACCATAAGTGGTTTTGCCATAATCGCCACGCTTGGCAGGCGGGTTGGCGATCGCAGTATGCGGTTGGAATCTCAGGAAGACGCTGCTGCCCGTCGCCTGGTATTTGATTTCCTTAGTCGCCTTCTACGACATCCACGGAAGGAAATGGAGTGACGCTATTCTTAATCCGGCACCACACGGAATCTTAATCCGGCACCACGCGGAAAACCTCTCACTCATACCATATTGCCGTTTAACAGAGTTGTTCCTAAAATGCGTAGTTCCTGAAACACCCTAATTAGAGCTTATATTTTAAAACGACAATTGTTCCATGAGTTTTCTCACACTTATATTTTTCGATATAATATATCATGGTTAGTATATTTTTATGAAATTCACGCGCTCTACCAATGTGACAGCATTTAGTAAGTTATTGTCTTACACACAAAAAAGCAATTTTATTTAACACACACACGACGACGCGGTGTAACGACACACACCCTCTGTGTCGTTACACCGCGTAGCTCATCTGCCTAGAGGTCCCGCGTTCGAATCCCGGCTGGGGACAAAAAAAAACCCCAGGTCTTGGATGTTTACATGTTTGTGATGTCGCTGTTTCTGGTTACCACGACACAGGTTATCCTAGTGTGGGGCCAGAAGCAATGTATGTGCATGTATGTAAATGTTTATAATAATATGTTTTTAAGCATTATCCATCAAACAACGTCACTATAAAGCAGAAGCTAAATGTCGCAATATGCCTAGCTCGGCAAAGGAGGCTAATCTATATATTTACTAGCTGACACGGCAAACGTAGTTTTGCCATATTAACTAGTCTACGGCCTATTCTTAGACCTACCAGATACACAAACAAAGTCTAAAAAATCGGTGAAGCCGTTTCGGAGGAGTTCGACAGCAAACACAGTCACAAGAGATTTTTATATATTAGAAGTCAACTTATGTATCTATTCTTACTAGTAGATCCTTGTACCATTATTGGTCAATAAAACAAAACTATAAAAAGCTAAGTATATATTGCAAAGAAACTGGAAATAAAACATAAAATATTAAAAACCTATTTAGAGGCTAAAAAATCCACCCATGCCCACTACCCAGGAATTAGCAGCATGGTTGAACGTTACCTTACCCACAATATTGACTCACTTGCGTCAAATCAATAAAATAAAAAAAAATACGAAAAATGGGTGCCTCATAATCACTCGAATTTTCGCAATATCCATCTTTCTTGTCTAAATTGAATAACAAAAACAATTGAAAGTCGATATTCAAATGTTTCACATTTTTAAAAAAAGAACATCATAGAAACCATTTGAAAAAAGTTTCATTCGAAAACCTCAAACCATGAAGATTCTATGTCAATTCAAAGAACCTATTGCAATAAAACGGCAATTTCATACTTTAACCCCTATTATTTGACTGTTAAATCTCACATAAAAAAAAATGAGATTTCGAATTATGCCCGATTATTATTTACGTAGAGCGATTTGAAAGCCTCCGACGTAAGCGTTATCCATGTGATACATAGTACTTATTTTACACTATCCTAGATTGCCAAAGTACTTTGCTTAGCCAAGCCAAGGGTGTTCAACCAGTGCGTCCTGACAGTTATGACCTGCGGAGCTGAAAAGTCGACACTGACGGCACGACTACATAGTCCACCTGTTCTAAGTCGCTCAGCGAGCTATGGAACTTGCTATGCTCGGAGTCTCTTTGATAGATCACATCAGAAACGAGACAATTCGCCAAAGAACTAAGGTGACCGACATAGCCTATAATATTAGTAAACTGAAGTGGCAGTGGGCTGGTCACATATTTTATTTTATTTTATTAGGCACACCAACAGCATACATACAGAACATAGTACAATAGTGTTACACCACCTCTCAGTAAATTAAGCTTACATCGTAAATGAGGTGACTAAATAATCAATCAACTATACTGCCTTTGTATATGCCGAAAAACCGATGGTCGATGGCGTGCAAAGGTTCTGGAGTGGATACTATAAACTGGCAAACGCAGCGTAGGACGCCCACCAGCTTGCTCGACCGACGATCTGACGCAAATTGCCGGCAGTGGCTGGTTGAGGATGGCAGAAGACAGGAAGAAGTGGCGTGCGTTGGGGGTGGGGCTATGTCCAGCAGTGGACGAGTGTGGCCTGATTGATGGATTGATTTATTTCGCGTTAGTTCTTTTTGTTCTTCAAATTCAAAGTCGCGTACCGACTGCCAAGTATGTAAATATAGAGAGGTATAGAGAGGTATAGAGATATAGAGGTATGATTAACAATACAGGAATCGTGAGTTCGATCCCTGCTGTGCTCGCCGTACCTTAATTTGTACAAATGAAGTCTACTTGCTATTTTGACACGGCTATCCCGTTTTTGTGAGGTCCATGCCTGGTTACTATAGCACATCCTAGCTTGGTCTAGGCGCGGTCGGTAGAACGCTAGCCTCACATTCAGGAGAGTTGTGCCTGCTGCATGTGCCAATGACTTTCTTTTATAAGTTACGTACATTTGTGACTTTTAAGTAGCAATACCACTCGCTAAAAGAGAAGTAAACCCTCTCGAGTAAACCTAAGTGCCTGAGGCTCCACGTACCTCAGCGCTTGAAATCGCCACTCCCCGGTGGGCACGCGTGGTATTTAAACCCGTACTCTCGCTCTGACTGAAGGCCTCTGCTATACATAAGCAGCCTATATACGTCCCACTGTAGGGCACAGGCCTTCTCTCAGGGAGAGAGTATGGGCTTAATCACCACGCGTGCCCTCCGCGGATTGGCGATTTCAAGCGCTGAGGTATGTGAATAGCTCAGACACTCAGGTTTCCTCACCATGTTTTCCTTCACAGTTAGCGAGTGGTATTGCTAGTATAACTTCACAAATGTACATAACTTAGAAAACCAAGTCATAGGTACATGCCCGCACTGGGGATCGAACCTGGGTCTCCCACTTCCGAGTCCGAGGTTCTACCCACTAGGCTACCACCGCTTTCAGCTGCTATATTATAATAATATCCTAGTTTAAGAAGTGATTCTGTTGTGGGGACGTACCTATTGTTAAGCTGGCCTGTATACATTTCACAGTAAAGTGTCGGAAACATAGTCTATAGTAAGTAAGGTATCATATTAGCTGGCTGATTGAAATTCCAGCGATATAGCAGACATGTGGCCGGTATCAAATTGCATCATATGCATTTAATGGTCGGGGATTGAAACATAAAGCTTTTCATTGCGTCCGTTGAATGCTCGATGATCATCCTACGTTCGATCACTGCACGACGTTGTAAAATAGATGTGAACAAGACATATAGTTGGAAAAATACGGGATTCTTACCATGATTTATTTATTTGTACATAGTTTTATATTCCAAGGGCCTAAGGGCCAATTTTTCAATAGTCAGATAAAACTTAACTGGACAACAAATTGCATGCTATCACTGTCTAAATCGTACGACAAGACAGTGACAACATAAGTTTTATTCTCCAGTTAAGTTTTATCTTACTATTGAAAAATCCGGTCTAAGGCAGTTAGGGCGCTTTTACACGGGCGGCACGTGTGCCAACTGCAACCCTCGACGAGTGCTGACGGCAGTCGCCGACATGTCAGCGCCGATTATCCGCGTCAGCGCCGATTATCCGCGTCAGCGCCGATTATCCGCGTCAGCGCCGATTATCCGCGTCAGCGCCGATTATCCGCGTCAGCGCCGATTATCCGCGTCAGCGCGTCGATGGCTGCAGTTGGCACACGTGCCACCCGTGTATAAGCGCCCTTAGTCCAGGCAAAGTAGACGAAAAAAGTGCTGAGTTTGCAGTAATAACCAACAAGCATGTCTTAAATACGTCCTTACAAATGCTGTGTCAAAAGACCCTTATCGATCCCTCTTTGCGTTTCGTTTTTTATCCAAGGCCGAAGATGAGAGAAAGTTTGTATTTCTTCAAATTCTCTACAAAGAACGTATCAACACCAATGGGGTCTTTTGACATAAAATTTGTAATGAAGTAGGTATTTAAAACTTATACAAAAAGCCAGCTTGTGGGGAATTTACGCAAACTGGAATGTCTATTTTGTCTGCACCAAAAACCCAAAGGATATGATTGCCGCAGTCTATGTTTGTTTGTATTTTCGGATGTTTCGCTGTAATGCATAAACCTCTACCGATTTTGGTGAACGAGGTGTCGACTCGACATTATAGTTGGGGTATCACAGTCTATATTTTATATTAACAAAATTAATATGACGCATGTTACATTGAAAAAACTGGAGGTATCTGGTTTTTTTTTTGTTTAAATGGTTCGAATGGGATATCAAATGAAAGAGGAAGGTTATTATTATCAAAACGATAGCCTAATTCTGCAGCACTGTACTCTTTCTTGGGGTAAAATAATATTATCTGATATCCAGAAACACTGTGTTTATTTTAAAACTGTAGCCTGTAAGTAATGACAACTGTATTGTTCCAAGGTTAGTAGTCCAAATCCAAAAGAAGTCTAGAGTGGGTGACGTAATTTTAAATGTTGTGTTTAAGAATGACAGAACAAAAGGAAAAGGAATAACAGAAATGGTTTAAAAAGGTTTACACCCTTAGAACTTGATGGGAAAATTAATTATGTCTCTTCCAGTGCGTTAGACAAGGTTTGATTTACTTTGTTTTTATTTTTATTTTTTAAGATTTTTTTATATTTGGGCCATTATAGCTAAGTGAGTAAAAGTTTAATAAAATTATTATTTATTCTTTATTGTACAAAAAAAGTGTATGTTTATGAATACTACTGGGGCCGTCTATTTGTACTCGGAATATAGTTTTTAGGGTTCCGTACCCGAAGACTACTAAGACTTCTGTCCGTCTGTCTGTCTGTCCGTCTGTCTGTCTGTCCGTCCGTCTGTCTGTCTGTCTGTCTGTACGTCTGTCTGTCTGTCACCAGGCTGTATCTCATGAACCGTGATAGCTAGGCAGTTGAAATTTTCACAGATGATGTATTTCTGTTGCCGCTATAACAACAAATACTAAAAACAGAATAAAATAGATATTTAAGAGGGGCTCCTATGCAACAAACGTAATTTTTTTGCTGGTTTTTGTTCGATATTAATAACGACAACAGGTAGACGCTTGAAAGGTTCACAGAATATTTAGTTCAATGTTCGCTTCGGAAATAAACAATTCAATTAAAATAAAATAAATATTTAAGGGGGGCTCCCATACAACAAACTTGATTTTTTGCCGTGAGTCCGACTCGCGCGGACGGTTTTTAATCTTTTGTTGGGGGAAAAAAGTACCCGAAACCGGCGTGCGTGCATGCATTATGTTGAATGTGGATGAAGTGAAAGCGGTCTGTCAGGATTGTGGCAAGTGGCAAACCCTGGTCTCGCCGGGATACAGGCGTGAGTTTATGTAACGTAATCTTCCGGACGATTCGTGCGTGGTTTAAATAGTCTTAAAAACCTATCTAGATGGTAAAAATTCCACCCATGCCGGGACTTGAACCCGCGACCTCTGGCTAACCGTACCAGAGGTCGTGGGTTCAAGTCCCGGAATGGGTGGAATTTTTAGCCTCTGGATAGGTTTTTAAAATTGTCCTCAGCACGGGTTAGTGCAACAAAAAAAATATAATTACCAAATAAATGAGCATCTTCTCAAGACCGTATACGTCCTGTTCATTTTCTCTCTTTCGCACTTTCGAAGATTTTCATTGCAAAGGATGAGATGAACCAAAGAGTGGATGTTATGGAGTTAGAAAATATAACTAACATTTAGGACTTATTGTAATCTTTTAAGAACTTGTTGTACCATGTTTGCCTAAAAATACATTTAATTTAATTTATTTCTTTTATTTATTTGTTCATTGACTGCCTCGTTGGTCTAGCGGTATCACGTCCGATTACCATGTTGGAGATCCGGTTCGGTTCCAACACAATTTTAAATTTAAAGAATTTAAATTTAACCAAAATTAAATAAGCTTTTTAGTGCATTAGAAATGGTTTATTAGTACTTTCAGACGTAAAGATTAACACATAAATTGACATAACAACATAAGAATCACAAACATAAATTGACAATTAACATAATCATGTGATGTAAACATGTCACTTAAATATCTTAACTATCAAATTGACAAACATGCCGCACGCAGAGTCACACGTATGATCTACGCTTCTTTATAATCCCGTCAGTCCAGCGGGATCCCGCAAAATTTTCGACCGAGATTAATCCCGCAAATTGTATACCGGTATACTTGGATTGCATTCCCTAGGTTAGCGCATCCACATGGATTGTCGAAAGTACTGATTATTCTGCAATCACTGAAAATAAAACAAGACGCACGTTAATAATGTTGATTGTCGAGTAATTTAATAGTTTTTCAATTTAATAGCTATCATTGTTTTCCGTGTGGCGCCGGATTAAGAATAGCATCACGCCATCTCCTTCCGTGGATGTCGTAGAAGGCGACTAAGGAAATAAATTACCAGGAGACGGGCAGCAGCGTCTTTCTGAGAATCCAACCACATACTGCGATCGCCAACCCGCCTGCCAAGCGTGGCGATTGTGGCAAAACCCCTCATGGTTATGAAAACCACGAGGGAGGCCTCTGCCCTGCAGTGGGCGTCAAATGGCTGATGATGATGATGATGATTGTTTAACTTTAAACTAATCCTGGCAATGACACGTATTTTCTTTGTTATTCATCACAAATAAACAAGAATGTGGCGTCTCCGTGTGGCACCGGATTAATAATAGCGTCACTCCATTTCCTTCCGTGGATGTCGTAGAAGGCGACTAAGGAAATCAAATACCAGGCGACGGGCAGCAGCGTCTTCCTGAGAATCTAACCGCATACTGCGTTCGCCAACCCGCCTGGCAAGCGTGGCGATTATGGCAAAACCCTCCATGGTTATGAAAACCACGAAGGAGGCTTATGTCCTGCAGTGGGCGTCAAATGGCTGATGATGATGATGAAACAAGAACAATCTTTGGTTTTCTGGGCCAAAAACTAGTGGCAAAATTTCAGCTGAATGATTAATATTGTTAATAGCGAAATAATTTGACAAGACCAAAAACATCAGTGGCCTGACCGACCTCGCTCCAATCAGAATAATTAATAAAATGAAAATGTTTTTATTTATAAGAAAAGTGTACAATAATAATTCTTGTCGATAGCGACTCCCATACTAGGCGCAGCCTGTTTCGTAAGTGACGGGTAGAATACGGACTTCAACGAAGAGTCAACAGAATCTAAATTCATTACGGGAAATCAATTTTTGTTTGCGTCGAAAGGTTTTCGTGAACAAAATCACTCAGTCCCTCATAACATAGATTTGCATGATATGCTATGTTGTGATGGACTGGGTGAATTAATTACACTAATTTACTTTTTAAGTTTAAAAAGAGTAGATTGCTTTAGTTACTCAGTTGTTTGTATACAAATTTTAATCTATATCTGTAAATGTTGCAACTGGGATGCATATTAGAAATTTAAACATAAGACTCTGTTACTGGTAGATATGTAGCCTGGCATTCCTAAATTAAAAAAAAACCTTTGGCAGACGTGCCTGCCAACCGTATAACCGTCTCCGTCCCACACAGGCGTACGCGCCGCCCCGCTGTGGGACTCGCAGCGGCAGAAGTTCGTCGGGATGCTCACTATCACGGACTTCATCAAGATCCTGCAGATGTACTACACCAGCGCCAACGTGGCCATGGACGAGCTCGAGGAGCACCGCCTCGAGACCTGGCGCCGTGAGTGCCCATTTCGTAATACTCAATTTAGAGCAGATGGCTGGCAGTGGCTGGATGAGGATGGCCGAGGACAGAAGGGAGTGGCGCGCCTTGAGGGAGCCCAGCAGTGGACGAGTTTGGGCTGATTGATTGAATTTAGGGTTTTTTAGGACAATTTCCTTCCGTGTGGCGCCGGACTAAGAATAGCGTCACTCCATTTCCTTCCGTGGATGACGTAAAAGGCGACTAAGGAAATAAATTACTAGGAGACGGGCAGAAGCGTCTTCCTGAGATTCCAACCGCATACTGCGATCGACAACCCGCCTGCCAAGCGTGGCGGTTATGGCAAAACCCTTCATGGTTAGAAAACCGTGAGGGAGGCTTATGTCCTGCAGTGGGCGTCAAATGGATGATGATGATGAGGACAATTCCATAGCCGATTCCAGAGGCGACGCGTGTGGTAATTAAGCCCATACTATCTCTCTGAGAGAAAGGCCTGTGCCCCTACAGTGGGCTTGTCATCTAAGTTACGTATATTTGTAAAGTTGTAGTAGCAATATCACTCGCTGATGGTGAATCGTGAGGGAACCTGAGTATCTGAGGTGTTCACGTACCTTTACCACGTAAATTGCCAATCCGCGGTGGGTACGCTTGGTAATTAAGCCCATACACTCTCTCTCTGTGAGAGACGGCCTGTGTCCAGCAGTGGGAATTATGAATATAGGCTTCTTAAACAAGTATTTGGAAAAGTTGATATACAAATTATTAAATTTGGCAGTGGACCACATCTGCCGAAGAATAAATAAATTATATTAATTTACGGCTCCGTGTGGCGCCGGATTAAGAATAGCGTCACTCCATTTCCTTCCGTGGATGTCGTCTAAGGCGACTAAGGAAATCAATTACCAGGAGACGGGCAGCAGCGTCTTCCTGAGATTCCAACCGCATACATACTGCGATCGCCAACCCTGCCCCCCTGCCAAGCGTGGCGATTATGGCAAAACCCCTCATGGTTATGAAAACCACGAAGGAGGCCTATGTCCCGCAGTGGGCGTCAAATGGCTGATGATGATGATGATGATGATCTATAACTATTTCCGACACTTCGGCAACTGATTGTCTCCCTTTTACCTCCTCTCACAGAAGTCCTGAAGGGCTCGGTCATGCCGCTGGTCTCAATCGGGCCGGATTCCTCGCTGTACGCCGCCATCCGGATGCTGATAACGAATCGGATCCACCGGCTCCCGGTCATTGATCCAGAAACCGGCAACGTGCTCTACATACTCACTCACAAGCGGATTCTCCGGTTCCTCTTCCTCTACGTGAGTATTCTTGTCCCAAGCGTGTCTATGGCCCACGGACATCGCTAGCGTTGTAATAGGGTTTGCCAAACGGGGTTGATCGGCCCCTCTTCTCTGATTCACGAGCGGCTTAGCACTTTAATTCGAATTTAATTTATTTTATTTTATTTTTATAATAACAAAGCAATTAACATAAATCATACAAAAACTCAACCCGCGCATGCGCGCGTGTGTTGTGTGTGTGTCTGTGTGTGTGTGTGTGTGTGTGTGTGTGTGTGTGTATGTGTGTGTGTGTGTGTGTGTGTGTGTGTGTGTGTGTGTGTATGCGTACGCCTCTGCGTGTGCGTGCTTGCGTGCGTGCGTGCGTGCGTGCGTGCGTGCGTGCAGTGCATGCGTGTGTGCGTGCGTGTGTGTGTGTGTGTGTGTGTGTGTGTGTGTGTGTGTGTGTGAGAGAGAGAGGGTGTATTTGTATTTGTGTAATTACTCTGTCTTCAGATATATTTTCACTAAAATTTAGCTTGATTCAAATTTTTGAAGTTTGTTTATCGTTTATTTTATCCTGCTTGGCTTTGCTTTTAGAATTAGATTAGATCAAGTTATGTAATTTGAAACACCAAAATCGTTGCAGTGTTTCTTCTTTATGTGCCGTCTTCTATCTAAGATCGGCAACCAATCTTGATTTTTGAGGTTGCCAATACAAACAAGAAACTGTTACTCTCTAAAGGCCCTGTTTGACGTTGCGAATTGCTTCACTTACGATGCATTCCCTCAATGAGAGCGATTATCTGTTCCGTAACTCGCTGAGCGACTTTTCAAATCCATTCTTTGGGTTTCCTATATGTTACTAAGTACTAACAAAACAGGGATGATATGTATCTGAAATAAAAATATAATAATAGTTTTTATGTGAAAACGCACTTTTCTTTCTGAACAGTGAACGAAACACAACCGACACCCTCGGATCGGTGACCCCGTTCGGAAATATCGGCTCCAGTCTAGTCGGTCGGTGTCGCCAAATCTCTTATACTTGGCTCCAGCCGTCACCTAAATTTAAAAAATCACATAATTATTCTCTTCAAACGTCTGGTCATAAGCACACCTCTTTTCTATTCGAATCCTGTGTTTTGATCAAATACACAATAGGTCTGCCTGCCAAATATCCGTGTGCATACACTGATTGCGCGTCAAACGTCCTAACATTGCGTGCGACCCCAGCGATGGATGGCTACCATGAATGCCCAAGCTTGCCATGGTTTATAACCAGCCTTCCTGTCCGCAGATAAACGAGCTCCCTAAGCCCACGTACCTCCAGACTAAGCTGCGGGAACTCCGCATCGGCACACTGGCCGATATAGAGACGGCCACTGAGGAGACCTCCATCATCGACGCGCTCAAGAAGTTCGTGAACCGGCGCGTGTCGGCGCTGCCACTGGTCGACAGCGAGGGTCGGCTCAAGGACATATACGCCAAGTTTGACGTCATTGTAAGTAGTTTGTTGCGCTCCGATTCGTCTGGCATCCCCAAGGTGAAACGGTCGCGGTGTAACGTATCCAGGGCAAAGTATTGGTCGCACCAGCCGTTCCACTTATCTGGTGGCCGCATAGAACCTGGCTCGATCAGCGAACGTGGACCTCTTGGGAGAATAATGTGTACAACGTGGTATAACATAAGCAGCCTATATACGTCCCACTGTAGGGCACAGGCCTTCTCACACACAGAGAGAGAGACTCTTCACAGAGAGAGAGAGTAAGAGGCTTAATCACCACGCTTGCCCACCGCGGATTGGCGATTTCAAGCGCTGAGGTAGGTATGTGAATAGCTCAGACACTCAGGTTTCCTCACGATGTTTTCCTTCACAGTAAGCGAGTGGTATTGCTACTATAACTTCACAAATATACATAACTTAGAAAACAAAGTCATAGGTACGCGCCCGCACTGGGAATCGAACCTGGACCTCTCGCTTCAGAGTCCAACGTTCTACCCGCTAGGCTACCACCTACATAATGCGTATACAACGCGGTAACCAGCTATTTGAAGGTTAAGTTTTTAATCTTGGGCGGGGTGTACGAGGTTTTTTGTTAGGCGGTCGGCATCTTGCGACAAATAGCTTAGATAGATAGATAGAATATTGTTTATTGTATGTACACCAGGAATTACATATGAGAATTTAACAATAACTAGATGACCCCGTGAACTTCGTATCACCTATATCAATAATTTTTTTTCTTCTCACCGTTTAAACCTTCCCTGGATTTCCACAAATATTAAAAATAAAATTTAGCCAAATCGGTCCAGTCGTTCTCGAGTTTTGGCGAGACTAACGAATAGCAATTAATTTTTATAGATAAGATAGTGAAATGCTATTCCTATTTTCCGTGATTTTGTTTACTTTGATAAAGTTATTCAAACGGTCCCGGAAGATATAATCGAAACACGTTAAATTGCCGAGATACGTAGACATTATTGAAATTCGCCAGCCTCGTCGTCACTGAGGTATTTGGTGCAACTGATGCTAGGGATCCCACAGGGGTGGATGCTATGATGGGGGAACGAAGGTTTGCGCAAAGATATGTATGCCCGATGGGATGTCACAGGGATGGGGTGGGGGGCTTAGGATAGGCATTAAACAAAAATATTTCCGTATGATCAAAAGTAGTCGTATAATAATTCTTTGGTATATTTAGCTCGACTTACTACGTACAATGGTCCAACTCTGAGGCAAAGTGCGGAAATCTCAGATCTAACTAGAACAACATACCTTACCGCCTGAAATCGTCAAACCGCGTTGGGGACCCGTCGTCGTCGTGAGAAGGTCTTAGCATTATATATTTAAAGGCTTAGATTATATAATGTTAATCGGTGGGTTCGAATAACCATCGAATCAATATTTGAATTCCATCGTTCCAGAATTTGGCAGCCGAGAAGACGTACAATGACCTGGACGTATCCCTTCATAAGGCCAACGAACACAGGAACGAGTGGTTCGAGGGAGTGCAGAAGTGCACGCTCGATGAGACTCTGTACGAGGTTATGGAGCGAATCGTTCGAGCCGAGGTACGTTCACTGGCTCTTTTTTGTCGCTGGTTTAACTCCTGAACTGCCCTCGCGGAACGCAACGTATAGGTGGCCCATACTAAGTTGGACACAGATCTGTGTCGCGGCAGACGAGTGGTTAAGGCTCTTGTTACGTTGAGCATGTTGTCTCGCTCGCACAATCTAATATTTTTAATGATTGTAAAAAACTGCATGAAATGACGGACATACAAGATGTGTTTTTCTTATCCTGTAACTTGTTTTTGATTGAAAAAAGTTCGATACTAAAATTAATAGTTGTAGAACCTTTATGGGGCACTGTATAAGGTTGTACAACAAAATTCCTCAAGATATATTAGAGTTACCTCCAACGCGATTTAAAAAATGTGTTAAGCACATTCTGTGCAAAAAGGCTTACTATAACATCAAGGATTATTTAGAAGACAAAGATGTTTGGCATTAAACAGTAGATTAATATTATTTAAAGGACGATTGTGACTAGTGTTCAACACATTAATGACTAATATTTTAAGTTGAAAACTCTGTTAATTAAGTTAAAACGTGTTTTGAAAAGAATAAATGTGGAGTTTCTTTGTTAGTTTCTTCTCCACATAATCCATTAATTGTGAAACTAACAACTTTGACGTTCATTAAGTAAACATTCTGTTTTTACAATGAATAAAAATATTTGAATTGAATTGAATTGAACCAGCTTTTCTTTATCAAAAACTAATTATAGAAAAAAAAACAATGTTTTAAATGACCGTAATTTTAGGTATTAAAATTCAGACCACATTTAATAGTATAATAATTTTTGTTAAGATCACTACAAAAATTTGATTGCGCGCGCGAGACAGCATGTGCGACGTAAAAGGAGCCTTAAGAACGTTGTAATAATTGGATCGATGGAGTGCAGAAGTGCACTCTCGATGAGACCCTTTACGAGGTTATGGAGCGGATCGTTCGAGACGAGCTACGTTATCTCTCTTTCACACTGCCTGAAGAACATAGCAACAAATGGTTCTGTGAAGGGTAGAAGTGCAAGCCCGACGAGACCCTATACAAGTTTCTGGAGCGAATCGTTCGAGCCAAGGTATGTCCACTTTCTTTCACTCTGCCTGATTCGATGAAGGGTGGAAGTGTAAGCCCGCTGAGAGTACGAGGTTATGGAGCGAATCGTTCGGAACGAGATACTCGCTTTCTATCTGGCTAAAGAACATCGCAACGAAAGGTTTGATGGAGTTCAGAAGTGCAGTCCGAGCTTATGGAGCAAATCCTTCGAGCCGAGGTACGATGAATCGGACGATGCGATAAGTTCAGAAATGAGACGCTGTGCGAGGTCACGGAGAGATTCGTTCGGTCCTAGATATTTTCTCTCTGGCTAAAGAATATAGCAATTAATCGTTTGAGGGAGACCATACGTGGCCTTTCGGCGAGACGCTCCACAAATCTATGAAGTATCCAGATCGATTCGAGGTATGTTCTTTTTGTCTCCCTTTTTCTCTCAGTCTCTCAATGCGTTCGTGCATTCGTCCCGAGGTTTAATGTCTCTCTCTTGTCTTTGTAAGACAGGGTTTTGAAACGGAAACCCCACGAAATTCCAGGTGCATCGCCTGGTCGTGGTCGACGAGGGCGACAAGGTCATCGGCATCATCTCGCTGTCGGATCTGCTCATGTATCTGGTCCTGCGGCCGACCGGTGACTGCGCGAGTGGTGGCCTTCGCGCCGACAGCCTGCACTCCTCCTCCATCGAGGAACGGGACGAAAACCCCGACAAGGCCGAGCCGGATGACGCGGACGCCGAGCCGGAGCCCGAGACCGCCGCGCCGGACGCCGAGACAGCCGAGCCGGAAACAGCGGCTGAACAAAGTGAGAAAGACTCCGATAACAGTGACTAGCTGCAAATACAGCTCAGCGCGGTGCGATTTTCGTTACCTCGGAGGAGTGTGTTTTGCTGACCCGTGGCAGGGGTTCAGTCTACGGTCGCACTGGAAATATCTACGTATAGGTATCCCTAGGGGCGACGTAGACAAAAGTTGGGGCTACACCTGCCGTGCTAGGCCGACTGGGCATTAAGTAGTATAAGGAGTTGACCTCGTCGATGGCTACTTCGTTTTGTGTGGCTTATACATAACTTCCACTGCACCGATGAATTCTGAATAAGCCAGCGCCAGTTTGTGTAATAGTAAAGGTATATCATATAGATCGGCTAAAATAAAAGGCGATGCATGCTGCTCTGTCACAATTGAAAGACCCGGCTCAATAGCACCAAATAAGCAACAAATGAGTCAATTGACAAAAGTACTTATTTGTAAACTTGATGTGACTTGGCCACCTTTATTTGTAATGCCGTTAAATGACAAAGGAGGAGCCGACGGTGAGGTCAAATGTTTTTATAGCCAGAAACTACTTCATAAGGGTGAAGATCACATTGTATCACTTATGTGGTCCTTTCATGCGACATGACATTAGGCCACCACAATTTGTCGATGATTTATACGTCATGCGGCAACTAGTGAATTTATCAGACGCCATAATGTCAGGGTCATATTTTAAACTAACTAGGTTTGCCTAGCACCAAAACACATATTATAGTAGTTGCACAGAATTAAAAATTATGCATAATTCTTGTTAATCCGTACCCGACAAAGTTTCACCGTGTCAGAGCTGAAGCCGTTGCGGAGCAAATAATTCTCCCATGATTTAGTATGCTTTTAAAATTATTATTTTTGTCTGTGATCAAATCCTGTTTGCATGATTGTCGAAGTGTGCCCTCGTCGGCGGATGCCTTTAAGCTTCAGAATAAGGCGCGGAGCCCACTGATCCGGCGTCTGGCACGGTCATGGCACGGACCTGGCGCGGACATGGCGCAGGCATGGCACAGATATGACGATAAAAGGCGTGGAGCGAAGCGAATTTTCTTAATTCCTTCCCCAGAAGACATAGGTACTGCTGACTGCGAACTGACCTGGAACTGACTGCAATCGGGCGCGGGCGCCTAAATGGCGTGCTATAGCACGTCCGACGAAAGGCCGTTGAGTGTTCAAATAACGACTTTATAAGGCTCCGTATACAAAACTGCGAATCGGCGTGATGCGAACTCGTAACGCAGAAAATTGCGACACGAATTGCTGCGATGCGATTTTGTGCGGCAAGGCATCTCCCTTCCACGATTCGGGTGAGCAATCCTTCCTTTCATTCCCGTATTTTGTAAACTAGGTCGTGACATGGATCGTAAAAAGAAGTGCTCATTTCTCTTATTGCTAAGAAGAAACAGGAAAAAGAAACAAAGAAGATTTTGGGTTCATCCATATTTATGAACGCCGATGCGAATCAATTCGCAAGTTCTTGCGATGCGTCGCGCGAGCTCGCAGAGTTTTACGATGCGATGTCGCATCACAGTTTTGTGTGCGGGCCCTTACAGTGTGTTTGGTATTGTAATGGAATGATGTCCGCGCCATGTCCCCGCCAGCCTCCAGATTTGTGGGCTCCGCGCCTTAGTATGCGGATTTTTGCAATATGTATAAAAATAAAACAAACAGGCATTCATAAAAAAAAATTGTGTCTCCATTTTTCCATCGTATAATAGCGCCCAGTTTATTTGACAGTTAAAGCCACACAATCTATTTTCATTCATTCCTGACTGACAGTGCTTATCTGACGGTCTAAAAATCGCTCCAAATACATTTAACTCGCTTGGAAGTCTTGAAAAGAGCGTTGGCTCGCTGTACTGATCGAGATAGCTAAATATGCAAGGTGGCCGAGCTCAAAAAAATGGCCTGTTTGAGGACCCTGTGTCTTGACATAACCCTTGGCACGGCCCTTCTATCAATGAGAGCAATATAATAGCACCATATTGCTTTACAAGTGAGGTGTGAGGCGCGATTCTGTATCGCCTTATCGAATTCGATTTGAATATAAACGCGTGCCGAATAAGACGCTAAGCCTTTCGAACATTTTTACGGGTCCATACAAAGGCAATTGCTTGCCACTTCAAACAACTAACGCGCGCTTTGCGTGATGAATCAATTATTATAAAATGGCAAATATTTAACACGGCAACTGAAATCCTTTTTAGGCGACTTTCTATTAAGTCACAAAAAAACTAACTTTTCAGTGATTAAATATCTTAGCAACTATTAAACTATACAAGCAACAAAAGGCTAGGATCAAAAAAACTAAAAAACGGCTGCTACTGT
Organism: Yponomeuta malinellus; assembly: GCA_947308005.1. Taxonomy (NCBI): domain Eukaryota; kingdom Metazoa; phylum Arthropoda; class Insecta; order Lepidoptera; family Yponomeutidae; genus Yponomeuta; species Yponomeuta malinellus. The sequence goes on from OX370995.1 coordinate 4,389,346, forward strand.
AAGGTGTCAAATATATCAAGCGGGATCAGTGTAAAACTGGTTAAGGTATTATAAAACCTAATGTGGCGACTAATTATCCCGAGGGGATATCAAACATTCTTCACTGGCAACTACTGGCAATCTAAATTTTGGGTTGGTTGTTAGGTCAGTACACATAAGCAAAAATAGGTTCGAAGTTCCAGGATGGAGCGGAGCGCAGCGACGCTCCATCCTGAAACTTCGGGTGTTAGTTCTTTTTTTTTATATAAAAGCGAAAAAAAATATTTCACTAAAAAACTTAGTTTTGAGTCAAACTTAAATCAGGTTGGTGCATGGAAAAGTCATGGGGCCTACATTATGAAAATGTAGCCAAAAGTATTTTTTTAAGATCTTGTTTGTATTTATTTAAGACCTTGGTCAAGTTTATAGACAACCCCATTTTAGAATTTATGAAAGCCTATTTTAACTTTTTTATCCGCCAATAATTTGTCGCCTTAGAAGAAATTCAATTGCCACAAAAGAAAATCACTGCCAGATAAAATTTAAATAAAACCTCAAAACTCATTAAAAAGCCGCCGCTTTCTAGTTAAGATGCTACCTCAAATTAGTCGCCAAAGTAGTTTATTTACGATCCATTTTCAGTTTTTTTAAGATCCGGAATGGTATCAATTTGTCGCCGCGTTAAATACATGCCTTATAAAATTAATATAGATACTACGTTATCTTAACCGCAATATAAAAAAGTTACATCAACTTTTCAATGTATTAAGTAACTGAAGTTTTTTCTGATATTATACTTTTATAAATTGTGTTCAAAACAATGGGCTACGTAAGCGGTTAGTTATTTAATAATTAACATGACGTTATAGAATTTGTGCTAAGAATCAACCGAAGCCATGTTTAAAAATTTTATATTCTTACTAGCTGTCGCCCGCGACTTCGTTCGCGTGGTAATTTTGATGTGTATTTTTCCGGGATAAAAAATAGCCTATGTGCTAATCCAGAACCTTTCAGCCATTTTTGCGGGAAAGAGTAACAAACATCCATCCATACATACAAACTTTCGCGTTTATAATACTAGTAAGGATTTTTAAAGAACCATGGAGATGATATCCGCTTACGTGGCTCCTTTTTTATATACATTTTAGTATTTGTTTGAAGATGCGCGCAGCTGCCACGATACTGACCCTTAAGTTGTAGCCTGTATGCGAGGAAAAAATTCGATTCAAAATATCGATTGTGAGTGTTACCTTTTGCAAAGCTGTCAGATTTGTTTGTTAATAAAATAGAGCGAAATAATCAGAATCTTGCAATTTTATGCATCGTTCGTCAAATATGTACCCAGTATGTACCCTGTTTAACTGAGTAAATATATTTAGGTGTTACTCCTTTGTAAAAATAGTGATTATTTTAAATGCTGTTGATCCCATGTTTAAAATTGGACTTTGTTACGCAGAAAAATTTTAACCCACAATAAGTAACTATCGGGAAAAACGCTTTTTTATGTATAACATAGTCTTTTTTTTCAAGTTTTTGTTCAGACGTATTTCATGTTATAGTGATTACAAATATAAAACGTCCGAACAAAAAGACAGAGCCTGGTCTCTGCCTACCCCTAGAGGCGTGAGTTTATGTTGTTGTTATTTTTGAACAAAACAATCTAATAGATGTAAAAGAGTTTTTCTCGCAAGTTACGTATTGTGGATTGAAATGTTTCTGCGTAACAGGGCCCAATTGTATGCCATAATCGAGTTAAAAACACGCCTGCCACCCCCGGCTGCTTGCTCAGCCCTTAGATTAGTAGATGTAGATGTTTTATTACGTAATTAATAAAAAAGTGGCTTTCAAAAGAAACGACCGCCATTTGGTCTGGGAGTACGGCAGGTTGTGACCGCGTATAACTGACGCTTTTGATAAAATAAAACTTTACCTATTCCAATTTTTATAGGGCTGTTTTACGCCACTTTATAGAGAACCTTTTCAATTTCCTAAACTTCCATGAATCAGACTAACTTAGGTAGTGACGTTTAGTAGAATTGGGACTAACGTAGTATTTCTTGTGGATTAGAGCAGCGATATCGAATCGGGCAATGACAATATGATCATGCATAAAATATATAATAAATTGTTACTAATTAAATTGTCTGTAGTGTTTATCGGAATAAACTAATATATGACCTTTAAAGTTTTCTGACTTGTGTGTCTCTGCGATGAATGTTATGTGAAATGATAAATTCGGTGTCTATAGTAGTCTCGACGTAGATACTTCCCGAAGTATAGAGATACCTATTTTAGTGATTTTAGTGACGGCGGCCTTACACGAGATACAATATTTTCAAAGGCAGGTCTATAAAAACCACAAAAATGCTCGTTGTAATTGAACCGTGTTACGCAGAAACATTCCAACCCTCAGCAGGTAACTTTCGAGAAAAACGCTTTTTAACCGCCTTCAAAAAATTAGGAGGTTCTCAATTCGTCGGAATCTTTATAACATTTTCTTTTTTTCATGGTTTTGTTCAATGTTGTTTAATGTTGTGTTTCTGCGTAACACGATCCAATTAATTGTTGATTTATCAGTCGTGGTTCGTTTTGAGTCAATAATACCGTTCTTCGTTCTTCGACCGGTCGATAGTACTTACTGCGACGGTACTACTGTAGGCTTGTAATGTACAATTACCTCTACCTAGCTGACCCCAATCTTCGTTGACAAACTAGTGATACACTGTCAGAAAACACATACTTAGACGTTGGTCTAAGGCGTTGGCCCGTAACTTGAGGCTAATAACTCAGGGGGCAATTCCCATACAAACGTAGTATGGTATTAATTTTCAAACGACACGCTGGATCGCTCTGACACTTTGCCAACACTTTTATAGGTCACAAATTGAGGTTCCATCGTACTGAGAATTGGAAATAAACTTATCAAAAAGGAATTACTTACAGCGTTGTGATTAGTTTTAATGAAAAGTCTTAATTTATTTTTTATGCTGTTAATATTCTCAATTGTAAGCACGAGCAAACCTCAATTTGTGTCCTCTAAACATATTGGTAAAGTGTTATTCCGATCCGGAATATCGTTTGTGAATTAAAACCGAACTACGTTTGTATGGGAATTGTTACTTGAGGGACCCTTTTAAATATACAGGCCGTCGTGTTCTCTGCTAGTGTATTTATTGCATTTGTTGGTATCGTGAAATGAGACTAGCTAGGTGAGGCACAACATTGTTTCACAGTTGAGATAGGCAACGTTTACACTGGCGAGTTGTCCAACACGAGCGTCTTCCTCTCTCTGGGAGAAGGGATGACATCAAATTGACGCTGGCGTGTCGATGAGAGTTTGTGGTGTAAACGGGGCTAGTGTGTGCGGTGGTCCAACGGATTTGACCGTTACTCTGCTCAGACTCTCCGCAAGTATTATAATGTGTTAATAATTTATGTCTAGTGTAACTAAGAAATCTCTATCTCACGACGGTCTTAAGGCGAAACGACACTTCTGCATCGCGACATTTTGTCAATTTTGTATTTAAACTGGACCATTATTAAACTGTATACGAAAAAAAAAATATTTGAATGAATGTGTTGTGTGGAAGTTATTTATTTATTCTTATCAGCTGAACAATAATACCTAAGTGATTATAAGTTGATTTATAAAAAAGGAGTAAATCCTGTTATAGACGCGAATAGTTTAAAGGTAGCTGGCCTATTAAAAAAATATCACCTATTAAAAAAATATTTTTTTTACATTTTCCACAACCTTACATAACTGCTGTTTTACCTTATAATTGGCCGGGTCTGGGTGTGATATTCCGTATGAATATTAATTTAAATAACTCGTCATTTCAAAATTGGGATTGAAACTGTACAAAAGTCATTAGTTGGAACTTTTGAAGTGAAGAACTACCTTAAAACTACATTTAAAAGTGTCGGATACGTGGCTATATTATCTACACGGCTATAGCATCTACATAATTATGTATAATATGTAGTGGCCAAAGAGCATAATACTTACAACACACAACCACCTACGTGACAAGCGCATAACAATCCGCCTTCGTGAGATAGATAGTTTCAACTAAAAATAATATTATTGTTTTAAAACTAAGTGTTGTAATATCAATGAGTGTAAACATTCAGATTTTTTAAAATATTTTTAGCAACTTGTGTATGTATAGTTTCGCATTATGTTTGTACATCGTCATTACTTATTGTATATACTTACCATTTGCATTAGGGAAATAACGATCGAAAATGTGTAAAGAGAAAATGGATGTTATAACGCACAGATAACGGTATGAGAGATGACTTGCAATTAAAGGTTCGATTATTTATTATTTTGTTTTATTTAGGCTACAAACACAAACCTTCATAGTCCTTTGACAGGTGGAAACAGACTCTTGTTACATTTCATAAGCAGCCTTTATACGTCCCACTGTAGGGCACAGGCCTTCTCTCTCAGTATGGGCTTAATCACCACGCATGCCCATCGCGGATTGGCGATTTCAAGCGCCGAGGTATATGAATAGCTCAGACACTCAGGTTTCCTCACGATGTTTTCCTTCGCCTTTAGCGAGTGGTATTGCTACTGTTATAGTATAGTTCACAAATGTACATAACTTATAAATCAAAGTCATAGGTACATGCCCGCACTGGGAATCGAACCTGGGTCTCCCGCTTCCGAGTCCAATGTTCTACCCACTAGGCTACTACCGCTTGTTACATTATTTTGAATAAATTTTCGTTCATTCTTGGCGTTTCGCATTCTTATACGTGCACAATGACATTAAAATTAGGTTACATATATGGTCATTAAAATTAGGTTTCACAAAAATGTACCATAATCGCAGAAGTCATGCTAGGTCTTTCCAACGAAAATCCAAATTGGTCCTGCAATGAGAACATCATGCAGCAAAAAGTGAGTAAAGCCGCGATAATGTTTTTGAACTTCTCCAATTTCCCAAGGCTAAATTGGCATCTCTCCATGAGACGAACTGTTAAAAGGTTACATACAAGACAGGTGCACTTGTTATTTTGTTGGAGGAGTTCAAGACAAAACAACAAGAAGGTAACTTGTTTGTGGCGTTTGGTCTCGAAACATTTGGACGGTAAGAGCCCGATTCGTGGCGCGACAGTTCTTCAAAGAACTATCTCGGTGCCCCATTGACAAGACCGGGGATCCCGAGGCGGGCTAGTACCTCGCTATCCTACGGGTTAACGTAGCCAGCGTACAGAGGACTGACTGGCCGCGGTCACAATGATGATTTTGTTGTTATTGTGAAGTAAGGTGTTTCCTACGAATTAAATTCAATCATATCTCGCAGTTACTAATAATTTAATTTTTCACTTAAATTCTGGTTGTACACATTATTTACGTTTTCTAATCAAGGCCAGTAATGTTTTTTATTTAATTTAATTAGTATAATGAGATTGGGTAAAAAATATGCTAACCAAATTACTCATTCAATGCAGACGAAGTCGCGGGCAAAAGCTAGTTATCAATAAATAATTCATGTTCTACATAACACCCTGTCAGGGCACTACGACTTGTTAGGTATAATTTATCATGCGACTATAGAAATACTATGAACTACTTATTTACAGATATGTATGCAATTAATTTGAATCGTGTGATTTTAAAACAACACATGTCCTTTCATTGCAACTTGTCAGGAAATAGAAAAAACTGTTTTATTCACAAACTAATATTTTAGCATATTATGTTAATTTCTGTATGAATAAACTACAATTTTTTTTCTAATGTAAATCAATAGGTAGGTGTAAATAATTTAATAAAAAAATGGACAAGTGTTATTTTAAAAACACATATGGCTTGTGTTGTTTTAAAATCACACGATTCATTTACAATTGCATACACTTATTATTTCCTTCCGTGGATGTCGTAGAAGGCGACTAAGGAAATCAATATCCAGGAGACGGGCAGCAGCGTCTTCCTGAGATTCCAACCGCATACTGCGATCGCCAACCCGCCTGCCAAGCGTGGCGATTATGGCAAAACCCCTCATGGTTATGAAAACCACGAAGGAGGCCTATGTCCTGCAGTGGGCGTCGAATGGCTGATGATGATGATGATTATTTGTTCACGTAAGCTTGGGGCGTCACCTTAGCTATTAGAATTCTTACAAATTTAGTGATGTCACGAACATGCGAACATCTACTTTGTATGCCTGCCAGTTAATTTCTTGCACCTCCTGTGGTTGACTGGTAGAAAATGCTTATAGCATTAAGTCTGCCACATTGCTATTGTATTTTTTTTGCTTATGTGCAATAAACGTGTTAATAATAATAATAACATGGCGAGTAGCGTGTTTTAAAAAAATTGTATTGTAAAATCGAAAGCCTCGCTCGTTACTTTTAGTTGGGACTTGTCCCGTGGGCACATGTATGGTCTCGGCCTTCGGCCTCGGCCTGAACGGAGCTCAGCCTTCGCTTTTGATTTCGACGTATGACTTATGCTAAAAGTGATTGGCGTGCATAGAAACGCCCTTTCAAAAAAGGTTTATAGCTATAACTTATTAGATTAGATTTATAGTTATTTGCTACACAAAAGTGCAAAGTTGCTTGTTAACCGCGTGCTCAATTTTGATGACCGAGCAATCAAAGGATTCTAAAATTGAATCAAGAGCGCAGTTAGTGATTCAAGAATTAGAATCATGAGCGTTAGCACAGCGTTAGCGAGGGAATCGAAAGAGTACGAGGTGAAAAATCTTTCCACTCGAGTGCAACACGTAACTTTTCATCCCACCTCAGCGAGGAAATTATTAAATGCAAAAAAAACACAAAGGAGGTTCCGAGTCTGAGTTTTTAACAAATTAGAAAAAGTTGTATGATAAATTCAGCACTATGGAGGTAGAAGTAAATAGGTTTAATGATGTTTTGAATTTACAAACTTAGTGCACACGATGTTATAAATTCAACTTACTTTATCCTCTAGCGGATAAAAACTACTTATGCACTCAGATGTCGAAGAGCAAAAATACTCTTTCCGAGATGGGGGGATGAAATAGTAGATTGTTTACCGAGGGAGTAAAATACTATTTTTAAGGCGAGAGTGTTTCTTTGTTATGGATGAAAAGTACACCACTCGAGCTTAAAAATAGTTTTACTCCAGAGGTGGACACTCTACTTTTTATCACCCTCTATGAGAAAATAAGTGAACGCAACCATATTTTGTATCATATTGTTAGCGTCTGATACGATACACTCCGGAGTTAATATTTCGTTATCACTGCTTGAAGACGCACTCATTTTTACTCTAGTAAAATCGGGCAGTATATTTTTTATTTTGATCTTATTTTATATTTTTTTCTTAAAGCAGAAGTAATTTCTAGAGACTAATTTCATTTCTTCAGCGATTTGTTAAGTTTATTATTATAAATTATTTATTTAAAATATTTGAAAGGGTGACGTCATATTTTTCGAGTGCACACGCCGAAACGTCGCGCAAACTGTCACACTTTGTTTCTGTGATTTGCTGTCACAGACATTTTTTTCACAGACAAGGAAATGATATGCATATGACAGTTATGACAGCAAGTCCTTTTTTTAAGTAACGTAGTGTTGCCATATGTTATATTTATTTTAAAATGTGACGTCATCAGAAGGTCAAATGAAGGTTATTGTTTTTTGGCAAAAATAACGCTCATCTTCCTTAATATTTATCTTAAATATAGAAAATATGGTTCCTTAGATGTTAATCTCGAAACGGTTTTTGATTCAGCCCTCAAGAAAAAAAATAGTCTTTGCGAATTAGAGAAACGAAAAGACGGAATGCATTAGCCGCCTTTTTTCAGTTTTTTTTTGCTCGCGCGTGGTTTTCTTTTAAACAGACAGCAATTTGTGCAACATTGTTCGTGTTCGTGAACAATGTTGCGCTGTAAACTTAGCAACATGCGCGTTCCAAATTCAAATCACTTTTATTCCCTCAGGGAATAAAAACGCGTTTTAGTCCGTTCCCGGGGAACGAACTAGGTCTTTTCGAATAGACCTGATAAAATAGTTATTTGTTATGCAAGGCTGCAAAGTTAATTTTTGGCGCGAGTATCTTGTATTGAAACCTGAGCAAGCGAAGGATTCTAGGATTGAGCCACGAGCGAAGCGAGTGGTTCAAATATAGAATCCTGAGCGTAGCGAGGGTTTCAAAGGTACGAGACGCTAAATAACTTTGCTGCCGAACGCAACACACAACTTTTCACCTCACTAAAGCGAGGAAAATGTTAGGTGCAAGAAAAACAGTTTTAATAAATATTAAATTACTGTTTATTTATTTCAAAAATTAAAAGTAAAATTACAACTACAATTGGTAATATTGAAAGTTTATTTTTTTTTAAATCAAATTTTCTTGCCGAATAAAGTGCGATTTTCCACGCAGATTTCGATAAACAGAGCTTTTACGAGCTAGTGAGGTGAAAAAGTCTTTATTGCACACCATACGTGATAAAAGTAAGTCAAAATTCTGAAATATCTATGAAAATCTATGATCTTTAAAATCAATGGTTTCTTCATAACTGTACGGATCGTATCTATAGGCTAGTCATCTTTAAAGTTGCTGCTTGTAACTAAAAAAAAATCTATACACAATACCACTGAACTATCAAGACATGCGACTTCGATAAAATGAAGCAACACATTCTAAGGTCACTTTCTCTAATGAAAGTTTTCAAATCGCGATAAGACAAGGAAGTTTTATTTGATATTGGAAACCGTCTATTTTAGAGTTTGTTTAATAATTTATTTTTACTGAAATTATTTTGTAGTCAGATGTATTTTTATAATACCGGGTATATTTTATTGCAGTATACAAAAAAATTCACAGTGTGAAGTTAACATTATTGTGTAGGAGCCATTATTTGTATAGTGATTTCCATTACTTTTATGAAGCCTTTAAATGAATCCCCCTGATCTGCCCCCTATCGCACCCACGAAATCTTTAACGATTTCAATCGTCAGTCAAATTCCATGCTAATTGCTATCGCAAATGTCAGGATTCTGACTGGATTTGGTGCGCATAATTAGTGGTAGCATGGTAGCATATAGTTTTTTAATAGAATGATCAAAACAATTTCATTCCAGTGGTACAACCCGCGCGAATTAAATAGGCACCGCTCGCGAAGAAAATCGAATTGCACGAGGCGCCACCAATTTAAGTTGCACGGGTTATACCATTGGAATGCGATTGGTTACTAGACTACCAATAGTGTCCGTGAAATAACCATTATGTTATTAACATGACCCTATTGAACAACTATGCATTTTAGAAACTCCCCCCTAGGCCCGTGGACTGCGTCGTTAGTTGACTTACGCCGAAACTTGTCTCTCCTGCGGTCCCCGGAGCTGGCGTGGACTCCCCCATCGGCGTCGGGAGGCTTTGGGGCAGCAGCTCGATAAGATTCGTAGAGTAAGGCTGGTATTGGAGTAAGAGGATGCACGTTGAGACCAGCGTATATGCCAGCAGAGTCCCTGAGAAAGAAAAATGGTTGTACACGTGCTACAACAGGGTGCATTAACCCAGGTGAATTAAGTAAACGACAGGGTAATTTATGTTGGTGCAAGATGTGCACCCCCAGCAGAGTTGAGGATTGCGCTGATAGTGGTGAAGCGTGGCACAGGAGTCAAACGAGTTGAATACATTGTCCAACGTATAATTCCTCAGAAATTAGCGATGGAAATACAATTAGATATTATTTAGTAATTATTATAATTTACAACGATTACAATTCGTGCACGTTGGCGGAGGTTTCACAGAGCAACATAGCTGTCAAAATCGATATAAAGGTGTATATTCATGCACAATAGATTTAAAGCCTACCATACACTAACACTTCCCCTTAGGCATTCAAATCTATACACATTCCAAACACATGCACTAATGTATAGACTAGACAATATTCAGAATCACAGCTCAGAATGCAGAAACATGTATCAAAAGACATAACAAACATAATGCAATTACATTCCAAAAGAACTTACGATTAATTAACAAGGCATTACACATAATTGACAAATAAGTTCTCGATGTCGTCTTGAATTCAAACTTTTTGTTAGTACATCAGCTATCATATTTTCTGTACATAAATACCTAAGCTTCAAGAACCCCTTTTGAGCTAGATCCTTAATGAAATGGTAGCGGATGTCAATATGTTTTGTGCGCTTATGACTTAAATCTTTATTCTCTATAATTTTAAGAGCACTCTGATTATCATTAAACACGATGACATCCACCTTTACAGGTATAGGTAATCTCAGACAGAAACTGACTAACAAAGCATAAATCCTTTGATACATCTGCAATTGCCATATATTCAGCTTCAGTACTACTCAAAGCTACCGACCGTTGCTTTCTGGACTCCCAATTTACAGTGTTTTTGCCTAACTTTGTCACATAACCAGTGTAAGACTTTCTATCAAGACAATCATTGGCCCAGTCAGCATCGGTATATCCACATAATAACAATTTCTCACTTTTTACATAAAGTAAACCGTAATTAATTGTGCCTGCTAAATACCTTAATAATCTTTTAGCAGCAAGCCAATGAGATTTACCAAAACAATTGTTATACTGGCTCAGTTGGCTACAGGCGAAAGCAATATCTGGTCGAGTACAAACAGACAAGTACATCAATGAACCAATTAGCTGTCTGTACTTGTATGTTTCCTCACTTAAACATACATCTTCTTTCACCAATTTACTAGCAGAAAGCATAGGAGTCGATAAGGCGTTACAATTTAACATATTAAATCTTTCCAATACACATTTTATATAAACAGATTGGTCCAATGTTAAAATCTTCTTTTGCCTATCTCTAGTCACACGTATACCTAAATAGCTTTGTATGGGGCCCAGATTTTTAATGTCAAATTCCTTTTGTAATACATCCAGCAATTTTTTCTTAGACATGCTGTTCTTACGGTAAAATAAATAAAAATCATCCACATACAATGCTAGTATCACATAATCATTTTTAGACTTCATGAAATACACACAAGGTTCACTATTGCTTTGAACAAAACCTATTTTACATAAAACTTCATGAATTCTAATATTCCACATGCGACTACTTTGCTTTAGCCCATATAAACTTTTCTGTAGTAAACAAACTTTATCCTTCTCAGTACTAAAACCTTTAGGCTGTTCCATGTAAATAGTTTCTTCCAAATTTCCATTCAGAAAGGCTGTAGTTACATCAATATGGTCTATGTTTAAATCATATTCATTTACTAAGCTAAACAATATCCTCATGGATGAGTGACGGACTACAGGTGAGAATGTGTCACTATAATCTACTCCTTCCTTTTGGGTAAAGCCTCTAGCGACTAAACGAGCTTTATAACTCAAAAAATTACCTGAAGCATCACTTTTTATTTTATAGACCCATTTGCTTTTGACAATATTAACATTTTCTGGCCTATCTACAAGTTTCCATACGTTGTTTTGAAGCAAAGAATCATATTCCCTTTTCATGGCTTTTTGCCATTCATCTCTATCGGAGCACAACATGGCGTCCTCATATGTTACCGGCTCTAAGCCATAGTCACTAGCCATCATAGACATATCGTAATCGCAATACCTTCTAGGCGCGACAGAGCGTGTACTACGTACAGGTCTATCCCCTGTGGTTGCTGGTGGCTGGGCGGCATCAGCTTCCCCTCGAGCCAAAACCGAACCCGACACCCACTCTGCGTCTTCTTCAGTGCTAGTGAGCGACTCATCACTCACTGAGCAGTACAGCTCATCCTCTCCAGACTCTAAAACATTTAAAGAATAATTATTATCTTTTCTAATGTTTTCTTTTATATTGTTACTATCATTCACTATGTCAGTGGTACTATCATTCCCAGTGTTGTTACTATCATTCACAATGTCCATGTCACAGGTATTACTGTCATTCATAACCTGGACATTTATATCATTACTATCATTCATGACATCAGTGGTACTTTCATTCCCAACATTGTTTTTCAGCGCAGTACTCTCATTCCTGGCAATATTATTTCCCTTTACAGTACTCTCATTCCTGCAGATTTCATTTGTGCTACTCTCATTCACACTTGTGCTACTCTCATTCACACTTACATTAATGTTGTTGACATCAATAATATCATTATTCAAATTATTATAATTCAAAAATTCATAATTAAAATGATCATTATTATTAATTCCATGTCCAACATTAAAAAACCTCTTCTCTAAAAATGCTACGTCCCTTGACAAAATAACTCTAGTAGGGTCAGAAAAATGAGCCAATCTGTAACCTTTGGTGGTATTAGAATAACCCACAAACACATATGGCTTACATTTTGCATCCAGCTTACCACATCCAATACCCCGTGCCTTCGAGTATGCCACACAGCCGAAGACCCGAAGATGACCAAGGTCCACCCTTGAACCAGTCCAAAGTTCTTCCGGAATCTTCCCTCCTAAAGCAGCTGTAGGGGATCTGTTTTTTAAATACAAGGCTGTCATCACTGCCTCCCCCCAATAGCGCCTATTGAGACCTGAATGCTGCAGCATAGACCTGACTTTGTCCATCAAAGTACGATTTAATCTCTCAGATACAGCATTCTGTTGTGGGCAATACGGAACAGTGGTTTGATGCATTATACCCTTACTCCTTAAATAACTAGAGTCTTTTATTACAATACTCTCCTCCGTTATCAGAACGTGACACTTTACAGGTGTACCAGTCTGCTTTTCTACAAAATTAACAAATTCAACAAAACGGTCACATACCTCAGATTTTCTCTTCAGTAAGTATGCAAATGACTTCCTCGTGCAGTCATCGGTGAAGGTGAGAAAATATTTTGCGCCACCCCAGCTACTTGGCAACGGACCACACACATCCGAGTGTATGAGTGCCAATGGCTTGTCAGCAATGTCACCGGAACTCCTAGGGAAAGGTTTTGATACCAGTTTTCCTTCCAAACAAGGAATACATTCCTCCAGAGCCTGTTCATTTTGCTGAAACATAAAACCATTAGACACCCTATCCCTAATAGCAGTTAGGTCCCTATAATTCAAATGCCCCAGCCTTTGGTGCCATAAATGTATCGGCGCCACTTGCTGTGTAGTAGCAACTATGGAACTAGTTGTCTCTTGCCCATGCGAGAGTAAACAGTTCACCCTATTGCACAAATTCTCACCTGAAGTTACCTTCAATCTATACATACCGTTTTGCAAGTAAGCAGAACCTACACAAACACCAAAACCATTATAAATGGCACAACCTCCATTGTTAAACGCTACACTATATCCATTACTAACAAGTCTACTGACTGACATTAAATTGGTGGAAATATCTGGCACATATAACACATCTTTCAATTTCCTTACGGTTCCATTTAAGTTTAGGTATACATCACCCATGCCTTTACATTGCAGTACATCATTACTTGCTACGGTAACCTTATTATCACTAGTGTCTCTGAAATTCACAAATAAGTCCCTTTTGTTACACATATGAGATGTACAGCCAGAATCGACAAACCAAGCATCCTTCTCTTGAACCATGAGGGCTGCAACCATAGCGTGTTCTTCGTTTCCTTGTTTCTTATCTCGTTTCAGCTTGTAACAGTTGGATTTAGAATGGCCAATCTTCTTGCAGTAGTGGCATCTTCCTTTGAAAGCTGACCGTCGATAGTTGGAATTCTTTGAAACGAATGCAGCGCTGCCCTCCATTATATCACCCTTTCTTGATTCTTCCTGGAGAAGACGTGAGCGGACTACTTCACTAGTTAGTTTTGTGGTCATATTCACAGTTTCGAGATTTGATACAAGTGAATCATATTCGCTGGGTAGTCCGCTTAGTAGTATTTCGGCTACTTCACTGTCGTCTATCACCTTGCCTATATCGGCTAATTGCTGTACCAGGGTTATTACCGTCTCGATGTAGTCTGACATGGATGTAAAAGTGCCACAATCCACTTTATGCAGCTGACGAAGAAGTAACACTCTCCGTACCAGGCCTGCATCTTCAAATACCTGACCCAGCTTTTCCCAAGCTTCTTTAGCTGTGCTGGCGTTGCGAACATACTGGTATAGATTACTTTTTACAGAAAGACATATGCGCGCCAGTGCACGTTGGTCTACGTCACTCGGCACAGCCGCATCAGATTCCACAATATTCCACATGTCGTCATGCATCAGTGACATTTTCATTGCAAATTTCCATGCATAATAATTCCTAGCTCCTTCGAGCTTTTCTACAGCAAACAAGCTACCGGCGTTTGAGCGTGAGGGGACCGCCATGACAGGCGACGCGTTACCGGTGCCAGCCTCGTGGTTTGTAACTTCTGGCATTCTGAGTATTTCTGACTAGCTTACTTGGACAAGTCCTTAGTTGACTCCGCAGTGCGTTCTGGACCCAGAACCTGTTGGTGCAAGATGTGCACCCCCAGCAGAGTTGAGGATTGCGCTGATAGTGGTGAAGCGTGGCACAGGAGTCAAACGAGTTGAATATATTGTCCAACGTATAATTCCTCAGAAATTAGCGATGGAAATACAATTAGATATTATTTAGTAATTATTATAATTTACAACGATTACAATTCGTGCACGTTGGCGGAGGTTTCACAGAGCAACATAGCTGTCAAAATCGATATAAAGGTGTATATTCATGCACAATAGATTTAAAGCCTACCATACACTAACAATTTATACGTTGAAACACAGTTTTTGTAATTGTCACCTGGTTTCACAGCCTCCTATGTCCCGTCCTTGAAAGTAACAATGGTTTCAATTGTTATTTTCAAGGTCAGACTTTAGGAAGTTAATAAGAGTGGAACACCTATATGTTTTGTCAGTGTAATTGTGACTTAGAAACTGGTCAAAGTGGGGGGAGTGGGCAAAGTACATATTGGTGTTTGGTGCGGTAAAAAGTGATCCATGTCGTGGTGTCGATGCACGACAAATGAAAAAATCGGATGTAGGTACGTAACCCATAAAATCCAAGTCAGGTGAATCCTGTAAACCTATGACCTCACGCATTTGGGACCAACAGGGAAACCGTCCATTGCGGGATATTGGGCCTTCCACATTCACTATTCACTCCACTTTAACTATTCTGTGCGGTACGCAATCACGGTTGCCGGCTTCTAGGACTATACTGTCGGAACATGTGAGCCTGTCTATAAATTTATCTAAGGGCCACTTGCGCCAAGTCACTGGATAAGCAGGTGACTAAATAATTACTTATATAGAGATACCTAGAAAAATAATAACTGATTGGCCGGGTTGTCAGTCATACAATTTATCTATGAGTAGTTCGACAAATGTCATGGTGCAAGACGTTGGACTCATCCACTGGATAGAGCTTACTCATGGATAAACAGAGAGATGGTGGTGTCAGATAGCATTGGCGCAAGCCAGCCTATTACGCGAATTGAGCCTTACTTTAACTAGTCTTAAGCTACATCTGGTATTGTATTGTAATGAAAATACATGTGTTATTCTCGAGAATATTTCTGAAAACATCTTCGTCTCTAAAACACAAGCCTCAGCTAACGTGAGTAATAAAGCGCCGTTTCCTCGCTGATGATCACTCAAGAGCAATCTCTTTGAGATCAAGAGCGCTTTATTAACCCCGTGTCTCTCGTATAGAAACAACATGTGAATCTACTGTAAACAGTTGTTCGTTGGCCAAAGGGCCCGTACACAAAACTGCGATAAGACCTCGCAGCTTGCAAATTGATTCGCATCGCGTCGATTTGCAGTTTTGTGTACGGAGCCAAAGTGCGTACAAAAAAAAACAACTGATAGTTGTTAGGAGTAGATTAAAAGATTGTTAGTGTACGAGAAACCAGGGGTGAGACGCTTGGTGTTACTACGTAAAGATGGTCCTATTATTATCTAGAAACACAAGGTAAAAAAGTATGTTATTATGTTTGTTACTCAACCCCGAGCATGAGAAAGCATTAAACAACTACCTGGTTTATTTATTACCAACTGCTAAATTACGGAATTTTTCACAGCCTTGCAATTATAATAATGTTGGCAATTCAGTCCGGGAATTGGTACCTAGCTTCAATTTTTTATTAAAGGAAACCGATTGGTACAAGTGTTCCTTGGTTGATTCTGAGCTGATTTAGATCGGGAGTCATCCGGAACAACTGTGCGAGTTGGTAGGGGTAGGGGGGAATTTTGGTTCTGCCGCACACCTTATGAAGCAGTTTCAAAATAAAAAAGACCGGACAAGTGCAAGTCGGACTCGTCCACCGAGGGTTCCGTACAAATTTGTACACATTATAAATAGTTCAGGAATTGACTATCATAGTTTCTTCCGAGCTTTTCCCGAAATTCAAA
The DNA here is from genome assembly GCA_947308005.1 of Yponomeuta malinellus. Taxonomy (NCBI): domain Eukaryota; kingdom Metazoa; phylum Arthropoda; class Insecta; order Lepidoptera; family Yponomeutidae; genus Yponomeuta; species Yponomeuta malinellus. Next base: position 4,405,637 of record OX370995.1, read on the forward strand.
GACTATTTTATTACGATTTATTTACAAATCTAATTTCTCCCTGTACTTGTAGTATAAGACAATATTAATTACCAAATTTCATAGTTCTAGGTCAACTCATTGTTTCTATTCTGATTCTACTTTTTTGACACTTGGAAGTTTGAATTTTTCACAGCTTCAAGGGACTGTAGACTTGAGACCGATCTGTTTCTGCTGCAAGTGTAAAGGTTAATCTCAACTTGATACCTCCACGCGTCCCCGAGCTAAAGTGTCTTGACGACAGTCTGTCGGAGACAGACGGACCGACAACAAAGTGATCCTATAAATAAGGGTTCCGTTTTTTTCTTTTGAGGTAAGCAACCCTAAAAACAATATTAAAACCAAATACGTCGAACAATAATTTTGTAAATAAACCTCGTTTATTACATTACTATCTGGGATATCGATACATTATAAACTTACTTAGAATTATAATAAGAGTGTCTAGTATTTGGATACTGTTACTGCAATATTTTAAATATGACTAATTATTTTATATTTCTGCTTCCAGACATACAATGGTGGTTTAGGTATCTCCCCTAGCTATCCCGTATCAAATTACAAACCCGAATATCAGGTGTTTAGGCAATATAGGCAATATCATCATCAGCCGTTTGACGCCCACTGCAGGACATAGGCCTCCCTCGTGGTTTTCATAACCATTTGGCGGGTTGGCGATCGCAGTATGCGGTTGGGATCTCAGGGAAGACGCCGCTGCCCGTCTCCTGGTAATTGATTTCTACGACATCCACGGAAGGAAATGGAGTGAGCTATTCTTAATCCGGCGCCACACGGACGCCATATAGACAATATGATATCTTTTAAAATGGTAGAAGAAGTATAAAACTATTAGTCGTATGTAAAATGTTGCCTCACAGTATCCATATACGAGAAATCGTATTATAATACTAAGTAGGCCTCTGCACTTCGCTGTGGTACTTTTTACATAGGTACCATTTTATTTGAAAAATCACAACAAAGTATATATTTCTATAATCTGGGTAAGTGTGGCGTTCTGAATATACATTTCTGTATGGATATCCCCGAAAGTAAAATAATAAACAAAAAATGTTCGAATTTTTGGTTTTTATCAAAAATTTTGGTTTTTTTATTACGAGTTTCGATTTTTTTTTGTTTCAAAATTAATTCCTCGTGTTTTATTTGCATAAAAATGAGACCAAACTTGCTCTAGTTGCTAAAAGAAGGCTGTCTCCCGGACTAAATCAGCTCAGAATCGCCCAAGGGACAACTGTATCTGTCAAGCGTTTTCCTTTAATCACAAAATGGAAAGGTTCCCATAAAAGAGGTTCCACTAATTCCTCGACTAATTTATTTATTGACTAGGTATATTATTATCGTCCGAAGAGTAGGTAAGTAGAAAACATTAATTAAGTAGTTAGGTAGCTTGTTATTATGCTGGACGCAACTGAGTTATAGAGGGTGAAAACAAAATTATTGAAAGTGAAATGGGGTTATTTTAAGGGGATTTAGAAAATATTCCATTTTTGATAAAGAAAGTTTGCTGAAAAGTTTAGTAGCTAATGGCCCCAATCGAAAACTAAGCATAGGATAGCAAAAATATGTCTTAAATGTTCTTAATTTTACCAGACCACATTAATCCGCCAACAAACTGCTACCCAGTTTGGCGAAATTGTGTAGTGCACTAAGGTATTTTATACTTTTGAATAAATAAAAAAAAAACAAAGCATTTTTTTTTACAATCATAAAAAATGTAAGCGAAGCGGATGCCAGAGGTAACAGCAGCCTTAAGTGGGGTAAATGTAAACTTCTTATACGGTCGCGCATGTAAAAAAGAGAACCATTCTATTATCATAGTTTTCAGAGAATCCATTAAATTAGAAGAATTACTGAGAAACATTACGACGGGACATGTAAAACAAAACAATAATTTTTCACTCGTGGGTGTATTAACCATTGGGGTACTTAAGTACCCACAATTTCACAATTGTGAAAACAATTCTTTTCCTTCTGAAATGAAACCGACACGATAGGGTTTCATTGTAAACAAACAAAGAAGATAAGCAAACTCCTAGAGGGCAGACAGATTATAATCTGATAATTATATTGTCATAAGTCGCCTTATTGCGATAACTTAATGATAGTCGAAGACAAAAAGAATTTTTTTCCAAATCGTGACAGGCGCGCAAGTTATTGTATTTTATTACCATAGTGCAAATAACTATTACCGTATCATGAAACCAAGGTAATCATCAATTAACTGAGAAAAAAATGTTGTGCGACATTTTGTTAGCGCTTTTTTGCCCTTCGCTCAACTTTGTCACTTGATTTTAACCTATAACTTCTAGGTTCCGTAGAAAATGTTTCCGTAGCGGGCAAATCATCAACATCATCACCATCATCATCATCAGCCCACCTCTGCCCACTGCTGGGCCTTTTCCCCATCACGCCATCTCTCGCGGTCGCTCGCCATTCGCATCCACGGGCCCCTGCCGACAAGTCATATTGTTGTTTATTTTTTTTTCTTGTACATCCTGTATCTTTAGGTACCTACGATATAAAAGTAGGGCTTTCTAAGTCCCGCTGCATAGTTCAAGCGGAAAAGGCTGAACTCTAGAAAGCAAAAATCTCAAACATGTCATTATTACGAAATATACAAACGGACCATACAACGTAAGTTAATAAAATAAGCCTAGTACTGAATACGTTAATTTGTCAAAATGCTGCCGAAATAAAACCGCATTTTAAAATAATGTAGGTAACATTATAAGGGCACATAATATATAATAATATGAATACAACAGTCAAATAAGTTATTCAGTTGTAGCGCGGCTGTAGGTCGTAGGTTCGAACCCCGGGGACGTCAATGACTTTGTTTTCTAAGTTACGCACATTAGTGAATTTGTCGTAACGTTAGCACTGACTGAAGGTTGGTGCCATTAACCTAGTATTAGATTGCAGTTCCGCTAAAACGGCAATTTTTGGCAATAATGCTTCCTTGTTCTAGATTCCGGGCCTAAGGTTCTAAAAAATAGTTATTAATACTATAATAATGTACTATTTGATTAAGAGGTATTTAAGAAGAAGGGCGGTATTTTGAAGAGCGGTGATAGCGTAACGAACACTGGCCTCACATTCAGGAGGCCGAGGGTTCGAATCCCGGCATGTACCCATGACTTTGCTTTCTAATTTGTGAAGTCTGAAGTGTTTACACATCTCAGCGGTTTCTACGTACCTACATCGGCCCATTGAGGCTAAGAGTAGAAACGGATTATAAAAGATGTTAATTACATTTTTCATTGGTGGAGCTAGATGGCCTTTTTTGCGAGCTTAAGCCCACATTCTCTTGCCTACGCTGCCGTGGGACGTATGTTAATATATCAGCATTTTTTTTTTGTATAACGAATATAACTCAATTTCGACCAGTGTCGCTTCAAGTGTTTTTCGTTTCCACCGTCGATGTATATATTTCTTTCATGTGGTACACAGGGCTATTAAATTATATTATCTATTGCACGTTACGGGTTTGGTGCTCTAAATTATAATATCTAGAGCACCTTAGAACATTTGCGGTGTCCTAAAACACGAAAAGTTTTAACTAACAAGTACAGTTTGACATCTGAATTTAAAACTATTGATTATGCTATGCTTATCTCCCCAGATCACAGGACTATCTTCAGTTAAAATATTTGAGTCAAATGAGGAAAGTGTTGCTAACAGCGGGGGCTTGGGCGGACGAGCCGTTTGGGGCTAAATCGCCGTGGATTACCCACTTTCAGCGGAAAACTTTCGTACTGCAAAGCATTATTATCCTCATCGGCATTGCGTACTACGTTACTCATAACTTGGACAAGATTAATATTTTCTCTATCGGTCACATAATCATAACAGCTAGCATAAGCAGTCTTTTGACGGTAAGTTAGAACTAATTCAATATAATTAATTAATTCAGCCTAAGTAAAGGCGGAACGTCAATTAATTGATAATGGGGGTTGATATTTCTCAAATTCATGAGATGGATGAACGACCTAGGACGAGCAAAAAACTTGACCGGCGCTGTTGCTTTCCGAATGATTTCTATAGTTTGTTCAAATCTAAGGGAAACCTGAATGTATGGTTTGAATTTAAACTTTTCTACGTAAATTTAGTATTTCGTAAATTAGATTTTCGCGCTTTCTAAGGCGTTGCATTTAACATTTACTCATTTGCGCTTTTTGCGATTGGTCTCCTTTGTAACGCTTGCATGAATGAAGTTCGGCTTGTTCGGTCAGTTTTTTACCACTGTTTGCAGTGACAATAAGCCCTTCTTACCCACGTTGTAAAAAAAATCCCATGGTTCACCCAGGTGGTCTCAGGAGGTGGACAATGGGTAAGAAGGGGAAATAAATCCGTGTGGCGCGATTAATTTATTAAGACTATTTTGCTAATTTTTGTCCACCTACCTCGCCTATCTAAGAAAAAATAAGAGTAGGCCGACCCCCTCCCCTTGTTTAGTATTTAAATTAAGATAAGATAAAATTTATTCATAAAATCGTAGGTATTAAGTGTACATAAGAATTAAATTTAACATAGGTAAGATTAAACCTAAACTAGGAATAAACCTGTATTTTAGGCTGTGTATGTGGGAGCTTCAATTGGGTATTTGACAAAATATCAAATGAGTTACTTTTAAAACGGAATTTTGTATGAAAATACTTGCTTATGACGTCACATTTCAGAGCACTCTTTTTATGTTTAATCTATTTAAAATTGTAATAACTAGTAGTTGACTAAAAGAGATACATTTTCCGAGATATTTTGTAATTTTTGTTTTAATTTTTTTTGTTGATCGTGTCAAATACCGTATTATTATAACGATAAAAGTTATCAATAATTCAGGAAATAAATGGTATGAATCAATAGAATCAATGAGGAAGCCTAGTAGGTAGCTTAGAATTAAACATGTTACTTAAAACTGCTTAACTTACAATATTGAGGACGATCTCTGTTAAGTAAGAATCTAAAGGCAAAAATCGGAAATAGATGCCGGCGCTTTTTCAAAGTATAATTTTAACTTTGCGCTTTTTTGTGAGCTTACGTAAGAACTGTCAAGACTCTCTTCCGCCCCTTGAAAGAAAAAATAAGACATGGTCGACCCCCCTCCTCTGCGAAATTGTCTTACGTAATAAATATATGGCCCCTGTTGAGTACTTCGGTGAAAAGTATGAAAAATTCCGCAAAAGCATAGCGTGTCTTCAAATAATGCACTCATAAGGTAAGTAACATACGTTTTTGAAAAATACAATTCGCAGAACTATTTAATCCTTATTCGACCACATGGATAATAGTTCCCACTTTAAATTAAACCTTACCTCCTTCAGATAAAGTTCAAAACCAATGAAAAATTTATACTAGCTATGGCCGTTTAAGGGTTAATTGCTCTTACCGCTTGATCTTATCAATCTGCATCTGCGAGCAGCATCTTGACGTCTTTTTTATCACGTCTAATTACCATGCCGGAGGTCGTGGGCCACTGTGGCCAGCCGTACATTTGTACCTACTAGTGATGTAAACTGATTCTAAGAAAACCGGTGAAAAACAGTTTTTTACAAAACCGATAATGACCGGTGATTTTAAAAACTAATCGATCACTTATTGTAATGTAATTGGCAGAGTGCTAAGAGAAAACTCGCATTGATTTTTGAGATAAACCCTTATTTTCAAAGTACGGCAAGCTTTAAAGATAAGCCAATTCAGTTAAGCTTCTAATTTGGCAACAGCCATTTTCAGGTAGAGCAGACTGTTAGATGATGTCATTGACCTGTTTCTGCGCCAAAATAAATTAAGAAGTTTATTGATATAAGAATACTTCACAATCTGATCATATCATAACATAAATTACAGTATAACATTTAAGTGACTAAAATTTTCTGTAAATAATTAATACATTTAATTATAATGATGATTTTAAGATTAAATTACATACACAACATCACCTAATTCACTTTAACATTGCGTTTTCACTACTTTTCTTAAGTCATAAGACTATTTTTAATAAAAACGAGAAAAGTAACGTTAATTCGGAATGGACGGTCCTAAGGGACCATCCATAAAGTAGGTACGTCACACGTTTAGGGGAGGAGACAAAGTGTGACAAGGGGTGGGAGGGGTCCTAAGATTCGTAATGTCACATTTCAAAAATATAATAATAATAACTTCACTACAACACAATCACTTGACCTGGTCCCAAACTAGAATATTATTAAAATTAAATAAAATTAATTAAAATATAATTAATAATTTATTGTTTTGATAATTTTTTCAAATGATATGATGGTGATGAGTCCAGAATTGCTTTAAGAGCTCCCAATGGCCGTCAGTGAGTTTTTAGGCGACAAAACGAGAGGTTTGCTCCCTGAGACATTGTCGAAACCGTAGGTTTTGGAGGTGCCTCTATAATGGTGTGGGCTACAATTTCTTACGAAGCACGTACGGGCCTGACCCTCCATTTCTGGAGGGAGTTTAACAGCTCCAAGATACGTGGAGGAAGTTCTGCAAGAACATGGGGTTTCATTTGCTCCATTTATTGGAGAAGATTTCGTTCTTATGCACGATAATGCCCGAGCACATGTCGCTGGTGTAGTGATGGACTACCTAGATGCTGTCGGAATTCGAAGATTACCCTGGCCCGCGTATAGTCCTGAGCTTAATTCCACAGAACACGTCTGGGACAACTTAAAAAGACGGGTGAACAATCGAAATCCAGTGCCAAGTACACTTAAGAGAGTTTAAACAGCGGTTTTAGAGGAGTGGTACAGTATTCCGCAGATATTCATAATTATGATATATAGATAGATATTATGGATGGTATTGCTGGTCGTTTACAAGAAGGTATAGAGCCCGTGGGGGCAATACCCATTATTAAAACTATATTTGTTTCAACATTTTGCATATTTTTATTCATAATCTCCAAAAATGTTTATCAATGTAAATTTTTTTTATTTTTTATTTGTATCAGTAAATGTAAGATTTACCTGTTTTTTGTCACAAATAAACATAAACATTTACATACAGGCACATACATTGCTTCTGGCCCCACACTAGGATACCCTGTGTCGTGGGCACCAGAAACAACGACATCACAAACATGTAAACATCCAAGACCTGGGGTATTTTTTTTTGTCCCAAGCCGGGATTCGAACCCGGGACCTCTCGCATGATATGCAGATGCACTACCGCTGCGCCACGAGGTCGTCAAATGACAGTAAAATTTGATTAAATGACTTAAATTTAATACTGAATTATCATTTAATAAGTTTTATTAATAACCATGGAGCATATTTTGGGCAATTTAAGTTGTATACCACAAAAAGAAGAGTATGCGGTTAAATGTGCCTGTGCGTGTATATTAATTATTTTCTTTAAGATTATCGAAAAAAACAAAGGAAGCAATAAATTGAAACAATTTTTATGAATGAAAGATGGAAAATTGTAAGATATACTTACGTACTTCATTTTTTGTACTCATTTTTTAGTATGATTCCAGGAACAGCCATTTAGGTAGGATTGAAAAACTTTATAAATTGTCAAAATTGTGGTAACATTGTATTCTATTACATCGAGTAAGTCTAAGGTATTAGTGTACTTTTTTTTAATAGGCTTCTCGTAAATATAGTCTTGTATGTAAATTAATTGCACTCAAATGATTGGTCTAGGAAATCAACGGGAAGTTGCGCGCAGTTCGCCTTATCATCATGCGCTTTCAAGATGTTGGTTCGTTTAGAGAGCAGCGTCTTGATAGCGCACTCAAAATAGCGCTTAAATCCCTATCACACCATTCACACCAGCGATTTGCGAGCGATTTAAAAGCGATGCGATTGCGCAGCGAGCTCGCCGTGACGACGCCGCGACGACGCTGCGAAATCGCGGCGATGTGGCCGTGATTATCACCGTCGACGTTATTTTGTACAATCGCTTTCGACAGTCCAGAGCACTCTTGAGTCTTATCAAAGATACGTGTGTAAGCGGACGAAGCATCGTTTAGAGGTACAATCGTCGTTGATACAACGGATACAAAGTTATTTATAATGGAATTTCAAAATCGTCCCGTTACATGGGATACATAGTAGTCGCTATCTCCCAGTCGATTACTTGATAATGAATCCTCCCAGATTCGTCGTTGACTTGCATCTGCTTTCGTTTTCTGCGTCTTCGAAGTAACAAAGCCAGCAGTAGCGTTTCCTCGTCAGATCAATCTATTTTGCTACTGAGTGTCCAAAACGCGCTTTGTTACGCAATCGCGGCGAGCTCGCTGCGCAATCGCATCGCTTTCAAATCGCTCGCAAATGATAGGGCTGTTAGCTTTATGGGCGTCTTATTAACATGATTCACATTGTTTCAGATAAGATCATTAATAACAAATTTTAAAGGGTACGACCTAATCATAAAGAATTTTGTTGAATTTCACTTGATGAACCATACGCAAAAGGGAAGTCATTATCAAAGAGTGAGTAAACTGAGGACCGGCCATATATCATCTCACCTGTACTGTCTATCTAAACATTAAAGCTACTTTACAACGCATAGTGAAATAAAGCAAAACCACTGACAATAAACCACACTCTAAAATTGTCAATAGGAAACTTGCGTCAAATTTAAATCGGTAACATTGCTTTTTGACCGACTTCAAAAAAGGAGGTTCTCAATTCGACGTGTATGTTTTTTTTATACAATAGAAGACCCAGAAAAACTCAAGAAAAAATTAAAAATAAAACAAGAAAAATACTTTTTCGGAGTTTTCGGGTTCGCAAAAAAAAGCGAAAAATCAAGTTACTCTGATAATAAAAACCTTACATATTTGATTAAGTTTTTTCATTACATTCTAAACCTTTTCTAACAAATTCTAATATTATTTTATGTTACGTGCAAGGTGTGATGTTATAGTTTGAGCCCGTTTAGCGCGTTTTTGTAGGTAACACGTGACAGGAGTGAGTTTGATGAACAATGAGTTTCCGACAGGTTATATAATGAAAAAGAATTAGATATAAAAAAAATCACCACGTTTACTTACCGGCGGTGGTAGCCTAGCGGGCAGAACATTGGACTCTGAAGCGAGAGCCCTAGGTTCGATTCCTAGTGTGGGCATGTACCTATGACTTTGTTTATTAAGTTATGTATATTTGTAAAATTATAGTAGCAATACCACTTGCTAACTGTGAAGGAAAACATCGTGAGGGAACCTGAGTGTCTGAGTTATTTGCATACCTCAGTACTTGAAATCGCCAATCCGCGGTGGGCATGCGTGGTGATTAAGCCCATACTCTCTCTCTCTGAGAGAAAGCCCTGTATACGTCCCACTGTAGGGCACACCTACAGTGGGACGTGTACAGGGCGTCCCACGGCTATGGCACATGGAGGGAAATAGGATAATATTGTAGACGGAACATTTTTCTGAAAGAAGACATTATTTTAATTTAAAAAACAATTTAAACTGCATTCATAGATTTTTAAATAATTACATGGTTGAACCGGGAATCGAACCCGCGAAAAAAATTGCCCTGTAGCTTTATCGGTATAATAAAGCTACAGGCTATTTTTTTTTTCTCGTGTAGCGGGTTCGATTCCCAGTTCAAGAGACGTAATTATTTAAAAATCTATGAATGCAGTTTAATAATGTCTTCTTTCAGTAAAATGGTTCATCTACAATATTCAAGGTACTTTTCCTCCATGTGACATAGCGGTGGGACGCCCTGTTTAGGCTGCTTTTACATTTTAATATGGTCTCTTCGATTATACTAAAACCTTTTTTTGTGCAAGTTGATTTTTATATTTTATTCAATTTTGGATACTGCGAAAATTCGAGTGATTATGAGGCACCCATTTTTCGTATTTTTTTATTGTATTGATTTGACGCAAGTGAGTCAATATTGTGGGTAAGGTAACGTTAAACCATGCCGCTAATTCCTGGGTAGTTTGACTAGGGTCGGCTTCCACTATCTCTCTTAATTCATCGTTATTCACCTGTGTGGGCGGTCTTCCTCGTGGCTCGTTCTTTAAGTCGAAATTTCCATCACGAAAGCGTTTAAACCAAAATCGCACGGTGCGTTCATTAGTAGACCCCTCTCCAAACGCAGCATTGATATTGCGGGCTGTTTCTGCCGCGTTAGTTCCGCGTCGGAACTCGTATTCAAAAATCACTCGAATTTTCGCAGTATCCATCTTTCTTGTCTAAATTGAATAACAAAAACAATTGAAAGTCGATATTCAAATGTTTCACATTTTTTAAAAAAAGAACATCATAGAAACCATTTGAAAAAAGTTTCATTCGAAAACCTCAAACCATGAAGATTCTATGTCAATTCAAAGAACCTATTGCAATAAAACGGCAATTTCATACTTTAACCCCTATTATTTAAATATTGACTAGAGACATTAATGTATCAGTTATTGTACGGTAGTCTCACATGTACTGAAGAAAGAAACTGACTCCTAAGATACAGGGTCCCATAGTTTAGGAGTCAGGGACTTAACTAGCTATGTAAAATAAACTGTAACTTGTGAGTGCCTACAGAACTGTAATTAACTTGGTCAATAAAATTATTTATTTATATTTTTAATGTCAAGTGCATACTAATAAATCCTTAGTTTGTTTTTAGGGTTCGGTACCCAAAGGGTAAAAACGGGACCCTATTACTAAGACTTCGCTGTCTGTCTGTCCGTCCGTCCGTCCGTCCGTATGTCTGTCACCAGGCTGTATCTCAAGAACCGTGATAGCTAGAGTTGAAATTTTCACAGATTATGTATTTCAGTTGCCGCTATAACAAGAAATACTAAAATCAAAATAAAATAAAATGATGGTACGGAACCCTTCGTGCGCGAGTCCGACTCGCGCTTGGCCGGTTTTTAATTTACAGGTCAATATTTAATTCATTTACTTAACGCTACTAATTCTACTTATTTTCCCACAGATTAACGAGTTGACAAACAAAATATCGCACTACTTTACACAATTTCAAATGGCACTGCTGTTAATAGGTCCGATTTTATTCAATATCACACCAGTTTACGAGGATTATAGTCGGGGGGTGTTCACCAGACCACGGCCCGAGAATCTGACACTCGACTTTGCAGTATTCTATGCCTACCCGGGTTTCAGTCAAGACGATCACTTCTTCATCTCTACGTTGTTAAACGCCTATCTTTCGTATCAATGCGGCGTGCTCATATGTATATACGATTTGCTTCTCTCGCTAATGGTGTTTCAAATCATCGGCCACACAAAGACACTTATAATCGACTTGGAAACCATAGAAAAGCCGAAAACTATCTTTGGTGAGATAAACGATGAAAGGAATACAGACAAGTCTAGTACAAATGTACTTATCCTACATAAATATGACAAAGAAGAAAACGATGCTCTTCAAATTCAGCTAGCTGAGATGATTAATCACCACAGACTTATAGTTCGGTAAGAGTAGTTTTTGTAATGTCTGATGCAGTGCAACGTGTTCTATCCTGTCATTAGACTGCCAACAGACGAGGTGATGGCGGTATGACCTTCCAAACAGGTAGGCACAAAACTGACTGGTGGCGACGGACAGCAGCGTCACTATTGTGTGGCGGCTCACTCTGGCATCACCAACCCGCCTGCCTGCGTGGTGATTAGGGCAAACTCCTCTCAGTGGCTTGTACACAAACTGGGACCTTAACCCGTAGAAGATAATGGCATATCAGATATCACCTCTAATAAAAACTTATCACATTGAAATTAAGTCCAAAACTTATATAATGCCCATACTCCATTTAGAGTTAACAACAGCACTCCGATGTGTGGGCCGGGCCTCACCTGGACAAAACTAAGGTCATATTCAACAATACAATCGAGCCTGAGCCAGATTTCGTCGGAGAGGTGACCTTCAAAGTTGCCGGTGATATGTCTACTTAGATCCGTCTATATAGACGTCACCTTGGGGAAAGAGGTTGCGAGAAAGATCCAACAGTAAAAGATTTTTTTTGTTACTCATATTTGGGCTGCAGTCGCAAAACTCCGCTAGGTTTCCTTCTCTACTGTTCCTCGGAGTTTAAAGACAAGAATTTCAAACAGTGCGTTTTTTCAGTTATTAAAAAACGTGGATAGCAGGCTATGTGACTTTGAATCACATATGAACACATGGAACGCGCTATGCTATCAGAAATGAGATAATTCGCCAAAGAAGTAAGGCGCTTGACATAGCGTGTAAAGAATGGGAGAACCGATAGTCGATGGGATTACAAAGATTCTCGACTGGAGAACACGAAATGTCAAACGTATCTAATGTAGGGTGTCTACCAACCAGCTAGACCGACCATCTGAGCCAGATTGCTGGCGGCTCAGCATGGCCGAGGACAAAGAGGTGGCCTACTTTGGGAGAGGTCTATGTCCTGAAGTGGATGAGTGAGGGCTTCAATGAGTGATTGATTGATCGATTGATCGATCGGTTCGTATCGTGATTGAATAGTACGGTCAATGACTTAATTGTGTTTTTTTTTCAGTTTTGCTAACAGAATGGGAACATTCTTTGGGCCAATGCTTGCATATAACTTTTTTTATCATTTACTGAGTGGCTGCATATTACTTCTAGAGTGCTTGCAGCATGTAAGTCCCTAACATTTACACAAATTTTTGACCGAGTTATTTATAAACACCCCCTGTTAATTTAAATTGAACACCAAGCTTGTTTTAGGACCCCAAGGCATTAGCGCGCTTTGGACCTCTCACTTTCATCATCTTTGGGCAGCTAATTCAAATATCAGTAGTTTTTGAGATCGTCGGTTACATGGTAAGTTATTGTAAGTAAATAGGAAAGAAAGAAAAAAAACATTTATTATACCAACAAGACACATCACAGAAACAAAATAAACAGAGTAACATAATTATGCACACAATAGATAGAAAACTAAACAGACAAAACAAATAAATAAAAAAGACCATAGATGTAGCCTGTGGTGTGTTAAGCTCTAATCTGTTAAAATAGTAAGAGCCATGTATTCTGATTTTGGTGAGACCTGGCGAGACCAGACCGGGCTCTTTAAACAAATTGACATGAACCTTGATATTTGCTGAAAACACTGCTCTCAAATTATCTTTTAAATCGAGAAGTTGATGAACTCCGTGTACTTTTCGCCATGGGCACTCCCACGGCAATAAGTATACACCATGAATTTTGGGTGGTTTGAAAGACATAACAAAATTAACCTAACCTAACAATAGTTATCGAATACTTTCTAAGAGCGATAACACGAATCTATGAAATTACATATTAGCAGCCAGCCAGGTGCGTGCGTGCCGTGAGTCCGCGAGTCATTGTTCTGATAGACGTAGTGGCGGTACTAATTGTCCCCCGTTTTTTTAAAGATTATTTCTCAACTCAATTTGTTTTACGTCTTGTAGCGTTATTTCTCTTATTTCAAAATACGCTATTAAAATATATATTTTTCTTTAATTTCGGACTTTAGTTTTTCTCTCAACAAATTAATTAATTAATATTATTTTATTTTCCCGCCTTAAATTCAACTCGTGCTTGGCCTCTATTTTGGACTCTCTTTGAATGAGTCATTGCCTGTGGCAATCGCTCATTCAATATGTTCATTCAAATATTCTTCCGTCCACTCATCGCGGCTCTCGCAGATCATTGATATTTTGACCACGAAAGGAGTTGGGTGTGCGCTCTGCAAAAAGTTGGGGGAAAACTTTTTCAAACGACAGAAAAACAAATACTATTAAAAACATCGACGACCGACGTCTTTAACACACTCAGTTATAGTCAATTTGGTATATTTTTATTATCCAAAATACTGTACATGTACAGCTCGAACAAAAACATATCTAGTGATAATTTAGGCTCAATGAGATTTTTTTTGATGCTATAAAGTTTTATAATCATAAAAAATTATGACCGGCGGCCCTAGATAGGCGGCCTCAGATTTTAAATACTAACCAAAAATGTGTTTTAAAACACCTGATTGACGGGTAATGTCGGAAAACCCAGCCTTAAAAGTATTAATATAAATAGATTGCATATTTCATTACTAGTTATGTTACTGCGGCTTTCAAACCACCCAGGTTTTAGCATGTATATATGCCCCTTAACCAATGGACTCTTAGCTCGATCTGTCTTCCAGAGCGAGAAGTTGATGAACTCCGTGTACCTCACGCCGTGGGAGAGTATGGATATCCGCAACCAGCGTACGCTGCAGTTCCTGCTGCATCGCGTACAGACACCTATCCAGGTGAGGGCCATGGGTATGGTCCCTATCGGAGTGCAGACAATGCAAGGGGTATGGACCAAGAAATATCTTAACATCTTTCTGAACCTCCTGCCTTTCATGTCTATGCATTGGTACAGCTCTCTCGTGATATTAAGTTGCCTGTGAAATTAAGGCAACTTCCGCACAAAAACAAAATGCGATTAGGGTAATCTTGAAAAAGTAGAATGTGCGAGTAAGACGGGACACCGAATATAAAGGCAGCTTTAAAAAAATAGTTCTGAATTTGAATTGAATTAATTCAGATATACCCCATTTTATGAGGTTCTTTATATTTCTGAACATGAAATAATACCCATCTACATACTACCGATGTATTTTTTTGATTGCGTAATCATTGTTGCAGATTCTCAAGACGACATTATCATACTTAGCTATTCTACAATCGTTTAGCGATTAGCTTATTATCAAGATAATTTGTTTATGCAGTAGACATTAAGCGCTTTCAAAAAAATTTGACCTGACGTTAAATCAACAATGAAACAAAGCTATCGACTTATTGGAGTTTGGGTAAATTCTGGCACTTTCTATTTAATAATGTGATATATATTGTATACTATTAAAAGGAAATAAAGTCACTCTTATAACACCCACGTTAAAAGAGTTATTATTTTATTATACTAAAAGCGAGTTGAAAGAGCTCGAGGATAGTCAGCGGAAGTAAGGAAGACATAAGATAGATAGATATAGGTACGCTGAAGTCTAGGTGGTTTGAAAGCCGCGCTTATGTAATTAGTAATTAAAAATGTATTACTTTTAATATTAGAAAAGTAAATAAAAAAATTGTTGAGAAATGTTGTTTAAAAAAATGCACCGACAATTAGTATAATTGTCAACAAATTTTCACAACAACATTTCTCAACAAATTTTTTATTTACTTCTAATCTTAAAAGTAATTGATTTTTAATTACTAATTACATAGCCGCCTCTCCGTCTATCAGGACAATAACCTGTAGTCCCGTGGCATGCATGCATCGCTCTGTCTGGCTACCAATGGTTCTAATAGATTCGAGTTGCTGTCGAGATATTATTGGAAACTGTCTTTTTTAATAAAACAAACCAGAGTATTCGATAGCTGCTATTGTTAAGGCACGTTCATTTTGCCAGCTTAGTCGATAAATCGCCAATTCGCTAAAAGGCTAACAGTAACAAAGGCTGATTCGAAGAATGGCTTATTCTCTGTAAGCCTAATTCGAAAAATGTTCCATTCGCAGAAGGGCCAGTTTGCTAAATGGCTTATTCTCAAAATGGCAAACTTACATCAAATCTGGTAACAATTAATTTTGATTTATAGTTTTCTAAAATGTTGTGTTGTTAAATATAACTGTCAATAAAATATAGTTGATTATTTTCGTATTTCATTTAGCTGATTTCAATCAAAATTGATTGTTACCTAATTTGATGAATGTTTGCTATTTTGAGAATAAGCCATTTTAAGAATAAGCTATTTAGCGAATTGGCCCTTCTGCGAATTAGGCATTCAGAGAATAAGCCATTCTGCGAATTAGCCTTTTTTACTGTTAGCCTTTTTGCGAATTGGCCATTTATCGACTAAGCCATTTTGTCATGGCTTTCAAACCATCCAAAACTCATGGTGTAGATATTCTTAATTGTATGAGTTTAGGTATAGGGAGGTCTATAGGTATTTTGCTCTTACTCGGCGCCACTTAACTCCATTCCACAAAACGAGCTCCCAAACAACGAGCAACGAGCGCCCGTGCACATTACAGCATGACCTTCAATAGCCACTGCATTTAAACTGCCAGCATGTAAACCTACCCTATCGCTTACCTCTAGCCGCACGACCATAGATGCGAGTATTTGTTCCCTACGAGTTCGACTTCGGTTCTTCGGTAGATGTGAACAGCCCAGCGAGCGCCACTTCAACTTATTGTACTACGATAATAACGTAGGTAAGTAAAAATCGGCAAGTGCGAGTCGGACTCGCGCACGAAGGGCTTCGTACAATTATTTATACAACATTTAAGTATTTGAAGCCGCCAATGTTGTCGTTATTAATATCGAGCAAAAAATGCCAAAAAATAATACGTTTGTTGTATGGGCAAAGACAAGCAACATTAGACAAAGATCAAATTTGAGAAAAGCATATACATACCAACAAGAAGCACTTAACATTGACGTTTAACGTCATGGCGCTGTGAAGGTTACGTAGATGGCCGCTAGATGGCGAGCGCTGTCTTAGACAACGTATGTTGTATGGGAGCCCCCCTTAAATATTTATTTTATTCTGTTTTTAGTATTTGTTGTCATAGTGGCATCAGATACACAAGGATGTGAAATACATCGCGTTTAGCGGGCTTATTTTAAAAGTGAATTTTTAATTAGCTTTTTTTAGAAGACGTGCACGAAATAATTTAAAATTGCCACTTTCTGAGCACTCAATGAACACCAACAAAAATTCTGAGATGGTCTTCAGAAAGCTGTCAAAAAGCCTATTATATTGCAAAGCGGTAGAATGTGTGTTTTTGTTTTAATTCCTAAAGAACATAGTTGTGTCATTGTGTGAGATTTCGCTCTAACGTCTACCCACGTTACAACGGGCCGGCGACATGCGGCGACACGATTTGAGTCTAAAATAGTCCTCAAATACTAACCAAGTTAGAGGCAACAAGTTTATACAAGTGCAAAAAAGTCCGTTCCCGTGTCATGTACGCCGCCCGCAAGCCTTGTAATCTCTAAACGTCGACCTTGTCGTCTCTCTCGCATACTTTTACACATTAATTATTGAAATAAAACAAGTAAGTCAGATCACAGTGGTCAAATTGTAAATTTTGAAATAGATTCAGAAAAATCTAAGCAAGTTATTCTATGCAGGCCCATTACAAGTAAAAAACTAGAATCATTTAAATTACATCTTCAAAGTAGCTTAACTGCTCATAAAGGTAAAACCCTAAATGCTAACGCCCATTACGAAGACTTCTTTAGAGTCGTTTCAGTTCATTTTGAAAATGTTTTTAAATTAAGAGAATTACCTAGCAATGAAAATAAAGTAGGGTTTAATGAATGGGCCACTGCGGGCATCCGAAAAAGTAGAAACACACTGTATGCATTGTATGAGAAAAAAACATACACATATGACCACAGTTTTATAGAGTATGTTAAACTATATTCTAAATTATTCAGGGCCGTCTGCCACAAATTTAAATGCGAACATATAAAGAAACAAATCCTCCAGTCTTCAAATAAATCTAAAACAATCTGGACTATTATAAATAGGGAAACTGGTAAAGCCAAATCAGGAGATCGCGAATTTTCTCTAAAGATAGATGATAAAGTAATAACATCAAATGAGGACATTGCTGCGGCCTTTGAACAATTCTTTACAAATGTTCCAATTGAAACTACGGCTCCTTTAGATTCGTCTCCTGATCTTGCTGCAAGTTTATTAAAAGACAATGTCCCCTCGTGCGGTTACGAGTTTTCGTTCGACTTCATTAATCCCCATAGCGTAATTAAAGCGTTTAAACTATTAAATCTTAAAAAAACGGAAGATTTGTGGGGAATGTCAGTAATCATAGTTAGTTCAGTAATAGATGTCCTCGCTTCTCATTTAGCAAAAATTTTTAACAAATGTGTAGGTGAGGGTACATTCCCTGACCTAATGAAATACAGTAGGCTCGTTCCTTTGTTTAAAAGTGGTGATAGGCATGATCCCACAAATTTCAGACCAGTCTCGATCCTACCCGTATTGAGCAAAATATTCGAAAAGATTGTTTTAGTTCAACTACTTACGCACTTTAATAATTATCAACTTCTCCATAACCAGCAGTTCGGCTTCACGCAGGGACGGTCGACGACGGACGCTGGTGTCTTGCTAGTTAAACATATTTATAGTGCATGGGAGGATCGTAGGGATGCTATAGGTGTTTTTTGTGACTTTTCAAAGGCATTTGATTGCGTGGACCACGAGACACTTTTGGTAAAACTAGAGCATTACGGAGTAAAGGGGAAAGGTTTAGAACTGATGAGATCTTATCTAAAAGGAAGGGTTCAAAAAGCGGACATAAATCGTATAAAATCCACAGGTTCACAAATAAAAATGGGAGTACCACAGGGATCAATTTTGGGGCCGTTCCTTTTCCTTGTATACGTAAATGATTTGCCGTTTATGGTACAAAACATGCCCGAGATAGTATTATTTGCAGATGACACGTCACTTATTTTTAAAATTAAGAGACAAGAAAATAATCTTGACGATGCAAATGATGCTCTCTCGCGTGTGTTGGATTGGTTCACGGCAAATAATCTGCTTCTAAATTCCAAAAAGACAAAATGTATCAAGTTTACCTTACCAAACGTAAGATTAGTTGAAAACAACATTGTACTCGGAAAAGAAAAACTAGAATTTGTAGAAGATACCGTTTTTCTAGGCATCACAATCGATTCAAAATTGCAATGGGGTCCTCATATTGTAAAACTAGCACACAGGCTTAGTTCTGCAGCATATGCAGTCAAAAGAATTAGAGAGCTCACTGACGTTGCAACTGCTAGGCTTGTTTATTTTAGTTACTTCCATAGTATTATGTCCTACGGCATACTACTGTGGGGTCGGGCAGCAGACATTGAGACGATCTTCATCTTACAGAAGAGAGCCATCCGATTTATTTACAAGTTAGGTAGTAGGGATTCGCTAAGAGATTTCTTCAAAGAAACCAACATCTTAACAGTTGCATGTCAATACATTTATGAAAATATTATGTACGTTAGAAAAAATATCAAAGACTTCGAAAATGTTGGTGGCCACCATAATTTTAATACTAGAAATAAACATAAATTGTCATTTCCACTATTTAGACTTGCAAAAGTTAACACATCCTTTATGGGGCACTGTATAAGGTTCTACAACAAAATTCCTCAAGATATATTAGAGTTACCTCCAACGCGATTTAAAAAATGTGTTAAGCACATTCTGTGCAAAAAGGCTTACTATAACATCAAGGATTACTTAGAAGACAAAGATGTTTGGCATTAAACAGTAGATTAATATTATTTAAAGGACGATTGTGACTAGTGTTCAACACATTCATGACTAATATTTTAAGTTGAAAACTCTGTTAATTAAGTTAAAACGTGTTTTGAAAAGAATAAATGTGGAGTTTCTTTGTTAGTTTCTTCTCCACATAATCCATTAATTGTGAAACTAACAACTTTGACGTTCATTAAGTAAACATTCTGTTTTTACAATGAATAAAAATATTTGTATTTGTATTTGTATTTGTATTGTATACGTCTGAAAAATGTGGTCTGACAGTTTGCTAGATACAATTGTGGACAATTGAGACATATTTTTACTATCCTAGTGTTTGATTGAGAAAGTTTGACACTAAAGATAATTTTGACAGCAACTTTTCTTTATCAAAAACCAAGTATATGAAACCAAAAATGCATATAAAATTATAATTATCCAGCAAAGGCTCAGACCACATTTAATTTATCAAAAGTATACAAAATTTTACAATCACTAAAAATGTTAAATGTGAAGGAAAATATCGTAAGGAAACCTGAGTGACTGAGGTGTTCAGATACCTGCTTGAAATTGCTAATAATGCTAATAACTTTCACACAACACATACACTTGTACTGGTCCCCACTAGGATACCCTGTGCTATGGTATGGTAACATGGTCAAAGTTTATTACTTTTCGCTCTGATATTGTTTGTTTAAGCTTTAGTAAACTTACTTTTTTTATTTAGAATCGCTCGTAGCCCCGGCTGCCAGAGTGATCTTAAACGATCACGAAGGTTAAGCAACACAGGGCGCGTTCAGTGCATGAATGGGTCGCCGTCTATGCCTAACGCTAGTGGCATTTTTCCGAGCGGTTCCGTGCTTCGCAAGGCACGTTAAGCTGTTGGTGCCGGCTGCAATCGATAGATGGCAGTCGTTAAGCCAAGTCAGAGGCCTTAGGGCGGCTTGACAACTTCTGACAGTAGACGAGCCACTAGTCTACAAGCCTCCACCAATCCGGACTTGGCCCCCGTGGTGGAGTATGGCCTATACCTTCCTCAGGGAAGAGACCCGTGCCCCTCGGTGGGGACATAATGGGTTGATGATGAAACTTACTTTGGAAAACAAAAAAAATGTGTTTTTACGTGCCATTTTTTTAAAGCTACCGCCATTATGTTTCTAAATAATGGTTAAAATGCCCCATTAAAAATGTCGTACGAATCATTGTGTTCATTCAAAGTCATTGTGTATATTGAGACCCCTTTAAATTCATTTCAATTCAAGAAATCGAGCTTATGCAAGTTCATTTTTATATTAAAATAGTTATATGGTACTGGCAAATACGTCTAATATTAAAATATCAAGTCGGTAACTAAAAAATATTCTCACCAGTTCCTCGATACAGCTGCACACCGCATTCGGGAGCTTTGATACGAAGACAAAAAAATCTGAACTCATTAAATTGAAATAAGGAACTCAAAAATATATGTGCAGCCTGATTGCAGTCTGGTAAGCAAGTGAGCTTTGCCCGGGCAAACGCCGGGCTCCAGGAGGCCAGCAACGCCTCCCATCTAGGAATTACGCGTATCCTAGGCAACCGTCTCCCTGATACTGACAACCAACATGGTTTCGGGGAAGTCTAGACTAGGGGGCGGCTGACGCATAGGTACGCCGCCCTCACCCCGCGTCCTCCCGTCGATTCGACCCCTTTGTGCGTGCACCCCCATGACGCTCAAAATATAGCTCAGCCTATGGACAAAGCCTGCGCAGATTTGACATAAGTTGCTATTATTACTGTTACTATATTGTATTGGGAACGGACCGGACAGGTTGGCGTGAAAGAGTCCTATGCCCAAGTATGCTTAGATATATAGATCAATTAATTGCCTTTATTCCAATTAGTTCGACTCAAATTTCAACTCGTTGAACTTACTGTTTTTTTTTTCCAATTATTTCAACTCTGTAAAAAGTTTGTGAAAGTTGAAATAAAAGGAATGTTTTGGTCCACCTGTTTCAATTCATATCAGAAATCAGAAATCAATAATTTATTTCAACGTAAAGAATTTACATTCTGTTTGCTGAATGTCAATGTACTATGTTACTATGTTAGCCGCTGCCTTCGGGCCGTATTTGTAGTGGAGAAAAAGGCAGCGGGAAAAAAACTCCACTCTGACCATCTTTTCTCAAATCATCTTAAACTTATACATCAAAGCCTATATGATATGATTCCGTGATAGCCACTAATAACTTTAAAAGCCAAAATAACACTTCTTACAAAAGTAGGAAAAACAGTAATGCTGCGGCCAGACACACGAACAGCACCCGTTCACGAGCATAACGCAGGGGTCAGCCATCACCAGTCTCAACCATTTTAGAGGGAGATAAAATATAACATTGTCTTATTTCTTAAAAACACAATTCCTTAAAACACTCGTCAGAGGCTGATTAAATAATCTGTGGTAAAGGGCAAGACGAAAAAACAGTTTATACCCATGCGGACATACTTCGACCAAATAGGGGATCTATTAGCAAAGGGCAAGATACCTGGTCTCTGCCCACCGCTCCGGCATACAGGCGTGAGTTTATGCATGTATTTATTTTAACTGCCTCTGCTGAGTCTTTTAAGGAATCGTGTTTATAAATAAGACGGTAAATGAGTACGAATATTGATGCAAGTGATGTATATTGCTTCGGCCAGATGTCGCTGCCTGAACGTAATACAGAGAAGTTTGTAAAGAGGCTCGAAATTTCGCCGATGCTTGCACTTGCCCATTAGCTCAGTTGGGAGAGCGCTGGCACGGTTAACCAGAGTTCGCGGGTTCGAGTCCCGGCATGGGTGGAATTTTTAGCCTCTAAAGAGGTTTTTAGAGTACGAATATATCAACGGTCTTATTTATAGAAACACGGTTCCTTAAAACACTCCTCAGAGGCGGTTTAAATAGTCTATGATAAAGGGAAAGAAGTAACCACAGATTAATTAAACTGCCTCTGAGGAGTGTCTTAGACGAATCGTGTTCATGTAAATAAGACCGGAAGTCTTTAGGGTGGCTACACCTTCGCTCATAATATTATAACGTTATAACACTTTTCCGTGTGGCACCGGATTAAGAATAGCGTCACTCCATTTCCTTCCGTGGATGTCGTAGAAGGCGACTAAGGAAATCAATTACCAAGAGACGAGCAGCAGCGTCTTCCTGAGATTCCAACCGCATACTGCGATCGCCAACCCGCCTGCCAAGCGTGGCGATTACGGCAAAACCCCTCGTGGTTATGAAAACCACGAATGAGGCCTGTGTCCTGCAGTGGACGTCAAATGGCTGATGATGATGAACACTGTTAGGGAGTGGATAAGTATTTGCTTCTCGTTCGTACATTTTTGCCGTCTACAGGGCTATTTGTAAAATTCTCAATTCTGCTGTTAGCTGTTGTTGCACGCACTTTGGTCACCAGGGCCGAGTTTCATAAGTATCTATACCATTCGTAGTTTGTTATGACAATTCGATGTATATTTAGACTCTTCCTACTTGTTGATCTGTGGGTCAATCGACTTTGCAATTTTCATCATCGTTGTCTTAGTAAACCATTGTAGTTCTATGAAACAGACCCCTGACAGCTGTTTACAGATTGTTAGTTTGCGGGAAGCAGGGGGTTAGACTATAGAATACCAAGACACCGTGTCTCCTCATAAAAATTGCCGTAAAGTTGCCGTTGCTTGTTTTGAGCCGGGTTTTGACGGTCTTAAGTACAGTTTTAGTTGATTATGATGACGGTCAATACGCTCGGACTGAGTACGTCGTCATATTCAACTAAAACTGTACGCACACGGTCCAAGCGTACTACGACCATCAAAACCCGGCTTTATTTGTATGCAAGACAAAGATTGTGGATGAACATAAATTAAAAAGTAAGAGGGGCAAGCCCTCATAAAGGTCGAGTCCGGAGTTGGGTCCAACTGATCCTTATATTTTGAGCAAAATGGCGTTGAAACTAACCATAAATAGTCGACGGAAGCCGGCAGCTGCCGCGTCATAGCACCGTCGGAGATAGTATCGAAGCACGCGCTCAGTACGCGGCACAGAGTACTTTACTATATTATATACTGACATAGAGTACTTTACTGTTTACTATATACTATTTACTATATTTAATGGTGCGCCGGCTTCCCTTTGGGGCTCCTCTGGTTCCGGATTACCTCTTTCATCCGAAGTCATTGCCAGTGGCGTAACTATAGGGCTGGTTAAAATGCCACGGGCCCCCGAGCTGAGGGGGGCCCCGAACTATGAGGCCGCGAGCTCAGAAGTAACAAAATTTTGTAAAAATTATAATGTTTATATATGAGTACTTCAAATCAATTAAAGTTGGATCACATGTACTACAATTAAACACCATATAATATGTTTTTTATTTTTACTGGGAGGGCCCCATTCAATGAATTTGCAACGGGCCTTAGATGGTATAGTTACTCCACTGGTCATTGCGAATCTGCAAAAGTGACAACGTGCGTGCCCACTTCGGTTTTCAAGATCTTTATCATTTTAACAGTCTCTTTATTTACAACTTGTAACAGTCACATCAACTTATTTTCTAAGAGTTCATGGACAATTAACATTACTGTAACTGAACTCGATCGTTTTTGCGAACAGTTTTGCAATCAATCTCTCAAACAAGTTAATAGCCCCTCCCTCCATACCGGGGTCTAGAGCCTAATAAACAAATAGACAATAAAATTATATGGCGGCACAAGACGTTACCAAGGCCAGTATACTGAAAGCACGATGGGGGACTTCTACTAAACATGACAGGAAAAGTAAAACTGTTCATTTTTAAACATTTGGACTTAATTTTAAAACTTCTACTGTAAGGATGAATCATAAATGGATGTTCGGTATCTTTTAATAAATCATCTCTATTTCCATTTTTATGTATTTTCATTGATTTGAAATTTTCCATTTTTTACACATAAAAGCAAATTTAGAACAATTTTTTTTCTTATTCTTATTTCTATGTATAAAAGCAATAAAAATAAGGTATGTAGAACCCTTGCGCAAAAATGTTGTAGACCGGAATAGGTAATAATAATTTAATAATTGACCCAATAAATAATCGCGATAAACCCGTCAGATGTGTAACTAAATAGTTATCCAGTCCTCTTCTTAAACTGATAGTCCTATAGAGTAAAGAAAAATATATTTTTCTTTCTATAGTCTTCTTGTGAGCATTGCGATAAATCGCCATTCGTTGAATTTTAATTAAATCAAGTTCAAAGTATTAATTAAACAGAGAAGAGGCATTTTGCGAAAGGTTTCGTTAAGAAATAACTGAGAAAAATGACTTACTTAGTTGACAATTACAAACTTACAAGTCGGTTTTATTACTGTACCGGTTTTTAAACTCAGGAACGAATTGCGTAAAAGTTCCAAGAGTAGCCAACACGAAGGAAAACAGAACAAAACCCATGGGATATACAACTGAAGTTTTGCGGCATTTGGTAGGTTTCCGGTAAAGGTGAGTTCTTTTCCTTTTTATACAACTCTAACAGAGAAAAGTACCAATTGAAATGTAAGTGTTTTCCTTGGCCAATTTGAACGCTTTGTCAGGCTTCCAGAAAAACTCAAATGTTTTTCTTCTTTTTGTGTTCTGTGGTTTTTCCTATGCAATTACAATTGCAAAGTCGCAAACTCGACGCAGTAGTACCTAGGTAATTCCGCGACGAATAGAATAAAATCTTAGGTACCTATCTTTTTTCACAGATCTATTTTGCAAACAAGCTCTCAATCATATTAATAGTGATTTTTAAGACCCAGGCCGTGAACCTAACTCAAAACACCTAGGACGTAGGTACTAGATCGCATCATCGCCAAAAACGGCCGTTTCTAGCATAAAATTCATAGCATAAATTCAATATGTAAAAAGATACGACTGTCATTCCTCGGTGGGGCGCTAGTGTTACTCCCCGGAGCCCCTTAAACAGCAACTGTCAGAAGAAAAAGTTTGAGAAAACGGTAACTAATGGCAACGCAATCACTAGGGAATCATAGGATCAGTATAGCATCGTTCCTAAAAGCTGAAATTGATAGAGTAGGGACACAAGATAGCCGATTACAGCTAAGAGATAGGGAGTAGTATAGTAATGGGAACTCTAGGACACTTTTCCGTCGTGAGGTGTTCGCCCTTACTAACTCGAAGTGTCCTAAAGCTCCAAGTTAGGGAAATATGCAGGTTAGACAGATATAGATATGACAGATATCTAGATAACACCCGTCAAAACTAAAAGGAGTTTTAGATTTACGAATCAAAACGAGAACTGTTTTTTTGCTTTAGTTAATTTATAACAATTATTAATAAAAGCTACAATATGGAATTAATGAATTACACAACTGAAGCTGTAGGTCCTAATACTTTATAAGAAAATAATGGTTCTCAATACCTGTTCAAAATAACCACCTGTTATTTTCATAATGCTGGTCATCACAGCATAGGCATTGGTGAAAATGAATGAGGACTTGGGCAGGCTAGCCGAATGGTCTGAGAGGAACGCGCTCATCAATCAATCAATCGGCCCGTAATCTTCCACTGCTGGACATAGGCCTCCCCCAAGGCACGCTACTTCCCTCTATCCTCAGCCATCCTCATTTAGCCACTGCCAGCGGTGTGCCTCAGATTGCCGGAACGCGCTCGTATTGAATTCTAATTAAACCAAATACATGGTACTGGATACGAAGCACAAAACAAAGAATATGTATTCCTTATTCCTCTATTCTGTTGTACGAAGACACAAATCCAAAGGATTGTTACGATAACTTTACAGATAGTAGGTAAAAATCGTGTTGAGCAAACAAATAATTTGGGCGTTGTCACGGACAGTGAACTGCGATTTGAAACTCATAAAAAAACTTGTGAAGAACGGCTTTTACAGATTAAAAATTCTGTAAAAAATTCGTGACTATAAGTCACTTAGTAAAGTGAAAAAACGCGTATGACTGTATGTGAGTCTCTGATTCTGTCTCGGCTTAACTACGTGGACTTGGTCTATGGGCCACGACTGTTATACGAATATCAACGGGTAAACGCATGCTGCAGATAATGCTTTAACATTTATCCTCGTAGTCACGTGAGTCCATATATCAACGAAGCATCCATGCTAAATATGGCTTCCCGTAGACTTTTGCATCTTGCCTCGCTTATAATTAATAATAATAATAACCACACAACACTTGTCCTGGTCCCAAACTAGGATACCCTATGCTATGGTAACCAGGCAAGGACATAACAAACATGGAAGAACACCCAGACGAACGCGGCAGTCAATGCCTATGTTTGACGTTATCCATTATACATGCCCAGAGTATCTTTGCGCATCCCAGATCAGCACGGCAGCCACTTGAAGTCCACAGACACTGCCCAGCAGCTTGCACTGGCACTTTCCGAAGTTTTTAATATAATGAAATTCTAATATATTCAATGTAAAGAGCGTTTTCTTCTTGGTATGTGTTATGGTTTGATAAACGACTGTGCCACATTACAACACACTAATTATACACAACACTAATACCCTGGTAAACTGAAGGTTTTAAGAATTAAAAAATAATAGACTTTATGTTTGATTTGTACAATTTTTATTTTAAACATTTTAATGATTTGATATAAATATCTACCATTGCCGTTTTCACACTCTTTGACTGTAGCTTAAAGTCAGTAAAATATCTGCTTATTTAAAGTAGATATTTATAATGCTGAGATACGGTTTTTTTAGCTTCTGTGACATACCCACATATGGCCTAAAAGTTAGTTTGTAAGATAAGTCTGTGCTTGTACCTACCTAAACTATTGTACGTAATCAACTTTTCTATATGTATGTACTTATGCTTTATGTGTGTGTCTAAGAACAAATAAATGATTTATCTATCTATAGAAATACATTGTTTGTAAAAATTTTAACTGGCTCCTTGTTACTCCAGTACAAGAGAAAAAGCCACTTACAGGTCAGACACCCAAAACCGGTCACGGTTAAAGAAAAAACATTTGTTCTTTTTTTTTTTATAAAGCCACCAAAAAATTGCTTTAGGTGATTAGGGACAATGTTATCTGTCAAACGATGCTGCAGAGGCTGTCTTAAAATATTATGTTCGTTAAATGGCATCCCTCTGTTTTTGCATCCCTCTGTAGTTATTACCCTCAGGAGCTTTTGGATTCTGATATCCTGATACGCCGGGTTATTTATAGCGTAATACGGGCCGGCCCGAGCAATTTAAACTGCTTTGTTGGTCCACCGGTGCAGAGCGTTACCTCAAAAATGATCAATTCCTGAAAGACAACAATTAGAGTTTGTTTCACAACAAAAAAAAAATCTATGCGTTTTTCCCAGATGCATATTTTTCCAATGTCCATAAGGGGTCATTCATAGAGTACTTCGCACTGATTTCGTGATTTTTTGACCTCCTTTGCGAGACCCCTCCTCCCTAGTGTGACGTCACATATTTTGCAATTTTACATCTAGAAGTTATTAAATTCTGCGGTTCTGAAATTTCTTTTCTTTCCATTTAAATTATTTTTACATCAACTTCATATTATTATTTATTATTATATAGAGCGGAGGTAGCGGAGCGGTAGAACGCCGGCTTCTCATTCGGGAGGTCGTGGGTTCAAATCCCGGCATGCATCAATGACTTTGTTTTCTAAGTTACGTACATTTGTGTAGTTATAGTAGCAATACCACTCGCTAACTGTGAAGGAAAACATCGTAAGGAAACCCTAGTGTCTGGGGTATTTACATACCTTAGCGCTTGCTACGTACAATCGCCCAACTGAGGCTAAGGGTCAGTTTCTGAATTGAGAATTTCGCTAAGTAAATAGTTAACTGTAGTGCTGTCTCTTCAAATTTCTCAGAAAAGAGCGTGACAGAACGTTACTTAAGTATTTACTTAATAAATTTCTCAATTCAGCAACCGG
Source organism: Yponomeuta malinellus (assembly GCA_947308005.1). Taxonomy (NCBI): domain Eukaryota; kingdom Metazoa; phylum Arthropoda; class Insecta; order Lepidoptera; family Yponomeutidae; genus Yponomeuta; species Yponomeuta malinellus. The sequence continues at coordinate 4,433,831 of OX370995.1, forward strand.
CCCTATGTGCGGAAATCTCAGGTCTAACTATTATTATTATCAAAACAATAAATTATTAATTATATTTTTGAAATGTGACGTCACGAAACTTAGGACACCTCCCTCCCCTTGTCACACAATGTCCCCCCCACAACCCCCCCCTTTGCGTTTGTCGTACAATGGGAGTTCCGTAATGGATGCGTTCATTTCGGCGTTCTTCTGGCACGGAGCGTTTTAAGTACCTATAAACCACAGAGTAAATGTATAAACATAGGTATAAATAAATCTGCTATACGCATGTTTAAGATCCGATGTTTTGAATAGGTACATTTCGCATTAAAATTTCAAAATTGTTTTCTAAAACAAGGCAAATATTAAGTGTAATTTCGGGACAATTAACAGTTTCAAATACTCATAAAGCTTCTTAGAATTATGCAGTCACCGCTGTACACGATACATACCTGTTGAGTTGTTAAGGGATGATAGTTCTTATTTAATTCCACTTTAAATCTAAAATGCATCCTCTCAAACACTTCCTGCAGTTCCTAGATTCCTAGTCGGGAAATATCTGTTAGTGCACCCTGCTATCGGGACGAAGCCGCACGTGTGGGCGATTCCTTTAGTGCATAAAAGAACTATGAACCCTTCTTTTTGTGTTCTGAGTATGAACCTCACAACCGCCTGGCTACGTGCGGAAACAACGATACATACAAAAACAAGCCTTAAATACTTCTGAGGTAGAGACTGCAATGCTAACGCAAAAAAGCAGGGCCACGTGCGGCCGACGGGCACGTGCATTTCTTGCACTTGTACGTAGTCTCTAACTAGTAATGTAAACCGGTTCTAAGAAAACCGGATTTAAACAAAGCGATTATTTAAAAAAGTAATCGATTACTTTTTGTAGCGTAATAAAGGGTGGCGATCGGTGGCCAAGAGAAAATTTAAATAGATTTTTTTATATGAAACTTATTTTCGAAGTAAGAATGCGTTAAAAGCAATAAAATTTTATTGATGCTTTGGCAACCTACAATTATAATAGGCATTTTTAGGTTGTGCTCAACTGTTAGATTATATATTTCACCTGTTTTAGCATGAAAATGATAATTAAAAGATTGAATTACGTAACTGACATAATCTAGTTTATTTTATCAATGCATTTTCATTACTTTTCATAAATATCATAAGACTTTTTGATACAAACAAAAAAAAAGAAAAGTACCTAAAAACCGGTTTTTTGGAAATACCGGTACTGAAAATTGTGATCGATTCACACCACTATCACTAACTTCATCGACATCTCTCGTGGTTTTCCAAGTTTCGCGGTGTTGTGCCGCCCGCATCCAGCGACTCCCCGTCACCGTTACGGTCAGAGCTGCATTGGATGGACTACTGCATTGGATGAAAACAATTTTTTTTTTTTTATTTGACTATTGTTGAGTCCAAACTTGGCAAGAATTATAAAAAGGGCTCAAGCTTTGAAACTTTGTTTTTTAGTGGGAGCCATCAATTTTGAAGTTATTATGAATATCTTTAGGGTTGCTTATTAATTTATAGCCATATAAATAATTTTGTTGTTGGTGTATTTTTATTACATGACATGGGTGTATTTGATTGCAGACGTAACAAGTTTATATAGTACATACAAGCATAAGGGCTACTAAAAATACCATAGATACGCTGATGAACATGGTGTCTCTAGGCAGCATATCGCTACTCTGGCTAGAGATACCATGTCTTAGCAACCAAAAATTGCACACACACTCGGTCACTTTTTGTTAATTACTTTGGAGGCTTTTACCACTATCGAAATAAGAGCTATCCTCAAAGTGTTGAAGGTAGACGTGCTCCTGGCTGTACTCGATGCATTAAAATTAAACTGTTCTGGTGCATCGGAAGCGCTGCGTCCTATGATACCCTAGTAGAGCGACAGGCGACCGAGCATTGTTGCATTCACCCCGGCGAATGTTCCGCCCTGTATATGAAACACATGTATTTGCCACGTGATTTTTTGCATTTTTTCGTTGATAACATACCGGTTATGGGCACTATTTTTAAAAAGGTTATCGAAAAAAAAAATTGTAACTAGTAACTAATTGGGAAGCAAGTTACTCAAGCGTCTCACCGCTAGACCAATGAGGCAGTGTTGATGGCTGTTTTTAGGGTTCCGTATCGCGAAAGGAAAGACAGAACCATTATAGGATCACTTTGTTCGAGAACACTTCTTTTGCGTGTACCGAGTGTTGCCCTCTACAAAGATCATTTTATATTAGGATAGCAAAGCCTCCAGGTAGTATATTTTCAGCATAGCAAAAAACCAAGGAAACCCCACTACGATCCAGGTGCGTATGTGAAAGAGCCAGGGACTGCACCTCATACATTACCCTGTGACCTAGTGCACTCTGCCTCCATAACCATCCTCCCTTTGGGGCCCCATGATTTCAGGATTGAAGTTTGAATTTTAAAAGCTATAAGATAGAGTCGGCAATGCAACGGGAACGTTGGGGACGTCATTCTAGACTAGAAATCTGAGAATGTGTGCTATCCCGTTCCTACCTTCTGGTTTTGTATTGAATGATGTTGCAACTCGGGCGTGGGTTACCCCCCCATCTCTGTAGTGCGATTTAACTAATTAAAAACCAATGTCTATTTTTCTCTCCTACGATCTTCTTCATATTAATGACCTTTGAGACCTTTGAGAGCACTGATCGATTCAACTCGATTAAGCAGCTGTTGCAGATCGTGCATCAAGCTTGCCCACAGGATGGTATAATCTGCAAATCAGATGTTGTTGAGAGGCCTCCCGTTTACAACGATCCCTTCGGTTGCATCTTCAAGGGCTTCTGAAAAAAAATCTCTTCGGGGTAGACGTTAAATAGCAACGGCGATAACATATATACCTATCGCAATATTTCTACGTCAGCAGGGAAAATCCAGGGACGATGGAGATCTGGTCGCAGAAAAACATCGTGGCTCCAAAATCTTGCAGAGTGGTTTAAAACGACAAAATTATAGAACTCTTCAGAGCCGCAACATCACTGGACACGCTAGCCACAGTGATAGCCATCCTCCGATAGGAGATGGCACCAAAAAAATAAGATGGTTTTGTATTGCAACTCGAGAGGTGGATTACCCCTCGATCTGTGAAGTGCAATTCAACTTCTTAAAAACAAAACCCAACTTTATGTACGCTTTTCCCATTGTCAAAACTATTGTCTCGATATTGTCTTTAGAGTTTAATTTTCTTACCTTTATTTTAGTTTATTAATAAACCTTACCTTAACTATTGACTAACTATATAGGTATTAAAAAAACATTCAGAAACGCTAGTTTATAGTAATATTCAAGAAGGTAAATGCATTTATTGTTTTATTTAGTCACTATGGACGCCTCTGGCAAAAAATTGCACTTAATATTTCGCAAACGGAACCTTAAATCAAATAATAGGCTTCCTACACCCAAAATATTTTTAAGCGACCAATCCAACGAAAACCCACACTAAAATTGCATTTCTAATTTAGGTGTAGGGGAGTTAGACCCTAACAAAAATATTCCCTTTTTACTCTACCGTTTTGTCGGCGTAATAAATATGTACAAGTGGCGAAATCTCAGCTTTCTGGTATAATTACCGTCTCTGTGCTACGCCACGGACAGAAGACGGACAGACAGACAGACGGACGGACACGGCGAAACTACAAGGGCTCCTTGTTGACTACAAAACCCTAAAACGCATAAGTTTGTGACCAGGATAACTTATTGTGTTATTACAAAAAAATATATACTCGTATATACGATTTTCTCTTTCACATTTTCCTTTTTCTCATTGTAGCTATTGTCGTAGTTTTGTATCTGGTGTATAATAAAACCTTAAAAGTAATAATCGCCAGACCCGCCAAATCACGCCACATGTCAGTTCCATAGTGCAGTTGCGGGTGTCCCATGGCAGTTCTTACCGCGCTCGTCATAACTTGTTGATTATATTCTTTTTGTTGCACTAACCCATGCTGAGGACAATTTAAAAACCTATTTAGCGGCTAAAATTCCACCCATGCCGGGAATTTTTAACCTCTAAATTGTCCTCAGCACGGGTTGGTGCAACAAAAAGAATATCATCATGTAGGTACAGCGATATCATGCCGATGTAGGAACCTAACTCCAAAGGTGGGTTACTCGGGGCTGCAAGTGATGTAAGTCGCTTCGGTCTGATGTCGCTGCCTGTACGTAATACCTTTCCTCTGTGGTAATACAGAGAAGTTTGTAAAGAGGCTCGAAATTTCATCGATGCTTGCACTTGCCCATTAGCTCAGTTGGGAGAACGCTGGCAATGTGAGCCAGAGGTCGCGGGTTCAAGTCCCGGCATGGGTGGAATTTTTAGCCTCTACATAGGTTTTTAAATTGTTGTTGATTGTTGAATATAAAGGTTTGTCCAGGAACTGCAGCTGTGCTGCAATAGGATGCTTCCGCTCTATGAAGTCCTTGTAAAGGCGTTGCCCTTAGTTACCGCCAGTCCCGCCCTATTGCGCGAACATGGCTCTTCCATAATGCAGTCGCAGGGGTCTCAAAGTAGTTCTTACCGCCCTAATCGTAAGTGCGATTATTGATTAAAAATGACTGTCCAGGAATCGCAGCTGTCCTGTAATAGGTTGCTTATGCCCTATGAAGTCCGTGTGGTCACGTTGCCCTTGGTTACCATTCCCTTGCGGGCAGAACGACCTAGCCATAGAAGTGAGGCCGCAGGACCGGATTAACCACGACGAGGCCCCTAAGCAACGCTCGTCTCGGGACCTTTTCCAATTCCTAAAATATATTTTTCTACCACTAAACTGTTTTTAGGGTTTCGTAGCCAACAAGGAACCCTTATAGTTTCATCATGTCTGTTTGTCTGTCTAATTATAACGCTAAGAAACGAGTAGAATAAAATGTTCATAGTTTCTTTTTTTAGGATGTAAATGAGGGATTGTTTTAATTGTTTTTAAATATATATTGGAGAAAGGAATAAGACATGTGACATGTTAGAAAACATTTTTCAACGTTATGGTACTTGCTACCACTTTAAATTTGGATTCAGTTTCGAGCCAAAAATCAACAATCACGAACATTTACCATTGTTATACCATTAGTAAAAAAATAATTATTAACACTGTTTTTCAAAATGATAATGAAAAAAGCATTTATTTAACACCAGTAGGTAAATTATGTTTAAAATCTAAGTAGGAACTAAGTTACATTATAAATCACGCTGTAGATATGCCCAAATCTTATGATATTTGACTGCCTCGTTGGACTAGCCGCTAAGGCGCCTACTGCCAACATAGAGGTTGTGGGTTCGATTCCCACTGGGGACCGCCGTACATTTTTACAAATAATCTCAGTCTGGGTGTATATCCATGTTTGTGATGTCCTCGCCTGCTTACCATAGCGCTGGGTATCCTAGTTTGGGACCAGGTCAAGTGATTGTGTTGTGTTTGTGTGGAAGTTATTGAGTTTATATTGTGGAAGAAAAATTATTCAAAACCTGAGAGTGGAAAACCTGAATAACTGTTTTCCGGTTTTCCAAACGGACGTCCAAAGCGGACATGCAACATCAGCGGAGGCCAAGATAAAAAGTACTCAGACATTCATTCTTGAATGATGATGACGATGAGGTTTGTCAAGATCGTGGCAATGGCACACCCTGGTCTCTCCGCCTACCCTTCTAGTATGCAGGCGTGTGTTTATGTATCAAAGTGTTAGTTTAGCTTGCGTAAGCAACAACTGAACAAAATAGATTGGGAAAACGGTAACCCGTAGCAACGCAATCATTAGGGCATCATAGAGTCGAAGCGATCGCATTGCAGGAGAGCTGACATTGTTAGAGTACTCCAAATAACCAACATGAGGTGGGTCGGCGATGTGCAAGAAAGATGGCAAGATGGCGAGATACAGGTGAATTAGAATAACCCCCCAGTGATTCTAACTCCCAATTTCTCGTCTGTTGACAGTTGGCAGCCGTGGACATACGAGTACGTCCACCAAATAGAGCATAATTATATTAGCGAGATGAAATGAAAAGTACCCCAAACCGGAATCCGCTGGGTCTAATAGATGTTGATAAAGCGAAGGAGGTTTGTCGGGATCGTGCCATCTGGCTAACTCTGGACTCTGCCTACCCCACCGGGATACAGGTGTGAGTTTATACATGAGTAAAATAATCACCTTGCATAGGCAACAACTGAGCCAAATAGTTGCAACTGGCAACGCAATCATTAGGGCATCATAGAGTCGAAGCGATCGTTTTGCAGGAGATCTGACATTGTAAGAGTACGTTCTACAGATTACCGACTAGAGGTGGCAAGATGGAGATACATGTTAATTGTACTAGGTAAACAGTGATTCTGACCCCCGATTTCTCGTTCACTAACAATCTGTATAATATACACAGAATACAAGCGTGACTCTATTATACAGGGCGTCCCAAAGTTATGGGCCATGAAGGGAAAGTACCTTAAATATCGTAGATAGGGTATTTTGCTGAAAGAAGACTTTATGTTATTTTTAAAAGTTAGTAATTCTGCATTCAAACATTTTCTAAAAATTACTTGCCTTGTCTGGGAATCGAACCGACTTAAATGTAAAAAAAAAAACACCCCTAATTTTATGATGCCAATCGACAGAATGGCCAAAAAATAATAACTCTTCTTAAATAACATAGTATTTTAAAAGAAAGGAACAGCGTGAAATTAATCATTTTAATCAAATTAAAAACACATGAAACTGCCGTAGTCAATTAAGTGGGTATTTTTTTGTAAATTAATTAATTAAATGCTCAAAATGTGATCCCTCTTGTCTTACGCAAATCGCCAATCTTTTAATGAGTCCGCTGCCTGTTGATTTTCTTATCTTTTTATGGTGAATACTCGATATGATATGGCACAATCCTGTTTGTAACTCGCCCACGTTCTCATATCGCTTTTTGTATAGCATATCTTTCACGTATCCCCAAAAGAAGAAATCTAATGGTGTAAGGTCCGGGGATCTGGCCGGCCATCTAATCGGTCCGTTCGTACCAATACAAGTAGGAAAACATTCATTTAGAAAATCTGCTGCTCTCCGACTATTATGAGCCGGAGCTCCATCTTGTTGGAAAATTAAGTTTTCTTGCTCCGCAGCGGAAAGATTTCTTATCTCATCTCTTACAATTTGAAGTATTTCTAAATACTTTTCTGTGTTCAAGGTTCCATGGTAAAAATGGATTAAGAAACCCCGGTTTTTTAAAAGTCCGCACCAACAGTTGAATGAAAAACGCACTTGGTTATTCGTTTCAGTGATTCGTAGGGGATTTTCTTTAGACCAAATACGATTATTGTGGCGGTTATACATACCGTTATTGCTAAAGTTAGATTCGTCTGTCCAAATAATATTATCCAAAAAATTTGGATTTTCGAGCAAGCGTGCCTGGATATCAAGACAGATTTTTTTTCTCCTGGAAGTAATTTTTGAACCAATCGTCCTTCAACATAACTCTTGAAACCGTGTTTTTTTAAAAGCCGAAAAGTAAATTAAAATATCAAGTTCTTCGTCGTTGATCGTATGGTTTTCTTGCTGTGGTTCTCTTGAGCGTTTATCGAAACGTCCCAGAGTTTTCAAATTATTCACAAGCCTTTTCAAAACCTTACGAGACGGTGTTTGTCTGTCAGGATATTTTACGCTATACCAGCGCAAACTTCGAGAGATATCTTTATCGTTCAAAAAATATGCTTCCATTAGATCAAAACTTACTTGATATGCCATGTCCGCAATAAATTAACACAATAACACGTGTGTAAGTGAATTAAAACTAAACAGATAAATATCGGAAAAGCAAATTCTTGCACAGACTGTTCCATTTTCAAATTTAAGAACAACAAGCAAACAATTGCATAGACTGTTCCATTTTCAAATTTAAGAACAACATTTAAAAATTTGTCTTCTTTTTAAAATATCTTAAAAAGCATGCATTCAAACAAACGCTCTCATAAATTGTTACATTTTCAAATTTAACAAGAACATTATTTTTGTTTTAAATTTGGCTTGTGTCTAGCTTACCAAGGATGTATTGAAATACTAAATTTTATCTACACTTCCACTTATAATAAGGAAAACTATGCTATAATAGTAGTTTATGCAACTGTCATATAATGAAGGGTATTAAAACACGAGTGTGAGTTTATGAAACGAGCGCAGCGAGTTTCATAATAGTAACGAGTGTTTTAATACCCGTGTTATATGCAGTTGCATACACTACTTTATCTTCACTAATGCAATTAATCAAACAACAAGAGTAAATTCACGCGTACGTGTATAATCACAGTGATTTTGCCGCCATTAAAATTTAACCAATGAGAGCGCAGCTGCGCGCTTCAATAAAACGCGACCAACCTGATTGGCCCTGCAATCACGTTGGTCGCGTTTTATTGATGTTATAATGAGATTTTACGATATCGATGTGAATATTATACCATAATGTGAAATTGCTTAAATTGAGTGTTTTGTTGTCTGCGCTATAACAGTAGTAATTATAAGTCAAGTATTGAAAACATAAGTAGAATGTTACAACATTAGTGTAGATAAAGTATTTTATGAAGTGGGTACTTATTTACGAATAATCAATGCTATCTATGGAATGATAATATCGCTACTTTTCGAACGTCGTCGTCGGCAATAAAAAACTTTCTTGAAATTTGACTCAAACATTTTACGTTGTTCCTTTTTTTTAAAATACTATGTTACTTAAGAAGAGTTATTAGTTTTTGGCCATTATTTCGATTGGCATCATAAAAGTAGGAGTGTTTTTTTTTTTTTAAGTCGGTTCGATTCCCAGGCAAGGCAAGTATTTTTTAGAAAATCTTTGAATGCAGAATTACTAATTTTAAAAATAACATAAAGTCTTCTTTCAGCAAAATACCCTATCTACGATATTTTAAGGTACTTTCCCTTCATGGCCCATAACTTTGGGACGCCCTGTATAGACAAAATAGTTAGAGAAAACGGTTACTAATGGCGACGCAATCACTAGGGCATCATAGGATCAGTATAGGTCGTACATAAGAGATGAAATTGATAGAATAGGGACACCAGATACCCGATTAGAGCTAAGAGATAAGGAGTAGTATACTAATGGGAACTCTAGGACACTTTTCCGTCGTGAGGTGTTCGCCCTTACTAACTCTAACCCCTGGTTTCTCGTACACTAACAAGCTGTTAATCTACTGTTAACAGCTGTCAGTGGTTTTTTTTTGTATGCACTTTGGTCAATTAACAGCTGTTAACAGCAGATTAACAGCGTGTTAGTGTACGAGAAACTAGGGGTATGTGTCTTAAAGTTCCCATTTAGGGAAATGTGCAGGTTAGACAGATACAGATATGCACTCAACAGTATTTTAATACCTTTCTAAGACTCGTCAAAACTAAAAGGAGTTTTACATTTACGAATCAAGTTATCTAAACGAGAACAAATATAGAATTGATGAATTACACATCGGCTTTAGGTGCTAGTACCGAATGTGCAAGACGTTCCTTTATCAGAAAATTATCGTTCTCAATACCTGTTCAAAATAACCACCTGTTATTTTCATAATGCTGGTCATCGTAGCGTCTTGTTATGAGTATAATCAAGTATGTGTAGTATGAATGGTGCAAATATCGGGAAAGGCATGGCAACATTGTTTGTTTATGCGCACATTATTCATCTCTTTTTGCTAGAGTCAATCTATTTCTTTTTGGCTTTTGACTCCGACACAGTTTGTTATAGAACTCCTCCGAAACCAAGGATACTCTAGTGTAGAGTATCCTTGTCCGAAACGAATATCGAATGAAGAATAAGGATCAGTATTTTGATAACAGTTTCTGGGTACTGATACGGTTTGATATTCTGTCGTACACTTTGGCTAGGCTAGGTCGTTCTGCCCGCGAGATTGGTAACCAAGGGCAACGTGATCACAAGGGCTTCATAGAGCGTAAGCATCCCATTGCAGCATGGCGGCGATTCCTGGACAGTAATTTTTAATCAATAATGTAGTTTATTTTGTACACTTATATAGACCCGTTTTTTACTACTTCTCCGACTCTCCAAGGTTTGCAAAGGTGTACATGCTATTTCTTATGTAGTGTCTTGTTAAATGTTTCATGTGCAATAAAGTACAATTAATTAATTAATGAATAAGGACTACCCTGAGTCACCTGCGACTGCACCATGGATCAGCCACGTTCGCGCAATTTGGCAGGACTGGCGGTAACTAAGGGCAACGCCGTTACAAGGACCTCATAGATTGAAATCACCTCGTTGCAGCACAGCTGCAGTTCCTGGACAAACCCTTACATCCAACAATCGCACTTATGACGAGCGCGGTAAGAACTACCATAGTACACCCGCGACTACACTATGGATGGAAGTGCCTAGTCCGCGTAATTTGGCGGGTCTGGCGTAACTAAGAGCAATGCCTTTACAAGGACAACATAAAACGCAGGACTTCGCAATGCAGCTTAGCTGAAGTTCCTAGAATACGCGTTAGTTTTCCAGGGGGGTAGTGCGATTGAGGGGTAGCTTTTCTAGGAAAAGGGGTGGGTGGCAGGAGTCTACCTATCTATGAAACTTGGTAGGCGTACGTAACTATAGCAACGGAATTACCAGGGCACCATGAGACAAGAGCGTAGGAAGTCTAAAGTGTACATTCGATATCATATCAACCTTTACATGTATGCACTCTACTCAGTTACGTTACACGTGACTTTGCAACTAAAATGTAAAGTTTGAATGATCTGAATGGTATGAACCAGGCGTAGATTCTACCTACTCTGACCAACCTCGACTTGCGATGAGCAAAGAGAGTTTCGTAGAGTTGGGGCGAAGTCCGTATGGTTTAATTGGCCCATTTTTAGGGTTCCCTACCGAAGGGTGCCAAACGGGACCCTATTACTAAGACTTCACTATCCGGCTGTCTGTCTGTCTGTCATCAGGCTGTATCTCATGAACTGTGATAGTTAGGCAGTTGAAATTTTTACAGATGATGTATATCTGTTGCAACAAATACTAAAAACAGATTAAAATAAATATGTAAGGGGGCCTCCCATATAACAAACGTTGTTCAAAGACTGCGCTCGCCATCTATGTAATCTTCACAGGCAGCGCCGATGTCATGTCGTTAAATGTCAATGTTAAACGCTTCTTGTTGGTTTCTATAGAAGGCGCTGTTCTCAAATTAGATCTAATGTTGTATTGGTAATTGTACGGAACCCTTCGTGCGCGGGTCCGACTCGCACTGGGCCGTTTTTTTTCTTTTTATGTAAAATTTGTTACGTCACACATATTTGACTGTTTTTGACAATTCTACCAATATCCAAAATCAACCAAAATTCAACCCCTGAGCAGATGAAAAAGAATGCCACATGTACCCTGGACATGTGGTAGTAACAGCTTGGAATTCAGTATAAATGTACGTCAATACAATTTATGAATTGTGATTTTTAATACTCACCACCAGGAACGTAAAGGCTAAAAAGCTTTAATCTGGTGTGTACAAGACCAGAAAACAAAATTAAAAGGCTTACATAATTATCTAAGCTTTGCCGCAAGATGAAGAGAATAGGTAGGTAGCTAGGCGTACACGAACTATATTGGACTATTGTGCTATGATAAGTACAAACGTTTGTATGGATGTGTGTTACTCAATCACGCCAGAACGGCGGAACGGATCTGGAAGAAATTTGGCACTTATCCCGGAAAAATACACACCCAACTTTCCACGCGGGCAAAATCGCGGGCAACAGCTAGTTGTCTCATACGTTGTCAAAAATAATTCAACGATTCAGTCGGGTGTGTAAATACGAAATAAATTAAAATACGTTTTGACGGTTTTTTACAACCACTTTTGCTCTATTATTTCAAATTTAATTGTTCCAAATATCACAGTTAAAGTAATTTCACTTATTAAATTTGCGCTTATAAGATAGTAAAATTGTTGCAGCTTCCGGTCAATCATTGTTCTACATAGACTTTTAATTTTATTTTTGTTTTCCTTTCTATGGCATATTATATACCAAATAAATGAAACTGAATTGGCTAGAAAACGCCACTCTTTTTTACTTTTGCAGTCCGGGTCACCGACTGGCAAATTACTGACAAATGGCCCGTAAAAATGAATAAAATGGAATTAATGGAAAGAAAACTGTTTTTAGGGAAAGAAATACCTCCAAATAACTACTTGTTAAATACTTCTTTATTGCCTTCGAACTTAATACGGTTCGAATTTCCGTTTCCTTCATTCATTCATTTCGTTCAATCATCACTTATCGATAAAGAAATTATAGACCTTCAAGTCATATTTTGACATCGACTCTTTCTTCCCACCCTCTAAAGTGGTCGCCTGTGTCTTGTCATATCCTTTGGCTAAAACATCCTTGGAGCCGAAGTACGTCCATGCGAAGTCAAAGTGACTTGGTCAAGTTATTTGTCGGGCATTGTACTATGTGGAGAGAGCTGGCAACATCGCATCCAGACTTCCACGGAGTAGACAGCAGTAACAACGAAGTGACTAGGACATCATGGCACTAAAGCCTAGGCGATATAGATGTGCCGGAAAATGGCCGCTGACCCGCCCATCTTACAGATTCTGTTGCACCTGCATCTCCACTGCATCTTCAGGTAATAAACCGTTCGCAATAGGCAAATATACTCAATTTAAATTTTCATACAATTTTAAGGCTTAAAGCGGTTAAATAGGACGAAAAATTAATGGAAAACAAAATTGAACGTTTTAAGCTCTTGCTTATTGGGAGTGGTTTAATTATTTATTCCAAAGAAACTATTTTATTTATTTAGGTTATCCATACCATTTTGCAACTATCGGTAAAAAAAACGTTAAGGGGTTCTATGATATTTACTCATATCTCCGTCGTCAGTTTTAAAAACGATTTTATTACAATAAGATGATTGGGAGAGTAAGATGAAACATTGTGCCAAAATTATCTGTAATTTTTTTTTCCCTTGGAAAACATTAACCTCTTCTGTCTTAACCTTGAAAATAACAATTGAAAACCTTTGTTATTTTCAAGGTCAGGACTGAGGGGATTATTTATGTGTTGTGCGTCTATGCCTTAATACACAATTTAGTTTTTATGTCATAGTTATGAACTGATTTGTATCATACCAAATAAATAAACTGAATTAGCTAGAAAACGCCACTCTTTGTTACTTTTGCAGTCCGGTTCACCGACTGGCAAATTACTGACAAATGGCCCGTAAAAATGAATAAAATAGAATTAATAGAAAGAAAACTGTTTTTAGGGAAAGAAATACCTCCAAATAACTACTTGTTAAATACTTCTTTATTGCCTTCGAACTTAATACTGGGGCCCGCTTCGCGGAGCTCGGCCTTCGGCCTCGCAAGTTTCTCCCATCTGGCTTTTGCGTTGTTGCTTGTTCGCCGAAAAAGTATAGTCTCGGCCTTCGGCCTCGGCCTGAACGGAGCTCGGCCTTCGGCCTCGCCGCGGCGGGGTTCCTGGTGCCCGCTTCGCGGAGCTCGGCCTTCGGCCTCGCAAGTTTGTCCCATCTGGCTTCTGCGTTGTTACTTGTTCGCCGGAAAATGTATAGTATATATATTTAAAATTTTGTACTAAAAGTCGATTTTCAGTACAAATTCTCCATACAACATTTTTTCATTTTCAATCGTCGATATCTCGGCCGCCATCTTGAAAATCCAAAATGTCCGATTTTTCTCATATACCCGGGTCCTTTGACAACCCGATGCCGTTTAGGGCACGTCTCCAGCATATGTCCAGTTGGCTGCCGACTTTTTTGCGCAGAGGTCGATTTTTTGGGCGGCCATATTCTCGCCCCTATTTTGAATTTCAAACGTTAAAATTTTTTTTTCAAAATGAGATCACGAAACAAACACCTGTTCCAAATTTCATCCAAATCGGCCTGTAAACAAAAAAGTTAGCCCATTTGTATGGGAGAAGGCGTTCGAAATTAAAAAATCGGCTTCATAGGATGGCTGTATATCATAAATTTCCTACAACTTTCTCATACATTCACGTAGCTCTTACCGTTTCCGAGGAAACCTATAGATGATCTGTCAGTCAGTCAGTCAGTCAGTGAGTATACCGGATTGTAGCTATATATATTAGTAATAATATTACATTAATGAATATTATGCTGATCATTTTATTGTGCAGAGAAAGAAGAAAAAAAACCATGTATTGACATTGTCACAGAAGCACACACATAAAAGTAATAGAATCTATATACCTACCTAAATAGAACAAGAATAAAAAAAACAATAATCTAACAAAAAAAATGAGGACGTTGCGCGTCCGTGGCAACAATAAAGGGCCAGATTCAGCTTTATAAAATGGACTTCTCTATCGACAAATTAATCACAGGAAACCTCGTTTCCAGAATTTTATTTCCGCTGGGAAATATCTCATAAAGACACTTGCAAACATCTTATACCTAAGGTAGTGGTAAAGGGAACGACCAACTTGTACTGCATATGAGAATCGTGTTTTTATAAATAAGACTGTCAACCAACACGGCACGAAACAATCATTATCTTAGCATTGTTCGGTACAATCGCTATTACTAGTACAGTGACCGCGAAAGCCCCGAGGAATATATCACCAGCATCATCAGGATTGCAGAATTGCATCTTTCCATCATCCAATTGGAAAGACGACGCGTCTTTTCCGCGCCCCCAGGTCTCTTCTGTAATCTCATATAGCACATATCACCACCAGGGACCAAGGATGTTAGGTAAAACGTTCTTGATATACGGACAAATGTATGTAGTATAAAAGTGGTCCTTGGGTGCACATACAATAAACGCGCGCCATGGGATGGGTGTTGCAGTGCAGAGTGAAACTTCCCTTCCGCTCTGCCAACGACTTGGAGGCAAACATCAGGACATCACAGCCTTTAAGAGCAATCTAATCGATACTTTTGTAGGTAAGAAAGTAATATGGTGGGTAGGTTGAATAGAGGGTGAAAGTGAGCTTGTAGGAGTATAGTAAAAGTATGATATAGATTAGGTTAGGTGCCGGTGATGATGCAACTGAACAAACTAGAAACCGTGAGTGCCTCGTCAATCTAGTGATTAATACGCCTAACTACTAAAACAGAGGTCATGGGTTCGATTCCCTCTGGAGGCCGGCTTACTTGATTTGTTCAAATGGCCTCAGTCTGGGTGTAATTCATTGCCTAGTTACTATAGTGCCGTATCCTAATTTGGGACCAGAAGTTATTGTGCTGTGTGGAAGTTATTATTATGTATTATATTGGTGAGTATAATCTACCCGCCGGCTATTCTCTTTGAGGCTAAGAGGGGCGGGGGTTTTCTATACAACCTGGGTAAATGGCAGCCTCCGGTGGGAATCGAACCAGCGACCGCTGTTTTGGCAGTCAAGCGCGTTAACCGCTAGACCAACGAGGCAGTATAATTATAACACTGTTAATTAAAGAAAACATGGTGTAGGCGAGAGGCAAATACGTATTCAATCCCTTTCGGTAACTAGCCGTGCTATATGACCTAGTATTACTGTTGGAACAACAATGGGACAATTTCTGATTGGCGGATGGGATTATAAATCAACTACAGCCAATGAGGGAACACACATCTCTGAGGCGTAATTCTGCGCACCAAACCTTGTCGCAATCCTGACGTTTTCAACAGCAGTAAGTATGGAATTTGACAGGGAATTTGACAGTAAGAAGATAGGAATCGCTCAGGATTTGGTGCGCGTAATATAGCGTGGTACGCTAGCACGCATGTTACGTATGGGTAGGCAAGGTCTAACTAAATCTGTGTTGATGATATTTTCAAAGCGAATCAATAATTCAGGGGCATTGCACGCTTCGAAAACCCTACCTGGTAGTTGAATAATGAAGAATATTCTTTATCCTACCTTATTAGAACCACCCTCACTTTCCCCAATACCAATGTTTCATTTCATTCAGCTTTGAAGTAACCAGGCAAGGGCATCACAAACATGGAAATACTGGGTGTACTGAAACCATTAAGTCGGCATGGTAATCAGACGTGATACCGCTAGACCAACGAGAAATTGAAAGTGAAATTGAATACATTAACAAAATTTTAAGGCGCAATCCCGATTTTCATTTAGATCCATAAATATAAAAATTTGTACCAAAAATGATTTTACTTTATAATAATCAAACCAAATCAAAATGAAAATATTAAAAAAATATATTTTATAGTTCGATCGTCTTATGGTCGTCACCGGCCAACTCTATTATTATTTTACCATATCAGACGAAAGACTAATGGTCTCGATTCCTTAAGACACTTCGAAAACGAAGATGAAAATAGTCCGTGGTGGAGATTTTACAAGGAAAAGATGTAGCCACAGATTAAATAAATGGAGTTTTAGATTCGTTTTAGAGGAATCGTGTTTTTATAAATAAGACCAAAAGTATTTCAGGTACGTAACAGAAAACATTTTTCAATGCCACGACACTTTGAATGGCTTTAATTGGTTTAGTTTCGCACCAACCGACGCAACCTACAAGAATGCCATTACTTTGAAAACGTAAAATAATAATCGCAAAATAGGGGACTTTTTATATTTGCCCTTACTAATACATCCGATTAACAAAGGCCGAGATAAAAAGTACCCGAAACAGGCGTACGGACACGCAACGACTAATTGAATGTTGCTGAGGCAAAAGAGGTCTGTCTCTATGCGTGAGTACACGAATGGAACAGTCTCTTAAAATATTGCTAATTATTTAATTACTAGACGATTTTGCTAAATTTATCAGTGTGTGCATAAAAAAGACATAGGTAGTTGAAATACTACTGAAAGGGAACCCGTCGTGAGGAAACCTGACGGGGTATTTAATTACGGCTATTCGAAATTACCAATCCGCTGTGCGCAGGCGAGGACAGGGAACATTATCATTTATAAAATTTTAGATTCAAGAGATTTGTTGGTACGCCTGAACCAGTCCGATATCAACGACATGGCATGCGTCAGGAGAGGATATCCAGCAGTGGACGAATATGGGCTAATGAAGTGGATTGGATTCTCCCATTGTTTCGGGGTCCGGTTTAAATTCGCTTTATAAATAATGGCTCTGACATAATTTTTAATAATATTCACAAATAAATGAATAAATATCATAAGTTATAGATGGCGTCATAGAGAAGAGGCCTGTGCCCAAGAGTGGGTTCTGTTTATGGGCTGATTAGATAGATATAGAAATGAATTACATAACTGTAAAACTAAATAAACTAAATTTTATTATTGCACTTTGCTAGATACTTTATTCTTTATACAGACTTTACAGTCGCGTTTTACGTCCCTACGCCTGCATTTCTGCACGGGGGTTTCGCACTAGGACGTCACAGATTCTAGGAGGTAGTTTTCATTCAACAAACGACCCCCTAGACGTGGGGGTTCCACCCCTCCTACTCGCAGAATGCAGTTGGGCGGAGCCTGTTGTGTATTTGTGCTGTTTTACTACTGTCTATACATCGTTGAATGACCTCTTTGCTTTGATTTATATCGGTCATTAGAGACGAGTCTTACTTTCTCAAATAATGGGATTGAACTATGGGGAATATTGTCAGACGTAGGGGAGGGCGTAGTCAGAAAGAGTAATAGATTATTAAATAGGAATAATTCAGGTGGTTTGGTTCTGTAGAAACAAAACTAGTAGTTTGGACAAGGGCGCAGCCAGGAACGGGCAGGGGGCAGCTGCTCCTCCCCTTCACCCTTCCACCCCTAGCAAGGCTCAGTGGCGGTGCTCCCGAGCGCAAGAGCGAGCCCAGCTCTAGATATAAGGCAGGTGGTGCGTTGAACCCAGGCACCGAGTGCTGGGGACACCACGGGCCAGGCGGATCCGTGTTCGTGATCTAAAAATTGCGTATTTGTGATCTAAAGGGTCGTACAATCATCATATATTACAATTTGTCGATGGACAGCTCTGCAAACATGATGTTTTTGGACTCATTCACTGGATAGAGCTTACCCAAGGATAAACAGATGGATAGTGCTGTCAGATAGCGGTGGCGCAAACCGACCTAAATGTAATATTTGTTTTTTTTCTCAATGGAAAACTGTCTGTGTGGTTGCACCACCACGTCGCCGGCTCTCTGTAATGTGGATAATGCTTCAAGGTGGAATAGAATATTCACTAACTAGCGCCAGTCATATCATAGATTCTTTATAAATTTTTAGGGTTCCGTAGTCAACAAGTTCCTTATAGTTTCGCCATGTCCGTCTCTCTGTCTGTCCGCGGCTTTGCTCAGAGACGATTAGCACGAGAAAGCTGAAATTTGGCATAGACATAGGTATATATTAATCACGCCGACAAAACGGTAGAATAAAATCGTTTTTTTTTTTTACTGTACCACCCCTACACCTAAATTAAGGATGCATTATTTTACACCATAGTGTGGAGTATCGTTGGATTAATCGTTTAAAATATTGTGGGTGTGGGAAAACCATTTTTTATTTAGGGTTCCGTTTGCGAAATATCAATCTTTAAGGCGGGACTATTCCCATACAAATGATTTTTTTCCTGTTCGAGTAGGGCGTCCCCCACCTCTCCTAGCTAAACGGTTGATTGTAGAAACGTGAAAAATTTCAGGTCAGTAACTCATTCTTGTAATAAAATTAAAAGGAAAACTATAACGGCCAAGTAGGCTTTACAAGTGAACGAGTAATAGGCGACTAAATTATAAAAGGAAAACTTCGTACCTACAAATTCCATTGAAAACTTCGATGAAGTTGTTAATTCTGTAAAGCTGTTAAAAACCCCTACATATAATGCAGGGGGTGCGTACGGAGCCCTACACTGCGCGTGGCCCGATACGCACTTGGCTGATTTTTTGTTGCCATGGTGGCACAATGTCCTGCCTGATTCGTACGGTTGTGTCATTGTTTTTTTTTTTTTTTTTCATTTTGTCATTCATTACCTAATCCTATACCGTAAACTCAGTCAGTAAGTAAAAAATATAAATACTCAAGTAAATCGTGTACCTATCTCGAGTGGCTTGTATGTTTTACCTATACTAAGTGAATATTTTATTTCGACTGTGCACATCTCGTATTATTTTTCTGTAAAAAACTGGTCATTTCGAAAATGTCATTTTAATGACTAAGTTTATACCTAAAGATTTTACGTTACTTATTATGAGCGTGCTTTTGTGGCAATTCTAATAAATTTATGAAGTATTTTCTTCTTTCTTTTGTGCCCCTTTTCCACATAATTATCCCTACTGACTGCTAGGGAAGAAAGGATTTTTTTACCATATTTAGCTACAAGGGAGAAATGACTGTGGAGGCAGTGGACTACTTGTGGCTGAATGATGATGATGAATATAGTTATATGCTGATTTCAAAGAACCTTAGTAATTATTAATTTCAGTACCGGTATAATCTAGGACGATTTTTAAGGTAATTTTGTACTTTATCTTAGTAGAAACATGTGGAAGTAAAAAATCATTGTATCCCCCCAAGTAGCTAAATATGGAAAAAAGTCCTTTCTTCCCTACCAGTAGGGAAATGTTGTACAGGGGCTTTTGTGCATTATATTGACTTGCTCGATTACTAACAGTAGTTAGTAATAAATAAATCATATTTAAATGTAAAAATTTATAATTTCACTTTGTTTTCTAGGACAAGAGCGACTGCCAGTAAAAGAGATTTAAAAATACTTAAAATATCTTACAACAATGCTAGTAGTACCACGGGTAGTTTTTTTTTTTTGTGATACTACTGGTAATCCCACGAGCCAGGAAGAAACTATACACGATTCCTTATAACTGCCGGTAGTCCCGATATCTTTTAATTTAGTGATTCCTACGGTATGTCGTGGTTTTTTAGAAAAACCCAGACGAGTTCGGTTATTCTTCGTGCCATTTTTTAAAATCACCACTTAAGAGGGAAACATTCGCCTGCAGAACTGGTTAAGTAAAAACACAAGTTTCTACATTCGCGAAGCATTTATTAGACAATTATATTCGAAACGCTTGCAGACAATAAAACTTTCAAGACATTAACTTTGTTCGCCACAGCAAAGTTTACAAAAGGCACAACTAGAAAGGTACACAGTATAGAGTCGCTGTGCAAAAAAGTTATTACAAAGAAAAAACTCACAGAAACATTTGACAGCAACAACACATCACAATCTCGCCCCAATATTCTTACAGATCGGCAGTCGACAACCGCCAATAAGCATAGTCTTACACCTCAACGCCTCGCCTCTACGATACACGGACGTGCCTAGAGAGAAAGGCAATGCACAACACTTGGATTTCAGACGCGAATCGCCCACAGACTTGCCTTCAACTTGACTTGTGCAATCCGTTGACACCCCCTTTTCACATTGAAAAGGACTTATTTGGAACGCCACACTTACACAAGTGTTCGTATGAGATACATTTCTCAAACATCTCGTGGAGACACTTCTGTCACGCAGAGGAATAACTTGACTCGCCACACTGTCGTTTAGATTGATTGCGAGTAATTCTTTGGAGATGGTTTCATCTGGCACAGTCATAGGCGTGTAGATATTACATGGTGTTTCGTTTCCGAATAGCGAGTTCATGATGGCTATTGAGAATCAGACAGTGTTTGTATTAAAAGACAGCTCGAAATCATATCAAGAAACGTACTCCCGGACAAACGATCAGCTGCAAAAGAAATTACAACATTGATACAACGTGCTATAACGTTGAGAGCTTAAAAAATGTACATGAGAAGTACGATCCTTGGGTCTGTTTGTAAGGTTGTTATCATCAACGCTAGTTCAAGGGTGTCCATCCCCAAGCCCAGGGTGTCAGCTTGGGTTGGGTGGCCATCAGCACCCACCCACGAGGCTTCTCAAACTTGCAGTGCTCTACGAGTGTCTCATCCGCGATTCCGCCTCTGTACTCCACAAACAGAGCCGCGGTGACCATTTTCCTCGAACAAGAGCGAAATGTTATAAATGTCGAAACAGGAACAAGTTGTTAGTATTTTGACCGCCTGGATAACCGGTTGGGCACCCTTGCTTCGAGCCGTTTTGACTTGCTAGAATATACATTTTACATTAATATTGCATATTGTTCATTCTAAACGTTTTACAAAAACTACGGGATAAACTGGATAGAAAACCGGATAAAGAACACTGTGAAAAGATATGACAGAGGGAATTGACATGTGGGGCAATGACACAATTTTATTGTAAAAATGATAATAAGCACAGTAAAAAAGAGGTCAGTGGAACGTACGATGAACTCTGCGGCATTATAGAAAAAACGCAGTCACTGTATACAAAATAATCATAATTAACATTTTAATAACAACTATAACACTGTGATCCGGGATCGTCTGAGCTCAATGTTAGAAAATATCAATAATTAGACACCGAGCTAACAAACAAAGCAAATATACCTGTTCCCTTACTATTCGAGTAACTACACTCGGACATCAATTCAAATTATATAAGTCTACATTTAATCATTATTCTACTATGTAACTATGTGATAGAAAAAAAACAGTGAATTCTACTGTAAAACACTGTGATCCTATTATGACCGGATCTTATGAGCCCAATGTTAGAAAAAGTGGATACCTAATACACCGAGCAGATATAGAAAGCTATAAATCACTTACCATAGGAATATACTATGACACCAATTAAAATAATTTAACTCAACTTTTAATCATACTTCTAAAATGTAAACATTCCATTAATTTACACGACAATAACCAATATACATGAATCTGTATCACTATAATTATAGTAAATGGGATAGTAAACTAGACTATATAATAATGAAGGTAATACAGTCGGTAAACTAAACTTGGTTTAAGTAAACCTTCCAGTGCTCTACTGGAACACGTGATAGTACAAACATATCATTAAAAAGAGAAAAAAAATATATGAAGGATCTCGACGAAAGTCTAAGTGTGGTTTTACAGTGCCGCTTTCGCTAGCGCGGTTGGTTCATCATGAGCTTCGAGTGTATTGGATCGTGACATAGTGAAACGCTGCGCCCGCGCTGATGGCAATATGGGTTACAGGCCGCGCGTCACTGTAAACCCACACTAAATTGAGCGCTAGGACTAACCGCCGGTTTCCGAATTGAGAATTTTATATACGTCGTTCGGTATCGTCATTTTTTTTTGGAATTTGTAGAGGAACGATTCATAAGTTTTTACGTGACAAAAAATCAGGGCCAAGAAGTGAAATGCATGCAAACAAGTTACTAATCTGCCGGGAAGTGAGATCGTCTGAACGGAATGCAAGCGCAACATAAAACCAGAAGAGAGAAGGTTATTCCGAGTGCAAACCCACTTTTACAGAACAAGTAATAAGAAACATCGTATCGGTGGACGATATTTCAATTAATGTCATTATATTAATGTACCCTGACGGCGAAGAGAACATACTCAGAAACAAATATTGCAACAGTTTAACAAACATTTACGTCAGTTGAATAAAGTCAGAGTGCTAAAATATTTTCTAATGCTGAAAAACATCTGTAGATAACTGTATAAACCTACCTGTTGTTATTTGGTCATAGAAAGCTTATTCGGTAGTCGGTACTCAATAATATTCAAACGACACACCGCAATTATTTAGGAACACACAGTAGAAGCTCATTGGGTGAGAGCGGTGGAGGAAAGGGCGGACTCGGGCTTAAACGCGAACTCAATTACATACACAATTACACTCTTGAGTTAAGGATTGTTAAGTCGACAATAGTTATGAATAATACAGAATTTACGTAATAAACATTCAGTTCACAATAAATTTTTACACACTTAATTCCTGAATCCACCCTAGCGTCTGCAAATATAACATTAATTAGGTAAATGAATATCTGACATTGATATAAATATAGAAATTAATACCGTGGTCACACCCAACTCGACCCTCGGCGGAGAAGGAATCACGAGCGTGAATGCGGCATCGGCACAAGATTAGGGCGTTAACATTATGATTACTACTTATAATTCATCAAAGTATTCTTATACTTTGGCACAAATTTAAATGGCCTTTTAATCATAATTTTAATATGTACGTGTATATTCATATATTCTGTAATATTTGATGTATACTGCCGTGTGGCGCCGGATTAAGAATAGCGTCACTACATTTCCTTCCGTGGGTGTCGTAGAAGGCGACTAAGGAAATCAATTACCAGGAGACGGGCAGCAGCGTCTTCCTGAGATTCCAACCGCATACTGCGATCGCCAACCCGCCTGCCAAGCGTGGCGATTATGTCGAAACCCCTCATGATTATGAAAACCACGAAGGAGGCCCACGTCCTGCAATGGGCGCCAAATATCTGATGATGATGATGAACCTACATACTTGTAATCTGTATCACTACATTATAAGAGTATAGTAATGTAACAGTAAATAATAAAGACAGCTGATAAGGCAGGTAAACTTATCTTGGTCTACGTAAGCCATCCAGTGCCATATCGTAGCACGTGCTAGGTTCGAACAAATTATTGCAAAGAGAAAAAAAATATTTGCTGAAGGACTCCGAAATTTCGCTCTAAGACTCACCTAACAGCAAAGACTGGCAAAACGATCGTTTTGAACACAGTGCAAAGATCGTTTTTTGTATGCAGACGATAGAACTGATGTCATTGGCCTTTTATATCAGTTGGCATGTGTGATAGCTATCACTAGCCCAACATGTACTAGACCTAATATACAATAACGATTTTTCCAATCTGGTAATGCCGCTTGCAAACGATGCGCAGTTTGGAACACTGTGTGAACATGTGAACGCTGTCGCAGCCCAAAACTTGCGCAAACTACTGCACGTCGTCTGCAAATGGAAATAGCAAGCATAGTAACATAGAGGTCCCACCCGGACCTTAAACTTTCCAAGGTCACACGAGGTCACAAGGTCACACAGCACAGCGAATTATCAGTTTCTCTTCAAACCTACACAGCACCGCGAATTATCAGTTTCTCTTTAAACCTACGCACCACAACGAATTGTCAGTCTCCGTCTTAAACCTACACAGCACAAGGAAATATCAGTCTTAGTAGGAAGTCGAAAGGAGATGGCACAGCACGGTAACTCCATTTTATAAGTCCAGCTACAGCACTCCACTTTAAAAAGTCAAAATTTTTTTCCTGACGATCCTCTGAATCTGTTCATGCTACCAAGGTCCATGGACCACCACACAATCTTCCTCGCGTTGCTCCGGGCACGCCTCAACTGCGAGGTTGGCCGCGAAGGTTCTGGAAACTGTTATCTGGAGTTTGGAGGCGTTGTTAACGTCCAAGAAGGAGGTACGGACCAGCTCTTTGACTCGGTCCAGCGAGAAGCAGGGCAGGTCGACTGAGGCCGCCCGCTTTTGACGCTCCTCGTCGTCCGATATCACGACCTGGAAGTGGAACAAATCATGATCACAAACATGGCACTACTAAGTAGTAATATAATACTAAATATTAAATTAGTCTGGGTGCATTACCATGTGTGTGATGTCCTTGCCTGGTTACCATAACACAGGGTATACTAGTTTGCAGACAAGTGATTGTGTTGTGTGGACGTTATTATTTATTTATTTATTATGATGGAGTGCGATGACTCTCATTTGACGCTGTCTTATACTCTACTAAACATTCACATTGCGATATAATTCAAAAGATAAAGCCCAGGGCTTCCCAAACTGTACGTCGCGACGCCCGGACTTCGCGGCATTATCCCAGGTGCGTCGCGAAGCTATTCACACCGGTTGCCTGGCTGTGACGACGCGTCACGCTTAAAAAACTTTGTGAAAAATTGGTTGCCGCTCGCCTACGGCTCGTTTTTTTAAAACACAACCCTTATTATGCAAAAGTATCATAAACTACTATTATTCTACCGTTTTGTCGGCGTGATTTCTAGTACTAATTGTCTCTGAGCAAAGCCGCGCGCGGACAGACATACGGACGGACGGACAAACGGACATGTCATGGCGAAACTATAAGTGTTCCATGTTGACTATGGATCCTTGAAAATGTTAGAATGTGCGAGCGACACGGAATGATAGATATAACAGCAGCCTACTATTAGGCTCTTTTCGCCGAGCCGTTTAGACAACAACCGTGCCTTAAACGTATGCATGTGAAAAGGGCCTTACTGTTGGTGGAAGGTCCTCTCCTGGTTAAACGGTTGTAACATTGAAAAAAATCTGGTTTGTCAATATCGTAGCAATTGATACAAGCGTGAATTTATGCATAATATGGTATTTAATCTTCTCTCATTCAATGCGGAACTTGCCTCAACATTTGATTGGAGTGACATTGTAATGGTATGAATGCTTTAATGGTTTCATTTTTAAATATTTTGTAAGTTTTGTAAATATTTTGTAAATTCTGTGCAGAAAAAACAGAAAACTCACAAAAACACAACATTTTTTTGCAAGTTCTCCGTTCACTCACAATCAGTGAATTCACACCAGAGACATGCATTTGTGGAAGCTTACCACGTAATAGTAGAACTTGCCAAGCTGCAAGCAGCAGTTGAGGATCGCGTCCGTTGCCACCGGACTGTCCACCAGGTCCTCATTATCCACCACGCCTTGACCTGCAAACGCATGGCAAAGTATTGAGTGACATGACATTTTGTTGACGTTCGTGTCTTTTGTTTGTGTACCTTTATGTTTACTTTGTATTTCTGTGACAATTTAAATAAATATCCTCTTTTCTTTCTACCTGTAGAACTTGTCCTATTCAATGCAATCTATTCCAAAAGTTCCAATTCGTCTAATGCTAGGCCTCCCCTGAGGTGGCGTGTCTCCTGCCTATCTTTGGCCATCACCAACCAGCCACCACTGGCAATCTGCTTCAGACCGCGTGGCGGCTAATAGAAGAGCAATATAATATAAACGTCCCACTGAAGGGCACATTGCTTATTCCAGAGAAAGAGATAGAGAGGCTTATGGCCAGGTTCTGAATTGAGAATTTCGTTAAGTAAATGGTTAACTGTAGTGCTGTCTCTTCGAATTTCTCAGAAAAGAGCGTGACGGAACGTAACTTCTAGTTCTAGTTCGACTGGAGATTTCCGCACTTAGCCTCATAGTTGGGCCATTGTACGTAGCAAGTGCTGAGGTATGTAAATACCTCAGACGCTAGGGTTTCCTCACGATGTTTTCCTTCACATTTAGCGAGTGGTATTGCTACTATAACTTCACAAACGTACGTAACTTAGAAAATAAAGTCATTGGTACATGCAAGAATTCGAACCCACGACCTCCCGAATGAGAAGCCGGCGTTCTACCGCTCCACAGCTCTGGAAGGAACGTTACTTACGTATTTACTTAGTGAAATTCTCAATTCCGAAACCGGCCCTTAATCTCCGGTTCACCACGCGTGCCCACCGGATATTAGCGATTTCGATTTTCAGGTTAACTGACGTTTCTTCATGGTTAGCGAGTGGGATTGCTACAAATTCACAAACGTATGTAATATGCCGAAATCGAACCCAGGACCTCGCGGATGTGAGGCGAGCATCACGCGTTGCGCTACCACCAAGTAGCTGAGAAGCTACTTTAAACTGGCGACCTATTTGCCTTCTAAGCTTTTCGTTTCTTCAAGGTAGCGCCCAAAACACAAGTGCTCTGGATTAAGGGGCTCCGTCCGGTTCACTAGCGGCAATAAAAAACAATCTTATCTTTTTAGGGTTCTGTACACCGTACAAAAAAAAAACGGAACCCTTATAGGATCACTCGTGCGTTAGTCTGTCCGTCCGTCTGTCACAGCCAATGTGCTCCGATTCTACTGAACCAAATCAGGCGAGATTTGGTAGGATGGTGTAATCCTTTGACCCAAACACGATAGATGTGCAAAATATATATATATTTTTAAATAAGTTTTGTAAACCTTACTGCGTCATATATCAAATGAAAGGGTTCGTTATTAGAATCTCAAATATATTTTTGTTATTATTGTAAAATTGTTTTGATTTTATTTACGAAAGAAGACCCCCTTGATCTTCGAAACTACTGAGCCTAAAATTTTGGAAAACATACAAAATGTAGTTCATTTCTTGTAGATTACAGGAAAACCTATAAGAATTGTATCAATCGAAAATAAAGTGGTAAACTCAATATAATACGTTAACTTACGGAAAATAGTTCACAAAAACAACAATAAAAAAACATTTGACTTTGGCGTTGCACGGAACCTTCTCCATCCGAGTTCAACTCGCAGTTGGCTGGTTTTTTTTACAGATCGTTTTTGCAAAAAGTGTCAAATCAATCTCTCTATCTTGTTAATAGTGATTTTTTGGATCCACCACCGGGAACCATCCCGGATCACGATCACGATCCTGGGGCTAGACAGCATTTATTTTTGGCTTTAGCGCCTTCTAGTCCTGGGTTGTTTGCCTTAGGTTCACGGCCATGGGTCCTGAAAATCACTGTTTCCACGATTGAGAGATTGATCTCACACTTTTCGCAAAAACGATCCGTAAAAGAAGATATTACTTTTTTATCATTCGTGGCGCTAGTTAGTTTCGTAAATCCCCTTAAGTAGGCATAACTAGCTCACAGCGGGTCTCTAGGGCTGTGTTGATAGAAGCTAGAGAATAAATGTGCAGATACAAACCTATGATGGCGCGGTCGCGGTCAACGGCGGTCTCGAGGTACTGCACGACGCGGCGCGCGGGGATCCGCATCCAGGCCTTGTTCCGCTTGGCCATCATGGCCGTCAGGTCGTGCAGCACTTCGTACGGCAACCGCATGCGGCAAGTGGGGTCTGCAAGTTCACAAGCCGTTATTTCATTTTGCCTACGCCCTCATAGAGGCTCACATCGATAGGAGGTTTCATTGTATATATTGACATTAATGGAGAACATGCGTGTAACTTAGCTTGGAGTGACATTTCTTTTATGCCGAATAAATCATATAAAAACTTTACAAAAAATAAAACAATAAAAATATTTTTTGCGTCGTTTTCGGGGTCGCAAAAAGAGAAAAATAGGCTTACTCTTCTAACGAAAACCTTATTAGATTTAATTTTTTCATCGAATTCTGAATGGTTTTTTATAAGGTTTTTTAATACGCATAAAATCATTATTTTACGAGAAAACTCAAATATTGATAAACGCTTCAGACATTATAAGGCGTTACGTGCAAGGTTGTGACGTCATAGTTTGAGCCCGATATGTATGGCGCGTTTTTGTACCAACTTATATTATGAAAAGTATTAGTCGTTGAGAAAAAAAATACCATCTTCCCACAAAACTCCTTAATCAAAGGTCAGATTTTAACAAATAAAGTCTCAATTGATTCGTCGTGTTTGCGTGAGAGTTTTTCATTTCATCAAATCAGCATAAATCCAACAAAAAAAAAATTAAATCACTCAAAAAACATAAAAAAACTAACAACCCGACTGCTGAGCATTAACTACAAAGCACGCGGGATAGATAAAATCGTATCAATAATCACATTATTAAGAGTATTTTTAGTCAGCTTTCTGTTGTTAAAAATAATTTTATCTACACTCATATCATAATCTTCAAATTAAGAATTCAAAGAAAAAACATATTGACAGGCTTTAAACAATACATAACTTTAAAGAAAATAAAAAAGTGTAATATAAAGTTACATTAAAGGTCAGATTTTTCACTTTATGTTACAGTTATTTTTTTTAAAGTGTTGCTGTAATCACGGAACAAAACTTAAGTTTTTTTTTTAATGTGAAAAGTTGACTATAAAAAACCTAATTTCATTTTTGTGGTACCAAAAGTGCAACTAAAAATACCTAAAATTGCGCGCGCAAAACTGAGTGCAGACGATTGAATGTCAAGATACTTTTGTCGAAATTGCGCCATTTTGTTTCAAAAATTTCATTTTGATTGTAGATAAAGTAGTGTATGAGACTGCACATAACTTGGTATTAAAACACTCGCGAATGCTATTAAAAAAATTTAAAATCTCGCTCGTGTTTTAATAACCCTCATTATGTGACAGTCACATAAACTACTATTGTAGAATAGAATATTCACTTATTTTATTTCTTTTCCATACCATGCAGATAAAAATTAGATTTAGATTTGTTACTGCAACATTGAAAATCAAATAACTCAAAATCAATATTCTGGGTTGTGTCTTTTAGATGGAGCATCCTCAACAACAGAATGAAAATATTATGTTTCTACAGCGAACCAACGTACAGGCCAACAGACACAAAGCAGCTAATCCTGATCTGCAGGATTTTTACAATACTATGGAACTAAGAAGACACTAACTCCGCTTAGAGTCTAGTGACAAACCTTTTTCACTAGTGATCAATTAAATGATGTTACTAACCTGTCTTAATAAGTTTATCAATGAACCTCATATCATCAAGTAGGACTTTAGTGTCAGTCACAATCCACCAGCGATCTTTCCTTTGAATCGGCTTCATACTTTCTTTCAATGGCATAATATTCAGCGGTTTCAAAACAATGGAGCGTTCCTGGAAATAGATGTTCAATAGTATTAATAGCACAGTGATGGCAATGAAGTGTAAGTAAGAAACATGTACCAATGTTTGCTTTGGTATCTTGTAACATAAAATGACAGGAAAAAATGCACATAGTAGACATGACGCCCAGATATTCAGTCATTTATTTCAATGTAAAAACACAGTATATAATCTTGAAAGACAACTACATAAGAAAACATGTCCCATAATAATAAACTATTTCATTTCCACAACAAGTCCAATACAACCATAATGACTCACTTTCTATGAGTTCTTTTGTGAGAAAGTGGCAAAAATCTTCACTATCACAGGTAAACCGCTTATTAAATAGCGGAGTTTCTTTGCCAATCATCATAAGATAAGAATATTCTTTATTGCACACGAGAAACCAGAGATATAAAATACAATGGGCGGCCTTATTGCTAACAGCAATTTCTTCCTGACAACCTTGTGACGGAAAGGTCATTAAAAGCACATTAAATATTAAACGTAGTAAGTAACAGTGCTGTGAATATACTCTTGTCTTTTTTTGCAGTTGGCTCCTAGCCCGCTGAATTGATTTTGTCTTCATAATTATGTTGATCATCTACTTTCTAGGCCAAATAGCTTAGTCAATGAGTGATTTTTACCTTCTGTGCTAGATTCTGTGTGATGTCGGTAAAACAGGTAAGTAAAACACTGACATTAGCATCTGTGGTACAATACGACTGATTTATTATCCTCTAATTCCGTTCTCAATACTGGGCACGTTTTTTGTCGTAGTTATCGCTAACGGTGAAGGAAACCATTGTAAGGAAATCCGAGTGTCTGAGACCCCTTGAAATTGCTAATCCGCAGTTGGCACGCGTGGTAATAAGTCCGCACTCTCTCTCTCTCTCTGAGAGAAGGGCTATGCCATGCAGTGGGAGAAATTATTATATAAGCTTAATTATCATCAGCCATTTGCCGCCCACTGCAGACCATAGGCCTCCTTCGCAGTTTTCATAACCATGAGGGGTTTTACCATAATCGCCACGCTTGGCAGGTGTTTGTGAAAAAGAAACATAACTTGACATTACTATGGCAACGTAAAACAGTCACACAATGTGCATAATTTGTCTTGTGATTCACTAAATTTAAAATAAATGTTTTAAAATGTAAATCAAGGTTTTTTTTACTGATTACAGCATCTAACAAGATGCCAAAACAATCAGCAGGCGGGTTGGCGATCGCAGTATGCGGTTGGAATCTCAGGAAGACGCTGCCGCCCATCTCCTGGTAATTGATTTCCTTAGTCGCCTTCTACGACATACACGAAAGGAAATGGAGTGACGTTATTCTTAATCCGGCGCCACACGGAACATAAAATAAGCTACATAAAATGCCTTTATAAGATTGGTAGCATTATATTACACTAGATAGAAGCAAATATGATTTCAAGAAGGTAACAAACCTTAGTGAGTTGACTGACATCCAATGTTATTTCTCCCAGCTTTTCCTCGTCTTCTTTGTTGAAAACTGAAAATTGGATTATGAAGATTAATAACTGATTCAGAGGTTGTAAATCAGATGCCAAGAACTAAACTACGTTTAGTGGGCAGACGAGCTGCCCGATGGTGGTTACATGATATAGTTGAGGCAGCCGAAGGTCTGTGAGTGCAGATGGCAAGGGACTGTGAGGGATGGCCTATACCCAGCAGTGGGCTGATGATGATGATGAAACTAGATCCAATAACCTCTAAATGACTGGATCCTAACAATAAATTCTTGGAGCCCGGCGGCCTATGGATGTTTATAGGCCTGTCGAACTTTAAACAATATGCCATCTGTTGTTGAAAACACTATCAATGGAAAAGTTAAATATGACAGTTTGTCGCCCCAAAAACAAAATTCTATAGATGTTTTTTTTTATTGAGAATGCATTCACGATTTTTAAAGATTAGTAAACATAATTTTTTTAAACTCTAACATTTCTTTATTGGAATATCACAACACCTGAAAATCTTTTCTTCATTATGGATAAGCTTTGGAACAAGCTTCCTAACTATATTCAGGAGAGCCCTTCCATATCTTCTTTCAAGAAGAGATTAAAAGAGCACTATCTTTCTAACATGTCATATTTAGCAGGTTTATATACTTATAATATATATGCATATTATGTAAGTATACCATAATTTATGTAAATTATAAATATTTCCCCCTTCCTCCTGCTATCTTAATTTAAACACCCTATGCTAAGGGTAGCTGGAAGAGATCTCTCTAGAGATAAGTTTGCCATTGTAACAAATTTTATGTAATTATGTTTCGAATTCACTTATAAGTAATTTTTAGGGTTCTGTACCTGAAGGGTGCCAAATGGGACCCTATTAATAAGACTTCACTGTCCGTCTGTCTGTCTGTGTGTTTCTGTCACCAGGCTGTATCTCATGAACCGTGATAGCTAGACAGTTGTTTTCACTATAACAAAAAATAAAACTAAAAACAGAATAAAATAAATATTTAAAGGGGTAGCCCCTACAACAAACGTTGTCTAAAGAGAGCACTCGCCATCTAGCGGCCATCTATGTTAAACGCTTCCTGTTGGTTTCTACAGATGGCGCCGTTCGATCTTTGTCTAGTGTGCACTTGGCCGGATTTTTATTTTTGCTTATTTATTGGAACTCTTTTACTGAGTTTAATATATAGTGTTATTTCATTAACTTGCGGTACTCATTGAAACTTACCTTGATTTTGAAAAAGATCTTTATGCTTCAAATAGTCAGATTCATGCCAAGTCTTCAATATATTAGGGAAATAATAATAATATGGTTTTTTAATCTGCTTCAACTCCTGGCGTCTAGTTTTAAAAGTAGGAAATTGCACTTCCCTCTTTGCTTTCTTTGGGTGCTTAGCGCCTGTGCCAACTGGACTGTCCACAGTGGCATCGCCTGTGCTCGGAGTATCAGTGTGCATTTTTGTGACATCTGATTCTGAGCTTTCGTTGTTTTCAGTTTTGGGCTCTTTGTTCAACAATTGCATACCCAGCCTGTCCATTGTCCTTATGAACATAGTTTTCTTTGGCTCTTGATTTGGTATTGGTGGGTACCCAATAGGCATACCCGCAACAGCAGGGGGTATGGTTGGATACCCAAAAGGTAGACTCTCAGGATTAGAGACCCCATGATTATGAGGTATTTGGGGATACCCAACTGGTAATCCCACACAAGGATTTTGAAGCATTAATAACTGTGACAGTGGTATATTCACATTGTTTGAAACCTGTGGCTGATTCATTCCTGTGGGAGTCAACTGAGGTTTGAAGGTTTTTTGTGGCCATAAGGCTAAGTTGCATGCTGGATCTGTGGAAATTAATTTATTATGAGAAATCATAGATATTCAGTACAAAAAAGGCCGCTGAATTAAAATTTGGGATTTCAATTATTTATATTTAAATATAATTTCTCAGAGAAAATTCATATTCAAAGAGGTAATAAATAGAATCAATTTCGAAGTTTCATACTAAAGTCTCCAAGCCTATGCTGCAATACCTGCCCCAGTTTTTTAATGCAAGGTTCTCTCCATACATTATTCCAACCAAAAAAAAATGGTAGAAGCAACAAAAAAAACCGAAGTGACTCTACCCCATAAAAAACCTTCACCGCAGAACCTGTAGGTAGGGTTAGGTAGGTTAAGACTTGTGATCTCACACATAGCGGAGTGAGAAAAGCCACCAAAGCACTGTATTGATTACTTTTTTATTCTTCTGTCAAAATTAGTACATACCTATGTAACTTACATTTGAAATGTCATTGGTTGGAATGGACACAACCAGTCTTGATTTTCAGCACTCAAAAAAGATCCTAAACAGACCTTGGCAAATCATATGACCAGAGAAAAACCTGCTTGCTGTGTTCTGTAGTAGAAACTGGGAGTACATTTTAATTTTATCCTTATAGGTGCCTAATATTAAAAACGCGAACTTTGTATGTATGGATGGATGTTTGTTACTCTTTCACGCAAAAACGGCTGAACGGATCCAGATAAAATTTTGGACAGAGATAGATTATAGTCTGGATTAGCACATAGGCTATTTTAATTCCCGGAAAAATACACATCAAAATTACCACGCGAACGAAGTCGCGGGCAACAACTAGTCTAAATATAAAACTAATAATTTTGTTTGGAAGTTTTTGCTGTTATCGTTTCATTAGTCGTATAACGTATTATTGATTTTCGTACTAATTTGAGGCTTTCATTCAGTGGCCCCATATGATGCAGTCCATCCCGAGGGCTAAAATGAATCAATATTCTTACCAATACCCAGATTGTGTCTCGCCATGATGAACAGGAACTTCCGAAACCAAATACGACGTGATTTTTGGAAACATAAGAGTTGAATTTTATAAATACTATCTCTTGTAAATACCCTTTTGTTACATTCTACCTGAAACAATAGATATTCCGCGAAACACGAATCTGGGAAACCAAAATCTCACGGACTCTGTGTTTTATCGAAATTGTTTTGCAGTACCTACATAGTGATTACAGGCATGCAGTGTTGCCATGCCAGCCAGGTCTTGTCAAATGTTACCTGACAGGACACTCCTGACAGCAGTGATGCCAACTCGGATTTTGAAAAAGGCGTGGCAACACGTAGAATTATAGTCGGTCCAACCGTTTATTTAACTTTTGACAGCTCAATTTAGTGATGTTCTACGAGGTTACCGATTCGATTTTGTATGATAATCGATTTGAAATAGGTTGAAGTTTTAATCGATTGATTGCATTGCTATTTCATTTTCATATTTTTATAGTTTGTCTATCTAAGCGTAATAAACTAAAAACTACCCAACGAGTTTTCATATATTTTTTTAATAATATTTAAACCTAATTTCTTATAGTATAGATCTTTGTAATAAGATAGGTTTATATTTTTTTAGAAAACCAACTTGAATGGTCTTAGCTACATACCTAATCTACTCGTATATTGCAGCAAAACACGTCGCATCACTATTGTGAAAAAATAAAGGTGCCCATGAAGTGTTACATTTCTTGCCTATAGTTTCTTGACAAATAAAGAAGCAACTTCATGTATGTGCATCTGTCAAAAGTTAAATAAAAGATTGGACCGATAATAGTGAAATTGTCGTATAGAAAGTTCGTAGATCTACGTACTTTCTTCTGAGTGAAATGAAGAAGAGTGTAGGGTATATAAAACCGTAAGAAAATAAGCAGGAAGCTGAAAAGTATCGAAATTTGATCGGAACCAAAGAAACTGAAAAATATTTCGAAATATTTTTAGGTTAAGTTTCCCTAATCACGCGAGTTTTTTGTTTTACACAGACACACACAGCTCCATGTAATGGGAACTTTGTTTATAAAAATAAATGACGTGACTTGACACGAGTGTTATGTGATAAGGCAAACGTTTATTAACTTTTTTTGCGAATGAAATGGAATGAGTTATACCTACTATGTTTCACCTTGTACAAAATTGATAAAAATACGTAGATTCTGGGACTGAAGTTCTTAGGTACTATAACTTAACAAGCAAAAAAATAAAAAGGAAATCTTACAGGGTGCAAAAATCACCTGAAGGTACCTTTTGAGTCGTGTAACCTAGATGGAACCTGAATTACCTAAAAATCACAAGTTTACAAAAGTAATCTTCTGGCAGTGTTATTATCATCAAAATCTGGATTTCCGTACATAAAATTTTGAATTGCCGTATTATTAGTTAGGATCTGCGTATTATATTTTAAAGAATTAAAACATAGAAATGTTTTCTTCACCATAAAGGTTTCGATTAGATTTCACCTGATAGTTTGTGGAATATATTGTTTGGCTAAGAGAGCTCCGTTTACTGTTGATATTATTAACTTATTTCTCAATTTAGTTTTCACTTCGCTGACAACTCTCTCGCAATCTGCTTTACTGTGCAGTAAACACAAGACTTTGAGAGCAAACTTTGTACTACACAACCTTTTCATTTCTCAAAGACCAATGGAATTACATATGGAATATTATTGATATTATGAAAATTAACAGAAAACCGTAACAGAAAACTCTCTTGGGGGAATCTTCGAGAATAGTGCGTTAGCCATATGTCGAAATGCCGTATTTAGTTTCAGTGATACGGTAGTCGAAACCCTGCTGTATAGGTACAGTATTTTTGAAAAAAAAAAACAAATTGCCCTATATTACGGCAATTGCTGTATCAATAATAACAATCACAAACAATTCAATCAGTTCCATTCACTTCACAGACTATTTAGTTTTCGAGTGATTGTGATTTTTCTTTCAAATACTATGACTGACAAAGTATTTGAAAGAAAAATCACAATCACTCAAAGCCGGATTGTCGGATTGTTTACTTACGATGTGATTCGAGACGGGTGGTGATTAAGCCCATACTCTCTCTCTCTGAGAGAAGGCCTGTGCTGGCCTGTGCCTTATAGTGGGACGTATATAGCTTATGCTAAATGAGGTCTCGATACAAAAAACGTGTTTTTCGCCGTTTTTTTGTTTATGCTTTATCTTAAAAACGGTACATACAGGCATCAAACGTGGGACTTATCACATATTCTAACAAATACTAAAAAAACCGGCCAAGTGCGAATCGGACTCGCGCACTAAGGGTTCAGTACCATTATCTATACAACATTAGACACAAAGATCGAGAAAAAACGGCAATATCACGTTTGTTGTGGGAGCCACCCTTAAATATTTATTTTATTTTAATTTCATTATGTATTTCTGAAGCTAATATAGAACTAAATATTTTGTGAATAGTTCAAGCGTCTACCTGTTGCCGTTATAAAAATCGAGCAGAAAAGGCAAAAAAAGAATTAGGTTGGTGTATCGGAGCCCCCCTTAAATATTTATTTTATTGCTTTTAGTATTAGTTATTATAGTGGCAACAGTCTAGCTATCACGGTTCATGAGATATCTACACCCTGGTGACAGACAGACAGACATAAAAAAATTAATGACAACGTAGGCCAGCGTTGCCAGATCTACGGAAAAATCCGAAGATCTACGGATTTAGGCTTTGTGACACAGACCTACGGAAATCATAAGTGAATCTACGGAATTTCTGACTAGGTAATTGGATAGAATGCACTTTTTCTGTAAGTAACGAAACGCAATCGTCGTAGAAATAACTTGAGGACTATTCATACGACCTGCGTTTCGTTACACACACAGCTGAGCAGCTGACTCAGCTCACCCACTTCACGCAACACTAAAACGGAACGTTATCGCTTCGAAATGAGGTGAGCGAAGTGCTGAACTGATCTGAAGTGTCAGTGTCACTGTCAAGAGTGTCAAGTGTCAACTGTGGTTTTGTGTACCAACCGACTAAATTATGTTAGCTGCGACCGGGTATGCTGTCGGCCATATAGAAACGCATTTTCAGATTGGTCGCGTTGCATAGACAGAACTCAGCAGAGTATACAAAAATCCACTTTCTGGCTAATTTTTGTCTATGGTCGAGTGAATTCAGTTAAGTGTATGTTTCCTTTCACTATTTACTAACTTTCAATAACATTTTAAGCTTCAGGTACAGTAGAAAAAAGCTTTGGAAAAAGTCTGTAGAACTACGGATTTTGTAAGAGCAAATTTACGGAATTCTACAGATTTTTTGGTCTCGCCCTACAGAATTCCATAGAATACATCTGGCAACACTGACGTAGGCTCAAAAGGACTGATATCCAGGGCCGGGCCGTAATAAAACTCAATCAATTGGAAAAAAATTAAATGTCAACAACATTGTAATTGTAATTTGTAAGAAACCTCAGAAATTGAAAGCGAAAATATTTATGCATTTTGTGACTACAAATCTACGAGCGCTGTCTACAATCATCTTGAACGTTGTGTCAGAAAATAATGTAAGCAAAAATAATGAGTATACAGGATAGGCTAAAACCATACATAAAGTACATTAAAGTCTCATGTTTTTTAGGCGGCACTGGTTTGTTCGCCACATACCTCTACCGCAGTACGCGTAATTCAATCGGCAAAATCATAAACACAAATGTTCTCGACCGAGAAAAGAAATACACCCCGGAGTACGTTTATATCGATGATCCTGCGTACAGCATGCGCGTGACACACTCTCGCGAGCGGGAGAAGTACGAGGTAGGCCTCGCGCGCATTTGGAAGAGCCTCAAGCACTCGCTGGCGTGGCGGCTGTTGTGGCTGTGCCGGCACGGCAACCCACAGCAACGAAACATAGCACTGCAGCAACTCGCCAATTTCAAGACCAACACTGACTGGGACTGCTTGAAACTCGCTCAAGCCCTCGACAAGGACACTGCAGTGCTGCTGGCTCGGACTCAGGGTGCAGACTTGAGATACTTTCTCCCACCACCCATCCACATTAGACGGGCTGCCTGTAGCTCTGAAATAATATCCTTTAAGCTCCGAGACATGATACTAGCCGTCCAGAATATCAATCCTCATTCGTGCATCAGCCATTTTCTTCGCAAGCACTTTGCTCACATTCAAGAAACCTTAATAGAAGTAGATGATGTGCACACAAAGCCTGATGTCACAATTAGTGAACGAGACTTGTGTATTAAAAGTTTAGATGCGTTACATCATCATATTAACTTGTTCCACAATACTGATTATCATGAAGATGTTTCCAGCAACATACTTGTTGGCATGGGAATTTTACCTGTTACAGCTCAGCTGCTTATGAGATATCCAAACGATCCAGAATTGGACTTGGCAGTGCTCCGATTGCTAACTGTCTTGAGCATTCACAGTAATTTGCTAACAGAGTTCTTTGTGAATGGCCTGATAGGGCAGTTCTCTCGCCTCGTGCGGTCAAGGGATATCCGGCTGGCCAGCTCCTCTGCAGTTTGCTTGACAAATTTATCTGGAGAATATGTGTACAGGCCTGGACTATACCTATTATATCCGCTATTTCGGACAGCAAAGAAACACAGTTGTGACATGCTCTTGGTCCACGGGCTCCGGGGAGGAGTGTTCGTCACCTGGAGACAGAGGGATAAAAAGTGTGCTGAACCTGTAGGAATAATGGAAGTCACAATAAAAGATACTGAATGTGATCCCTGTGAAGAAAAACCGAAAACGTATGACATCTCTGATCCAGAACTGAGCCAGGTCATCCAGGACATGATAGAGTTAGAGGATGAAAATTTGCTTTCTGACTTTGAGGTGGTGCTCCATGATCTGCCCATAAAGTCCAAGCGGGAGCCCCCAACCACACAAAGGAAATATACGGCGCGCTTGAAACGCGTGTCTCTCCTAGAAGAAGGGGAGGATGCCTGCAATTACAGCCTTTGTTGGCCCAAGGATTGGCTGCCGAGGGACTATAGTAACCTGAGGATTTTGGGAGTAAACTACTGGAGTTCCCTCTCGGAGTGGCTGGAGCGGTGTCCGCTGCAGACGGCCGAGATAGCGACGCGCGCTGGCGAGCTCTGCCCCACGCTGGTGGCAGCGGGCGTGGGTCACAATGACACACCCGTCGTGTGGCTCGCTCACTCAATGGGCGGACTCATCGTCAAGCAGCTTCTTGTAGACGCTAGCCAGGGCGGCTCGAAACTCAAAAAACTGTGCGATAGCACCAAAGCAGTGTTCTTCTACAGCACTCCCCACAAAGGCAGCTCGCTGGCGAAGATGCCGCGCGCCGCCGCTGCAATCCTCTGGCCCTCAAATGACGTCAGGCAACTGCAAGAAAATTCGCCAGTATTACTCGACTTGCACAAGAAATTCATAGCAGTGGCCGATAGCATGAATTGGGAGACAATATCTTTCGCCGAGTCGAAGCCAACTCTAGTCACCGCGTTTAAAGTTCCTATTAGGTTCGTTGAGTCGGAGTCGGCAGATCTGGGCCGAGGCGTGTTTTATGAGTTGCCCCTAGACCACCTGTCCATTTGCAAGCCAGCCACCAGGCAGTCGATACTTTACACTACCGTGTTGGAAGTACTGCAGAAGACCACCAAGCAGAATGATGATATCAGGTTTTCCTATCGTTTTCTTCGATGGTTACTTGATTTCTTGTGGGAAGGGCTTCGTAAGAGGACAGAGAGGTTTCTAAACACGCTCGAAACTGTCAAGACAGAGGAAGACGAGCTGGGTTGGTTCGAGCAAAAGTTGCTTGAAGCCTTCACAGATGGATTCACCGAATGAAGACAGAGTTTAGGAGGCCAGCAGTGACATTGGAGCACTACTGGCCTTCGGGAAAGAGAGGCTGGCTGGAGTGATCTCACAAATCTGCTGCATAGATTGGCCCAAATATGAGGTCAGGTGTGGAAATCTCACGTCTAGCAACTATGTATATCTGAACAAGAGTAATTGTCAGATGTTTTGGCATATTTTGGCGCCGCCGAGGAAAAATAATTTTATCTTTTTTTTACTGATCTAATTTGTAAAGTGTCTGTACAATCTGTCAATCGTGTGAATAGTGATTTTTAGGACCCATGGCCGTGAACCTTAGACCAAAAACCTAGGACTAGATGATTGATTTGATATGATTTTTTTATTGGTGGCGCTTGTTAGCCCACTGGATCCCCTAAAGTTTGTGAATATCTAGATCGGTTTTGACGCTATCATTCGATTCGCTTATTATTGCCGCGTATTATTAGTTAGGATCTTGTGTGTTTCATAATCAAACCTCGCTGTAAATTCTGAAATCTGGTAAATCAGAACTAGCACCAAGTACTTAAAGTACAACTGAAGTATTTAATATATTTTGACGTGCCAACTACCTAAGTCTAATCTAACTTGACGCATTGTGATATCAAAATAAAGTATTTTTGTTAAGTGAATACAGTATTATTTCATTGCAGTGTCCGGGAGTTTTTAGGACACGACATGAACTATCTTAATAAGCTTGATCTATGGTATTAATGATCTATCTTTGTCCAGCTCGGTGTAAGGAACACGATGGGTGAGCCTGCGGGAACTTTAAAACTTAGTACTTAAGCGCTGAATTTACTACGTACGATAATTTTAATTACTCTCTGAGAATTCCTTACGTAAGACAGAATAAGCCTTATTTTGTAACGAAAAGTTTCTTCTATAGCGGCCGATATTACGCTCTCTAATGAAGCTCATCCATATAAGTCCCGATGCTGGTAATAAAAAGAACTCCCCACTATTGTCATACTCATAAAAATATTATGATTACTTCTCTAGACGTTAAGAAAACCTAATCAATTAATATAACGTAATATCATAAAGTCACGCCTGTATTCCGGCGTGCCACGATCCTGACAGATCTCTTTCGCTTCATCAACATTCATTAGTCGCACGCACGCGCACTGGTTTCGTTTTTAATCTTCACACTTTCTATCTTGCCCTTTGCTAATACATCCCTTATTTGGTGGAAGTATGTCCGCCTGGGACAGCCCTTACCGGCCCTTCCACCCACATTCGTTCGATACACCTATTTCTTTCGTCAATCGTGTTTCCTTTATCCTTTACATTATCTTTCAGTCTACACCGTTATCTAATCAAAGTATTGCGTATCACACTGATTAATCAATACCTACAGTAGTGTTCATCGGAAATCCGTTTCGGATGTCTCGCTTTGTTGTCGAGTGAGCAGAGGCACTCGTCTCGCGTAAGGGTTGATGTGCTTTCGACTGCATTATTTTAATATTTTTATTGACATAAAAAAATCCGACGTTTGTTAGTCATGGCGCCCTCTGCCCCAAACTACGCGACATGTAGTACCTATGCGTGCTATAAATCTCTGTGTTGAGCCAACCAGACGATATTAATATCAATGCACAATAATCAAATCTCTTTGTAAGTATACGTGCATTGATATTCACATCAAACCTGTTTGATTACGTGCATTGATATTTTTATCGGTTACTTCGTGTCGTTCCAATGCGAGTAGGTAGGTACCTCAGTCCGAAAGTAGGTCAAGTTCTTGATCAAAGGGCTGGGCTGTAGTCATGGCAACTGCTTTCTATCCCTTATTGATCGAGTGCTTCGCATGCCATCCGTGTCCGTGTTTTGGTGAGTGGTTCCTTTGTACCTGCCTTAGATATGCAGCGTACTGTAAACAGCACGTCAACCTTTACAGTTTAGTTGCAAATTCGCCCGTAACGCAACTCATTGAGTGCATGGATGTGCTGTTGTCGAACTTTGACACGTTGCAGGAAGTGTGTAAAGGTTGAGGTGCTGTCGACCGTACAGAAGACGAAACAAACTCACGGTCTTGTGGGGAGGGCTGTTTTAGTGGAATAGTTTTTAGGGTGCCGTAGTCTTCGCCATAACTCCAAAAAAATTATAATAACTCGAAAACAAAAAATCGCGGAACTTACATGGGGGTGATTCGGGTACCCCTAGAGGTGCTCTATCTCTGGACTTATATATGACCGAAATGTCTGTGGTAACGAGAAAGATGTCAGGCGCGGATCCAGTCCTCAAAAAGGGTTGTGGTCACAACCACCCAAAAATCGGCCAAGTGCGAGTCAGAGCGTGAAGTCGCCCATGATCGATATAGTTATAGTGCATTCATTCATACCAAGGAGATGTTTATTTACAAAATATATGGCACAC
Source organism: Yponomeuta malinellus (assembly GCA_947308005.1). Taxonomy (NCBI): domain Eukaryota; kingdom Metazoa; phylum Arthropoda; class Insecta; order Lepidoptera; family Yponomeutidae; genus Yponomeuta; species Yponomeuta malinellus. The sequence goes on from OX370995.1 coordinate 4,475,760, forward strand.
TGACCAAGATTTTATATCTTAAATCTTAAAAAAATAAACATTAAGAAATAAAAAGTAAACGCCATAGTCATGCCATCGTGCCGGTGCCGTGGCGTGCCACGCCACGCGTGCCATTGGTTTGCCATCACTGACCTAGGTCATTGGAATGAATGGTGACAAACGGGGCCCTATTTACATGCTTATGGTCTCTACCTCACCCTCCGGGATCCATGCGTGAGAATTTAAGGACCTTATTCGACTCATCAACACAAGCATAAAAATATTAGTCACGTTCCCCTTTCGTAAAAGAAACGGGGATTTGTTGTGTGGAAAAAGTCGAGAAAATTTAATGGAAAGTACCTACATAGAATAAAAGTTCTAGGTTTAGTTTAGGAAATTATGTTGATTTTTGAAAAGCTTTCTTTGCAACAGAAATGTAGGTCGAGGTTCGCCTTCATAAAACTGCATTCGTAGTTTATTATGTATGACAGTTCGATGTACCTACATTACTTAGACGAGTCTGCTTACTGTCTGTTACCTGTTAATCTCTGGGTTAATTATTGACTTTGCATTGTATATCGAATTGTCGTAGTAAGCCATGACTTGCTGTCGACTGTCTATTGTATAGTCTGAGACAAGATTGTACTTTCATGTTACTACGTTACCGTTGCTTACCTTGAGTTGTACCTACGCTTTGAAAGCAGTTCGGCGACATAAAACTAGATGGCGTTACCAGTGCATAAGTACTAGTCTTCGTAGTGTTTCAGATTTGTAGTTCATGTAGAAGGTGTCAGTGTGTCACTTTGTTACAGTTCGGTGTCACCAAAACAGACACGAGATCATTTATCAAAATGTTTTTAAGATTGATAATTAGATTAGTTTTTATATAGGTACCTTAAAAGTTCCAGTTAAGAGGGTACTGCCCCTATTAGTATGGAATTTGACAGTTAGACGATTGGAATCGCTCAGGATTTGGTGGGCGTAATTAGGCCGCAGGTAGTAACACAAGTAAATATAGTTATCTATGGAGTAACACTAGCGCCACCGAGGAAACAAAATCATATCTTCTTTGTTACGCAAAAATTTTCAGTATCATCTCTCAATCATGTTAAGAGCCAATTTTTCAATAGTCAGATAAAACTTAACTGGAGAATAAATTGCATGCTATCACTGTCTAAATCTTACGACAAGACAGTGACAGCATCACTTTGATTCTCAAGTTAAGTTTTATCTGACTATTGAAAAGTCCGGTCTAATAGTGATTTTCGGACCCATGGCCCTGAAGCGAAGGCAAAAAATCTAGGACTAGACAACATTAACGCCAGAAACGGCCGTTTTTGGCATTAATGCTATCTAGTCCCAGGTTCGTGATCCTAAGTAAAGTTCTTTGTCGTGGCTCCTAAAAATCACTGTTGACACTTTTTGCAAATTTGATCCGTAAAAAAGATAATTATGATTTTTGGAATGGTGACATATTTATTTAATTTCAAAGTTATAATTAAACATAACCGTACAAAATCCATTGAAAATTGCGTTGATGAAGTGGTTAGTTCTGCAAAGCAGATAAACCCCCTCTTTCTACGGAAACCTACACTGTGCGTGGCCCGACACGCACTTGGCCGGATTTTTATAAAACACGGTCCCCTAAAACGTTTCTCAGATGCAATTTAAATAGTCTGTGCTAAAGGGAAATACGTAAGTAATCACATATTAGTTAACCTGCCTTTGAGCTCTGAGGAGCGTTTTATATGAATGGTGTTTTAACAATAAGAGTACGTTTTTTATTTTACGAGTACATACTTACCTGGGTAATATTTTTTTTATACAAGTTACGCATTTTAGAGATAACCCTGTATAAACACACCACCTCTCTTTAAGAGAGAGAGAGAGACAGACAATGATCACCCAACTCTTATAATGTCAAAGAGCTACGAAGATTTTTGTATGGGGCCTGGCATAGTTCATAGTGGCGCCCTCTATATTTTTTCAATATCGTGGAGCATAATGAAACCTAGCTAGATCGATAGAGGACAAAAAAGTAAACAAGAAATTATTAAGGTCACCATGTCCTAAAGTGGCACGTTTAGGAGTTATTGAGCTTTGAAGTTTGTATGAGATTTTTATAAAACTTAACTTTTGAATCATTTTTCACTAAATACTGGACTATATGCTTGGCACCTGTGACTCGTTGCCGATTCTTGACTAAATTGCTAAATAAGTCGTAGAAAAAACACCCAGTTTATTATAGATACCGTATATTAAGGCACCCGAGCGTAGCGAGGATGCTTACAATGCGAGGGTATTACGGGAGCTTTTACCAGAGTTATAAATCTGCTTTTCATCAATCCTATCAGGTAAATAAATAAAATAGTGTATTTAAAGGAAAATTCACAAGATATTTTTTTATTTTAATTACAAATTACACTTAGCTGCTAGACTAATTACAATATACAATTAGGCATTACTTATCATTAAATCATTCTACCGAACAGTGACCGAGTTATTGATTGGAGAAGTAGGTACCGGAAGAAACATTTGTACTTAAATTAAGTTTTATGGTGGCTGTGTTTAGTTATAAGCATTATCTGATTAAATATTAGCAGTTAAACAATAATTAGGTAGTTAGACCTGAAAATATGATTAATCCCTGTTTCTATGTTTAATATGGTTTCATAGTAAACATATGTCACTTCAATGTAGGTAATTATTGGCTGACAGAAGTCATTTTTATACATATATCCTCAGTCCCCAAGTCCAAGTACAGTCTATTACACCAGGTAAGGGAAAGGTTTTGATCTTTTTGGTTCATCCATAGTCCATCACATCCCACAAACAAGATACATAAAGCCGCAGTCTTCACAGCTACGAGTAAGACAGCAGACAACTATGAGAGCCACCAAAAACGAACATCTACGCCCTAGGCAAGATTGTGGTCAAGGGTAAGCTCATATCGGAATAAAAAAACTTTGGACTGAGCTGAAAAAAGATAGAATTTGTTTGATAACAATAAGCACCAACAAAATGTGTACGAACTTTGAGCGAACATGAAAAGAGTAAACAAAACAGTCGATTCCACGTTGAAATTTCGTGGTGCTTCGTCGACTAAAGACCCTCGAAAAGAAGATGGACATCTCACCTGAATTAGCACGTCAACCAGACAGTAGCACCAGCAATAGTTCGAAAACCAAGAACTCACACGGTTCGACGGGGATGAAGGTATTTATGTTAAAAACATGGTTGAACATGGTTTTACACACAGCAGCGGTTTAAGTTTCTAGCGATATGTACCTATCTACATTATTTATAGGTACCTACCTACCACCTAAACCTATCTATATTAATTAAACTGTAGGTTTTATATTGACATGTTTTGAATTTTAATAGAATTGAACGAATTGGATGCATGAATAATACTATAATTTCATGTATATATGTATATAAGTAGGTAGGTACCTACTAGACATAGCTACCCAGACTTTAAAAAACATCAAAGTAGGTTTGAATCCCCGAGAAAACTCATATCAAGTGACAAATTCAGTGATGAAACTCAGTTAGTGGAAATTCCATACAAACTTCAAAGCTCAATAACTCCTAAACGTGCCACTTTAGGACATGGTGACTTTAATAATTTCTTGTTTACTTTTTTGTCCTCTATCGATCTAGCTAGGTTTCATCGTGCTCCACGACATTGAAAAAAATATAGAGGGCGCCACTGAGACTATGCCACTAATCTTCGTGGCTCTTTCATTAAATTATTGCTCTAAATACATAATAGCAGTTTGCTTAATTTTGGTACAAAAACATGTATGTTAAATGCGTTGTTTCATGTCAGCTCTCCGCCAAGTTCTATTCACTGCCTCAAAAATGTGTTTTGGACTTACCTACCTATGTGCTTTTGTCCGCCGACCCTGGAATATTACTCGCACCAAATCCTAAACGATTCCAAATGTCTAACTTATGTGGACATTTTACACGAATATATACAACTATTTCTAATAATATACTTATATAAAAATACAATTTATTCTGATATTTCTAACGTGACATTACATTATTTAATCCGGTCTGATATCAATTTGACCACCTCCCCTCAGATCTCCTGGCTGCATGCCGCTCCCACCGAGTACCGGCAGAATATCAGCGCTGAAGTTCTTCTTGGACTTTCAGCACATGCTGAGTCGGAGCCCTTTCACATTTGCCACACCCACGTTGGTCACTCTTGTACTCCTGCCGTACCGTGTATGGCTAATTTACAGTGTTTTGCTTTTTTGTATCTTAATGTGTTGTTATATTTTTTCTTCGTATTGTGAATTTTAAATGGATTTGTATTGCTTTGCTTTGTATACGTGTGTGTGTCTTATGTGAATAAATTAATTATCTATCTATCTAACTATCAAATTCCATGCTAATTGCTATCGCAAACGTCACGATTCCGACAGGATTTGCGCCCGTGCGCGTAATTAGGTCTCTGAGGCCACGCCACACGTGACCACCGCAGATTGGTCGTTTCGACGAATACGCGACAGAAAAATTGTTTTATCTTTTTGTGCGGATAACGGTGGCGTCTCTTGTCAACTCGGGGTTTCATCACGGCTTGGCGAGAGGCAACGTATTCCGGCAGCCACGTTTTTTCGAAATTTTACAAGAATATGTACAATATCGCAATTTATGGTGAACATAAAATTGATTTTTGTACTGAGTGGGGCGTAAAAAAGTGTTTTTTTTTCTTTTATCTCTACAATTTCAGTTTTCCCTTAAAATTAACGACTACCTACTTTTTAAAATTTCTGTTTTAATAAAACACATAAGAATGTCGGTTTTGATCTGTAGAACGCGTGCCATTTTGAACAGAAAGAAAAATAAATAAGAGTATGTAATAAATAGCAACAAATTATTTTATTAAAAATATGCAATATGCCTGAAACATCAATGCAATAAAAGTATCAAGAACAAAAAAGTTTTATTTAAAACTTAACACTTCAAAAAACGGTCGTCGAATTTACGAATGGTTAGGTGTCTAGGGTTAAAGAGGTCCCTTATCTGAGAGGTGTCCTCACGATGTTTTCCTTCACAGTAAGGTCTGAAACGCATAGCGGCTAGCAAGCGGTCATCATCATCATCATTCAGCCACAAGAAGTCCACTGCTGGACATAGGCCTCCTCCATGGATTTCCAAAAAGACCGGTTGGAAGCGGCCTGCATCCAGCGCCTTCCTGCCACTTGGATGAGGTCATCTGTCCATCTTGTGGCTGGTCGTCCTACGCTGCGCTTGCCGATATGTGGCGGTCAAGCAGCAAGCGGTCAAATCCTCGCATTTGTAGAATGTATGAAAGGTACTGTACAGTCCACGGTACATTACGTTAACGATAACTTTACAAAGAAAATGTAAAAATGTATGTAGTGGTTGATCTGCCGTAGACTACTGAAATCCGCGTACAAGTACATGCAATACCATTTTTTTACTTCTCTAGGTACTTTTACGGCTACTTTTACTAACCTAATTCTGATATGATATAATATACCCGGCAGTGCGAGTCGGACTCGCGCACGAAGGGTTCCGTACCATTATCTATACAACTTTAGACACAAAGATCGAGAAAAAATGGCAAAAAATCACGTTTGTTGTATGGGGGCCCCCTTAAATATTTATTTTATTCTGTTTTTAGTATTTTTTCTTATAGCGGCAACAGAAATACATCATCTATGAAAATTTTAACTGCCTAGCTATCACGATTCATGAGATACAGCCTGGTGACTGACAGACAGACCGACAGACGGACGGACGGACGGATAGACGGACAGTGAAGTCTTAGTAATAGGGTCCCGTTTGGCACCCTTCGGGTACGGAACCGTTCGTTTGTCTCGCTAAAACTCGAGAACAGCTGGGCCGATTTGGCAAATTTTTCTTTTATTATATTTGTGGTAGGTAGTAGGTACAGGGAAGCTTTAAAAGGTGAGAAGAAAAAAAAAGATTCATGTAGGTGTTACGAAGTTTAAGGGGTCATCTATTTCGATCATCATCATCTACTAAATAATTAGGTATTATAAGGCAACAAAATAGGTTACCCGCCTCGCCACTCGGTCCGATACCGCGACCACCGCGGTGGTGACGTACGTAGGCACAATGATGTCAGCGCCTCGCCAGAACGGCCGCATACACATTGCACAATAAACCCTATTTCTACCACGTATAAGGCTCTTTTGTTTTCGCTCGTATAACTGACCTCGCTAGCCGTATCTGTGATCGCTTCTAACTAAAACTTGTTTATCGAGCTTGTAATTATAATATGTAGGTATGTAATTATGGCAATAGACCCTTCCTTGTTTGCACGGGCGTTTCCGGGAACATTGGCGTAAAGCTTCTAATACGTTAGTAAGGACCTGTTGGGTATGCAGGGCGTAACACAGCCCCATATCCATTCGAAAAAAAAACTGAAATAGAAAAAAATTAACAACTAGACTGCTGAGCATTAACTACTAAGCAGGCTGGACCAATCTAGGTTCCTACGTCCCGCCTCGCCTGCTCGCGCAAACACGACGAATCGATTTAGGTAGGTCTTATTTGTCAAAATCTTACTATGGATGTGAGACTTGGTCGCTGACTATGGGCCTCGCCCAACGATCAATGGAGAGAGCTATGTTAGGAGTTTGCGTGATCGAATCGGGAATGAGGAGATCCGCAGAGGAACCCGAGTTACTGATACAGCTCGAAGAATTACTAAGTTGAAGTGGCAGCGGGCGGTGCACGTAGCATAGCAACAAAATAGGCTACCCGTCTAGCTATCGAATACGCTAGTTTCTTTTTTTAAAAAGGCACCATAAAAAAATGTCTCGACGCAAACTCGACTCTATGAGAACCATTAGTAGCCAGCCAGAGCGGTACTGGTACTGCGTACTGTGGCTGGTCCGCGGGTCATGGTTTTGATAGATGTAGAACCGGTACTAAATGTTCGCCTTTTTTTCTCCTCAATTTATTTTATTTTACTTCTATAATTAAAAGTAAATAGTCTTAATGTAGGGCATTTTTATATTGGAAATCGCTCCAGTGTAGGTTCCGATTTCACAAAAAAGTGCGAACCCCGTATATTTCAGACAGTTGCGAGCACAGAACATAGGGATCTGTTCTGTGGTTGCGAGGATATGATATTTAAAAAAAAAGGCTCAAAAGCCGCGTATTCACGAGAGCTGTAATGTGCAGAGAGAATTATTCGAGAAATTCAAAAACGAAAAAAAGTTATGGAATAGTGAAAACCATTTGATTTTCCGAATTTTATTTTATAACTTTATATATAAAAAATTTGAGAAAAACTCCTCTGGACAATTTAGTCAGCTACAATTTGAGCCTAAAACGAAGACAATCGGGTCAAGGATTTGCACTATAGCCCAAACGTTTTGGGCAAAGTCAATAAATCAGAACGACATTTTTTCACACATTTTTGACTCGATTCATTTCCAATGTGCTGGATAGTCGTATGAGGCACGAAATCTGGAATTATTTATTACTAATTACATTTACGCGGCTTTCAAACCACCCAGATTTCAGCGTGTATGATCAATTTGTGTACGCTTGTACCGATGTTTGTGGCATTACCTATGCCCCACTGCGGCACGGGCACTGACGAAATAGACAGTAGGTAGGTATAACCAGTATAGCTACGCACGCGAATCGCGAACATGGGAACGCGGGAGGTCTCTGTTCCTGCGCCCTTCAATTATTTCCAATCTATAGATCGTACTCGGCAAGCTTTCATTGTAAAACTATTCAGCATTATGAATCGTGTGATTTTAAAACCACACAAGTCACATGTGTTGTTAAAATAACACTTGTCCATTTTTTTTTGTATTAAATTATTTACACCTACCTATTGATTTACATTAGAAAAAAAAATTGTAGTTCATTCATACAGAAATTAACATAATATGCTAAAATATTGCTATTGTAGATATTAGTATTTGAATAAAACAGTTTTTTTCTATATCCTGACAAGTTGTAATGAAAGGTCATGTGATGTTTTAAGGTCACACGATTCTATTAGACTGGTAATTTAAAAGACGCACAATTTTCCCTTGTGTATCACAAGTTCTTATAATTCTAGTTCTAGTTCGACTGGAGGCTTCAGCACTTAGCCTCTAAGTTGGGCCATTGTACGTAGCAAGTGCTGAGGTATGTAAATACCTCAGACACTAGGGTTTCCTCACGATGTTTTCCTTCACAGTTAGCGAGTGGTATTGCTAGTATTGCTACTATAACTTCAATAATGTACGTAACTTAGAAAACAAAGTCATTGGTACATGCCGGGATTCGAACCCACGACCTCCCGAATGAGAAGCCGGCGTTCTACCGCTTTGCTACCACATCAAGTTCTTATAATTAACAAGTATTTTTTCGAGACGAGAAGTTATTGTGTTCGAATTGCGTCACAATGTAATGCAAAAGTCAGAAATAATGAGTAAACGTTTTAGTCGCATGAAATGGAATTAAACTTATTGGAGCTTCAGAGCGCATCGGATGAGTTGGCTAAATTAGCGTCGAGTGTAGAGGGGCAGGGCCGAGTTTCATAAAACTACGATTCGTAGTTTATTATGACAATTAATTTGTTAATTTATGGGTTAATCGACTTTGCAATGTACATCGAATTGTCGTAGTAAACCATGAATTGTAGTTCCATGATGCTCTTCTACACTCGACGCTAATTTAGCCAAATTGCGTTACACAATTGAGTCTACATACAACTATTTAACAGTTTGGCCCAAGTATGCTTTCAGTATCAGATGCGCTCTGAAGCTATGCTGATAATATAGGGGAGCGGGCTATCACAGAGCCAAAATGAACCTGATTGAAGGCACGAGATGGATGGCCATTGGCCACGGATTGAAAATTGAATGTTGATGGATTTTCGATGTTTTTCATACGATACATAATTGCCTGACGGCGATGGATTAACTATGCATATCTGTAGTTATGCTAGGCACTTAACTCCTTTTGTAGGTATATGCCGTAGGATGATTTGATAGTCGAATTTTCGCAAAAAATGTGGGGATATTGGGAAAACAGGGATAATTGGTCAGTGGTGACAATTAATAAGGATGTAGGAAGGTGGGCGGCGCTTTGTCAATTGTGTTACCAATCGGACCGAGTTCATTATTAACTGGCAAAATATCTATGCACCTGCTACCACCAAACAGCCATCTTGCGACGTACATAGATATTTCGATGGGTTACATCAATAGTTTGACGTTTTGTATACATCCGATCATCAGTTAGTCGACCGATCAACGTTCAAGCTGTCACGCAGAATGAACTAATCACAGAGTGATTTACTCTACAGCAGGAGGTTGTCTTTTTGACTATTAAGAAAAAAAAAGTAGTTCCCAAGAACTCTGTAGATGGCGCTGAACTGACTACGTTGCTAACCGTGCGTTCCGATTTGCGTCCTTGAGCGATTATGTGCAAATCGGAACGCACTACAGGTTGCTCACGTATTCGCGTCTATGATAGCCGTTCCGAAATGGACGCCCATCGATATTGCGATAACCTGAATGGATCAATTCGGAACGATAATTATTTGTGATGTGACAGTGACATAAGTTTCGTTTTATGATCTAAAAATTACATCCAAGTGAAGTAATAAAAAAAAATGGCATGTATTTAACGCGGCGACAAATTGATACCATTCCGGATCTTAAAAAAACTGAAAATGGATCGTAAATAAACTACTTTGGCGACTAATTTGAGGTAGCATCTTAACTAAAAAGCGGCGGCTTTTTAATGAGTTTTGAGGTTTTATTTAAATTTTATCTGGCAGTGATTTTCTTTTGTGGCAATTGAATTTCTTCTAAGGCGACAAATTATTGGCGGATAAAAAAGTTAAAATAGGCTTTCATAAATTCTAAAATGGGGTTGTCTATAAACTATAAATACAAACAAGATCTTAAAAAAATACTTTTGGCTACATTTTCATAATGTAGGCCCCATGACTTTTCCATGCACCAACCTGATTTAAGTTTGACTCAAAACTAAGTTTTTTAGTGAAATATTTTTTTTCGCTTTTATATAAAAAAAAGAACTAACACCCGAAGTTTCAGGATGGAGCGTCGCTGCGCTCCGCTCCATCCTGGAACTTCGAACCTATTTTTGCTTATGTGTACTGACCTAACAACCAACCCAAAATTTAGATTGCCAGTAGTTGCCAGTGAAGAATGTTTGATATCCCCTCGGGATAATTAGTCGCCACATTAGGTTTTATAATACCTTAACCAGTTTTACACTGATCCCGCTTGATATATTTGACACCTTACAGTAGCCGCCGTTTTTTAGTTTTTTTGATCCTAGCCTTTTGTTGCTTGTATAGTTTAATAGTTGCTAAGATATTTAATCACTGAAAAGTTAGTTTTTTTGTGACTTAATAGAAAGTCGCCTAAAAAGGATTTCAGTTGCCGTGTTAAATATTTGCCAAAAAAAATAATATGACTTTCCGTTCACTGCAGTAACTTACCAAGTTCAGCGCCATCTATGCAGCGACTAGGGAATAATTTAAAAAAAATAAAGAGAAAATCGCTCAGGACTAATCGAGAGACTAGGGCCGTTTTTAGCGTGCATTTTGTAGTAAGAAACACTTCTATGGTTTTTTTATTCGTAGTTAAAATGTCAATCCATTCTCGCACGTTGTTTTATTTGCGATTGTCTTTTGTAAGCGAGTCAGCAGATTTTTGATGTTTAATGTGCTTAAGAGTGTGGTTGGTTAAAGCTTGAATAAGAGGTAATTAGCGCCGCCCATGAAAAAAAATCACATCTTCGTTTGTATCCATTTTTCTAAAAAAATGAACGACAGAGTTTTCTATATTAGTGATAGGTATTTTTAGAACCTACAACTTAGAACCTAGGGCTAAGAATCTAGTCCACAATTTCATTTACGCCAAAAACGGCCGTTTTCGCTAAAAACGAAATTGTAGCCCAGATTCTTGAACCTAATTTCTAAGAACCTACAGGTTCTAAAAATTGCTGTTACCAACACAGACATTTTTGTCGTTCACTTTTTTGCAAAAACGGATTGTGAAAGAAGATAATATGATTTTTTGTTCGTTGGTGGCGCTAGTTAGCCAATGAATTTACAAAAGATCTTAGAGGTGATGTAGTTACATACATACGTATTTCTGCAAGAGTAGGATAGTAAACTTTCAGTGATTGATATTTACCTCCTAAAGGGTCCTCTGTCTGTATTTTAACTAAAATGTTCAATAAAAAGAAAAGTTTGTATAAATAGGCATTATCAGTTTTTACACTTATGGCTATAATATAATGCTGCAAAGCTACAGGGTAAATTCCGTGTGGCACCGGATTAAGAATAGCGTCACTCCATTTCCTTCCATGGATGTCGTAGAAGGCGACTCTAAATCAATTACCAGGAGATGGGCAGCAGCGTCTTCCTTAGATTCCAACCGCATACTGCGATCGCCAACCCGCCCGCCAAGCGTGGCGATTATGGTTTGCCATGGTTATCAAAGCCATGAAGGAGGCCTATGTCCTGCAGTGGGTGTCAAATGGCTGATGATGACAGGGTAATACTGGGAATCAATCAGAATAAGAGTTGGCCAGCAAGCAAAAATCAAGCCAATCAGAGTTAAAAATATTCAATCTTACTAAGGTTACTTGCGTTTTTCTAAAAACCTTATCTTTTTTCAGTAAGATTGAAAAATATCATATCCATTTTCTAATTATCGCGTATACACAGTGCGCAGTGACGTAATTCGAATAGTTATGCTGAAGACGCTTGCACGCCAATAACCAAGTCGAAGTGGAGATGGGCCAGCATTGCCAGAAAGTTACTTTTGTAACCTTTTAGGTGATTTTGAACTAAGTCAAGTTACATCTTGTTACACAACACAAAAGGTTACTTTAGGTGATTTTTTGCAATTTGCAGGATTTATTTATATTTTTTTACTTGAAACAAATGTAAAACGAAACGCAGCGCTCTTTTATTTTGCAATGCTATCTACTCAGCATCTTTTTCGTTTTTTTCGTCAAAAAATACGTCTTTCTCTCCCGCACAAATTCATAAAAACTTACCTAAAGTAATATTTGATATCCTTATTTTCATGTGTATAGAAAAGTCAGCGAGCAATTTAAAGAAAGAGTCTAAAATAAAACTTATATCGGAAAACACTGCAGAACGTTTTAGGCTGGCTGGAAGAAATCTTTACCGAAATAAGTCCACCTTTGCACGTAATTTGTATCGCATGTTATTTAATTTTGTGCAATAAAGTGTAACAAACAAACGAACTATATTTTTCTGTAAGTTATTACTTGTCATGTTATGATACCTTTTTATTGGTAAGGTTACTTTTATATGAAAAGGTTACTTTTTTGTCTCTTTTAGGGAACTTTTCACAAGACCCGGCTGGCAACACTGAGATGGGCAGGGCTTGTGGTCAGGCGGTCGGTGGACTATGACATAGTGGTATCCGAGGTTAGGGAAACGATCGGTAGGCATACCAGTGATCCGGTAGGTCGATGATATTACTAAATACTAACTATTTGCGTATGTACGTACGTACTAAGGCTCTTTCTCGATGAATTATTATTTTATTATTATTACTGAAGCCGTCGGCAAGCAATGGACCAGATTGATGTAATCTAGACTCATTATAGAGAAAAGTGTTAAAATAATATACTTACGCATGGCAGATAGCTTTTCGCCTTTTTAGCTACGACAGGCCTTACAGTATAGGTACACAGCACATCACCATAACGTTACTTGTACTTCTCAACAAATTCACTTTATTATTTTTATTTTTGTTAAAGCGGTGGAAGCCTAGTGGGTCGAACATTGGACTCGGAAGCGAGAGACCCAGGTTCGATCCCAGTGCAGGCATGCACCTATGACTTTGTTTTCTAAGTTATGTATATATGTGAAGTTATAGTAGCAATACCGCTCACTAACCGTGAAGGAAAACATCGTGAGGAAACCTGAGTGTCTGAGCTATTCACATACCTCGGCGCTTGAAATCGCCAATCCGCGGTGGGCACGCGTGGTGATTAAGCCCATACTCTCTTTCTGAGAGAAGGCCTGTGCCCTGCAGTGTGACGTATTAGGCGTACATAGGCTGATTATGACTTACGATCCTATTGACTATCGTAATTTAGTTTATAGGACATATGGTGCTACATTACCGCGCTAGTGCGATAATGAGCACTTTACGTGCCTATGTCGAAACTTCAAAGGGCCATATGTACTATAAAACGTTGTACGATACACGTGCGAATAGGTAATTCGTAACTCGTGTCGATATAAAACACTCCCTTCGGTCGTGTTTTAATTTATCGCCACTCGTTGCGAATTTCCTACTTTTCGCACTAGTATCGTAATGTACTAATATCTTTCTACCGCAGGAGTCTGAATCACTCATGGTTTGTTTGCCAAATACTTACACGAATCCAGGCGATCGTTTCAAATGTAAATATGTATACGCATCTGTATGATCTAGGTAAATTTGCGGATGTTAATTTTATTTGGTTAATTTAATTTGTCAGTAATTCATTGGATTGTAGCTATAGGTATTATAAAGGTGTTAATTTTTCAGTCACAAGCCAGCTTTACTCAATCCACCAAATGTTATTCAAAACCACTTGGAATTAATAATTTGAAAAGGTACTTACACAAATCCAGACAAACGACAGACATCTACATAAATGTAAAAAAATATATAGTTTAATATACCGTCCGGCAGGTCTTTTAAATATTTTTATGCCACACCTGGCCAAAAAGCGGGTTTTTCCGCGGGTTTTCTCGCTACGCTCGTGTTTTCACTCTATGGCACTTATTCGTAATAACCTATTTTCCGCACGTGTATCATAAATAACTATTAAACGACTTCAAAAAAGGAGGACGCTGTCAATTCGACGCGCATATATATATTTTTTTGGCTATGTTTTCGCATAACTCCGTCAAATCTTAACCGATTTCGAGAATTCTTTTTTTGTTCGAATAGATATAACGTCCCATTGGTCCCATTTTAATTTTGTGAAGATCTGATGAAGACTTTCGGAGATGGAGAACGGAACTCTTCAATGGACATCAGTAAATAAGGCCTAATGGGGCGTGGTCGGTGCCCAGTTTCATGACCAGCAATATTTTGGGCACTGACTCCAAATTATACTTCTACAATACCTACATTAAATTATTTCTAACTTTTATTAGTGCTGTAAAGTCGGTTTTCATTTTTTATTGAAAATTTTATTAATTCAGTTTAAGTAAGTAATTTGCTATCCCTTAAGGCTGGTTTACATTTGCTAAATTTCCGTGCTATTTAAGCATTGATTTTTAAGCATGCTAAATAAAAGAGTGCTAAAAAAAGACGCCGATTTACATTTGCTATTTTTTTTTCATCATAAAAGATAGAAAATGCGAAGAAAGCACTCGCATTGCAAGTCGAAAATATGGAATCTCTAATAATTTTGCAAGCTGTTGAAATAATATCACAGTTATTGGCTGAACGCCTGAAAAGCAGGATACTCAACAGATTAAAGTTTTTTCAATTTCTGCATACGCATTGTCTCTTAGAATTTTGTTTTTGTAACTTTCACTGTAGGAATCCCACAGGCACTCATGTTTTTCATATTCGCTTATTAGTTTAATTGTTAAATCGCGTGTCCATTTTACTTGCGACGCCATTTTTGTTGCTTTTTTTTTAAAGCACAGATCATGGATAAAAAATCTGACCATCAGTCAGATTTTTTTGCCTGCTAAAAAGGAAAGCGTATTTACATTTGCTAAATGCATGCTTTTTTAGTGTGGTCTAAAAAAGCGTGCTAAAAAAGTATAAGAAAATAGCAAATGTAAACCAGCCATTAGGCTATGCGCGCACTGCGATAAAAATCGTTGCGAAATAATATCGCAATTCTGTGAACAACAGATGCGCTAAAATCCGCGCACTGCGAACGTAAATAGTTTACGATTTAAAGTCGCTCGTGCGAAATCGTACGTATTTTTTGTACCCTATGAAGCGGTATTGAGCCCCGTGCATTGCGAAAAAAATCGCAAGTGCAGCGGTCAGTCGACTTGCTGTCAAAGGAAGGACCCAGCAACGATTAGTTTTTATGTTCTTCTTTCTTCTTAAAAAATCTTAGTAGCATATAATGGCTCCTTTCTTTTGTAAATCCATATTTCGATGTAAACTCTCATCTTTCGTGGTGGCACAGTGTTAACTGTCTTTCATGTATTTGGCTTCCGCTATTTCGCAGGCGACAGTAAATCGTAGTGCGAGTAGGTTTATATCGCACTTTAAAAATCGCAACGAATACATTTCGTAGTGCGCGCAAACCCTTACGGATGTACGCTTAGGCCCCCTCTGGTAAACTTATAATACCTCTTTGGCAGCCCCACATAGAAAGAGTACTAAAAACAAACGGCAAATTATAAATTGTGTGATTGACACACCAACCAGTCGGTAGAACAGCAAAATCTGGAGCAATTCAATCATAAGCAATTTAATGCATTGCCTTCTCACCGCTGAGGGAGTTTAAGCCCTATGTATTTGGTCATAAGGGAGATCCGGCGGTAAGTTGCAGTGTGGCTTAAAGAAAATTTGTATCATGCCATGCCAGTTGCAGCATCTCACGGAGTTTGCATGCCCTAATAGGCCAGTGGAGAATTATTAAGTTCGATTTTCAAATAAGTTGGATAAGAATCCAAGTTTGTGCTCTGTTTATCAAAAGTTACAAGTCTATACATTCACAAGTTACACTTTACAAGTTCTATTAGTTCTTTATTACAATGGATATCAGAGGGCTAAGTCCATAATGCATTAGAAGGACGTTTTTATAAGTTACTGTAAATTACGTTTATAAAAAAAACTACAGGCCTAGTAAAATTGAACAGTACTTGTAAGTCTTTGTAAGTTCTACTTGTACTTAAGTTCAAAAATATTTTTTTTTAATAAAAAATAGTATAATTTGGAGTCGGTGCCCAAAATATACGTGCTAGTCATGAAACTGGGCACCGACTACAAATTATACTTCTACAATACCTACATGTATATGTATACAGAAGTATGTACTTCAAATTCACAGTACTTCACATTTTAAAAAAGAAAATCAAATTAAAAAAAATATTGCGGTGCTAAGCGCGGCACTTGTAAGTCGAAATGGAGAGTCGCCGGACACTCAAGATTTGCTATGATTTTCTACAAATTGTTACAATTTTCGATGAACAAAATTCACATCGATTTTCGATGAACAAAATCACGAATACCGGTGTAAAAATCTTCTTCATATATTTCTTTAGAAACTTGTCATAGAGTCTCGCGCCTCCCTGCCCCAAAGTCGAAAACTTGAATTTGTATTGTCTGCCCATGCTTGAACATCATAGGTACATCAAACTAAATTGCAGAGCAGAAATCCTACAGACTGGACTATTACGTAGCTTTCATTCGGTCGGAGTCCTTTAGTAGAAGTCATAAATCTTTTTTTTATTCGTTGCTGTATTTAGCTTAAATTATAGTAAATTCTTAGTTTTCTGTAGAAACAGAAAAGCATTTCATTCATAACTGTAATCGGATTGTAATCATACAAATGTTTTGTTTTGTAACTGCGAGGCGTATCTTCAAACCTTACACGGTACTTACGTCTACATTGAAGAAGCTTTGTTTATGCTCGTTGAGATATCTATGCTCGTAACTAATCTTGTTATGTCTAGGTATTTGAAATGAACCTAAATGCTCAAGAATGCACCGGCAAGAGCTGGATGAGAGTAGCCGAGGACCGTGCTCAGTGGCGTGCAATAGGAGAGGCCTATGTCCAGCAGTGGACAATCATAGGCTCATGATGATGATGGAATGCTCAAAAAGGTACCTATACAACAGTTTGAATTTAGGAGAATGTCTATCTAACAAATTGCCTGACACCTCGACCTACATACCCACCATATTAGCCCGGTCCAATTAGCTCAAAAAAGGGACAAACCCGGATTTTTTTTAGTTAGGTAGCAATTTTCCTTCGGAATTCGTTGAGAGGGTCACTGGTAGGCTCAAATTTAGTTTTGCGTGGTACTCGATCCGTTGCGTCATCCGCCATCTTGATTTTAAGGGTTAATTTCTGTTTAATAACCCGTTTATTCTCAATTTCACTCGAAACATGGTACATCATTACAGAAGTGGTTTACCTACAATTAAATTTCCTACAATTTTGGTTCTCCTCAATTTCTTCCATATCCATAGGTATGTTTTCCGATAAGGAAAAAAATAATAATTAACCAATAATTAACCCCCTCTTTTAGGGAAAAGAGGGGGTTAATTATTGTGGTTTTTAGTGTCCCAACGAATTCCGAAAGCAAATTGCTTTCCGAATTCCAAATCCTAATTCAACCGGGCTAGGCACTTACTCCTCTGCATTGCATGCACGCTGAATGACGTAAGTAAGTAGATAGCAGATAGCCCTATACCTACCGGGTATGAGAACTTTTGCTTATTGGAACTGGATTATCGCTAACAAAGAAACGGTTTTAAAGGTTTTGCGTTTTTTCTAAAACGCGTCGATTATTTTTACACATAGAAGATATGGATAGGATTAAGGAAGGAAGCCTAGTGGGTAGAACATTGGGCTCGGAAGCGGGAGACCCAGGTTCGATTCCCAGTGCGAGCATGTACCTATGACTTTGTTTTCTAAGTTATGTACATTTGTGAAGCTATAGTAGCAATACCACTTGCTAACGGTGAAGGAAAACATCGTGAGGAAACCTGAGTGTCTGAGCTATTCACATACCTCAGCGCTTGAAATCGCCAATCCGCGGTGGGCACGCATGGTGATTAAGCCCATACTCTCTCTCTGAGAGAAGGCCTGTGCCCTACAGTGGGACGTATATAGGCTGTTTATGATGAAGGAAGGAAGATTGACGAAAGAAATACATCGAACGAATGTAGATGGAAGGGCCCGTCAGTGACGACCTAGGCGAACATACTTCGACTAAATAGGGAATTTATTAGCGGAGGCCGACGTAACCGGCGGCATGTGACGTTATGCGGCGTTCATAAGTGACTAATGAACGTTGATGAAGCGAAAAAGTTTTGTCCGGGTTGCAAGTGGGAAATCCTAGGCCCCGATTCTGTTGTGGCTTACGGATAAAAAACACCGTAAAAGTAAGTATTTCTTACTACAAAATTTACTCTCAAAAACGGCCCCAGTTCTCTCGATTAGTCTGTACTAATAGGCCAGTCGCTCGTAGCCCCGGCTGCCTGAGTGATCTTAAACGATCACGAAGGTTAAGCAACACAGGCCGCGTTCAGTGCATGGATGGGTCGCCGTCTATGCCTAACGCTAGTGGCATTTTTCCGAGCGGTTCCGTGCTTCGCAAGGCACGTTAAGCTGTTGGTACCGGCTGCCGTCGATAGATGGCAGTCGTTAAGCCAAGTCAGAGGCCTTAGGGCGGCTTGACAACTTCTGACAGTAGACGAGCCACTAGTCTACAAGCCTCCACCAATCCGGACTTGGCCCCCCTGGTGGAGTATGGCCTATACCTTCCTCAGGGAAGAGACCCGTGCCCCACGGTGGGGACATAATGGGTTGATGATGATGATGATGAATAGGCCAGTGGAGAATTATTATGTTCGATTTTCAAATGAATGATGGATAAGAATCCAAGTTTGAGCCCAGCCCTGTTTATCAAAACTTACAAGTCTATACGTTCACAAGTTGCACTTTACAAGTTCTATTAGTTCTTTATTACGATCGATTTCAGAGGACTAAGTCCACCCTGCTTTATAAGGAAGGTTTTGTAAGTAACTTTAAAAAGCGAAAAAGTTTTGTCCGGGTCGCAAGTGGGAAATCCTAGGCCCCGATTCTGTTATTGCTTACGAATAAAAAAGCCATAGAAGTATTTCTTACTACAAAATTTGCTCTCAAAAACGGCCCCAGTTCTCTCGATTGGTCTGTACCACTGAAATGAGCGCAAGATGTGCTGTAGGGTAAATCCTTGAGGGTAAATCACTCGGTGATTGGTTCATTCTGTGCGCTATGCGTGACGACGTGAAAGTTCGGTATGTACTATCTTTTGAAGCCATACAACCCATAAGACTACCGCCTGACGGTCAGCCCGTGACCTATCGCTTTTCCCATCAGTAGCAATATCGCGTAAAAATGTCAACCTGCCAGTGATAGTTAAAAACCTAGATGTCTAACCAGCGCTAAAAAGACAACCTCACGTTCAGTTGTGTTAGTAATCGCGAGTTCCGTATTACCCGGCAAAATATGTACCCTTTCTTTTCCTTTTTTTATAGTACAATAAAGTGTTCTCTATCTATCAATCTATCAATCTATCTACAGAGCATCTAGCGCTCATCTCATTGGTATAGACTAATCGCGAGGACTGGGGCCGTTTTTGAGAGTGAATTTTGTAGGAAGAAACCCTTCTATGGTTTTTGTTATTCGTAGCAACCTGCCATTTAGTACTTGAATAATTGATATGACGAACGTGCTAGACTGTAACGATCGCCAGGGTTTTACCACTGGGCCACGCATAGGCATCGTACTCAGCAATCACACATTCTACGTCAAATGAAACTACTTACAATGCATAGTTTATTACGACGATTCGATGTAAGTACATTGCGTAGCCGGTTCGTAAAATTAGGTAGGTAGTCTTCCTACTTGTTAATCTGTGGCTTAATCGTAATCTAACATGCATAAGCAGCCTAAATACGGGACGTAGGGCACAGGCCTTCTCTCAGAGAGAGAGAGAGTATGAGCTTAATCACAACGCGTGCCCACCGCGATTTCAAGCGCCGAGTTATATGAACAGCTCAAACACTCAGGTTTCCTCACGATGTTTTCCTTCACAGTTTGCGAGTTTTATCGCTACTTACATTCACAAAGGTACATAACTTAGAAAACAAAGTCATAGGTACATGCCCGCACTGGCAATCGAACCTGGGCCTCTCGCTTCAGAGTCCAATGTTCCACCCACTAGGCTATCACCAATACAATGTACATGGAATTACACAAAAAAACCAAAGATTTTGTGCCTCGCTCGAGCACATTGGAAATGAATCGAGTCCTAAATATCATGTGAAAAATGTCGTTCTGACTTTTTCACTGTTTTCAAAAACGTTAGGCTACAGAGCAAACCCTTAACGCGATCGTCTTTGTTTTGGGCTCAAATTGTGGAATTTTTTTCAAATTTTTGATATCACTCTTCGTTTCCAAAATATCGAGCGCCAAAATAAAAATTCCGAAAAAAAGTAATTTTTTTTACTATTTCACTCATAACTTTTTTCTTTTTTGACGTTCGTAAATAATTTTTTTTGCACCTTACAGCTCTGGTAAATACGTGCCTTAAACTTTTTTTTAATATCATATCTTAAAAACTCTCCGAGATATAAGGGGATCGCACTTTTTCGTGAAATCGGAGCCTACACTGGAGCGAACGAAAAGACATTCAAATTTTTCTTATTTCTGGAACTTTTTACTTTATTTACTAGATTTATTACTTTATTTTCCCTCTCGTACTGCAGCAATAGCAGCTTGCATTGCGGAATATGGATAACGCAAAATTTTGTCATTTTCGGGGTTTTTCTTTCCTAAAACGAAAATAAAAAGCCAGCCAGTAGAAGTTTCTAGTTAGTCGCGTAAAGGGGTAAGAAGCCTTTTTAAATCTATGTTAAATCTTGCCCAATTCAAGACCCACACTTTGATCAAATAATATTTTTCCTAATACTTGAACATACTGTTGCCGACCGACCAACCAACCTTTTTTATGTTTTTACGTCTTTTATACTTTTTCTATATTATTATGTCTAATATTTTAAAAATTGAAAAGGAACCATGTCAAGGAGAAAGACAAATAAAACAGATTCCTAAAAGTTACTCTCGCGTTTTCCTAAATATTTACTTGCATGCGTTTCACATACTATACATGATTATATGCAAGGTGGACAGCTTTAGTTTAGTACTTAAGAGCGTCGCCAAAGCTTGACTACTCAAGTTTTATTGAAAATATTCCTATGGTCAGCCTTTGGAACCAAATTACATACAAGGCTGGGATTTAAATATGTAAGATACCTAGCTATATTAATATAATTCCAATAAAAAAATTGAACTTATTTGGTTCCTTAACCTGACCGCACTGGCCAGCATTAGGCAATATTGCATTTTCGGTGTTCCAATAGATGACAATCATAAAAAAACCATGTTACACAAGAAACGTCATAAATATTGTTAGGGGTAACTTATAACCAACTCTGACGTGTAATTGATCAATTAGGATTAGGATTTTCAAAGCAAAAGCGATTACTATGTGTCCCATTTACGGGACGATTTTGAATTTTAGTTATAAATAACTTTGTATCCAGTGTATCAACGACAACTGTACCTATAAACGATGCTACGTCTGCTTACACACTTATTTTTGATATGACTCAAGTGGGCCAGGTCGGACTGTCGGTCGGTCGGACTCGATTGTACAAAATGGCGCCGACGGTGATAATCGCGGCGAGCTCGCTGCGCAATCAAGCCGAGCTCGCTGCGCAATTAAGCTGAGCTCGCTGCGCAGTCAAGCTGAGCTCGCTGGGCAGTCAAGCTGAGCTCGCTGCGCAATCAAGCCGAGCTCGCTGCGCAATTAAGCTGAGCTCGCTGCGCAGTCAAGCTGAGCTCGCTGGGCAGTCAAGCCGAGCTCGCTGCGCAGTCAAGCTGAGCTCGCTGCGCAGTCAAGCTGAGCTCGCTGGGCAGTCAAGCCGAGCTCGCTGCGCAGTCAAGCTGAGCTCGCTGGGCAGTCAAGCCGAGCTCGCTGCGCAGTCAAGCCGAGCTCGCTGCGCAATCGCATCGCTTTCAAATCGCTCGCAAATCGCTAGGGTGATAGGGCTCTAAATAGTAAGCTGCTTGGTATTCTGCCTGCGGTTGTGAGGTACAGACGGCGAGAGGCCACTTTGGCTACCGGATTATAGTTCTTATAGACACGCCATTCACAGCATAAGTACGAATATCCAATAAAGAGGGTCATCTCCAGGTGCCTCTAACTGTACGTCTGTACATTTCATTACATTCAGCTTTGGTCCATATGTAAACAAATCATTTAAAGAAATCGTTAAAACAATGTGCACAGGAATCTCGGTCACGTGATGTGACCAGAAGAATGAACAAAACAGCAGTTTATCAGCAGTAAATTAGCTACTTTTCCAATAATTTGCGTTCTAGAAACTTAACGCTTGTTAACAGATTGTTAGTTGTGTGTGACAGTCTGCTAGCTGATTGTACTGGAAACCGGCCGTTCAAGTTCTTTGCTTGTCCTAGTCACTGATCACATTAATTGGGTATTTGACAAAATATCAAATGAGTTACTTTTAAAACGGAATTTTGTATGAAAATACTGGCGTCAATACAATACGTCACATTTCAGAGCACTCTTTTTATGTTTAATCTATTTAAAAATTGTAATAACTAGTAATTGACTAAAAGAGATTCATTTTCCGAGATATTTTGTAATTTTTGTTTTAATCGAGCATATGAAATAATTTATTGTTGACGTTGTCAAATTAAAAAAATATCAATAAGCCTCTATAACTTTTTGTGGTCAACTTTTGTTTACACCTAGATCAAAACTGATTGAAACTTAGTTTCATCAATGTATATTGATATTTGAACTATCTGAACTGAACTGTGTGTCTTTATGTTAGAGAGACAGTCGAGTCGGCTGCACATGAATCTTTAAATACGAACAATCTTTTGTGCACTCTTATCAGTTACGTTAACTTTTCAACAAAAATTTAAAGGATGATCTGCTGTCAGCGGATAGTCCACGCCCTACTCGGACAAAAATTTGCTCTGTAAAGCTTAATATTTTGCAAACGGAACCCTAAATCGAAAAATGGTCTTCCTACACCCACAAGATTTTTTAAACGACCAATCCAACGACACGGCACTCTAGGTGTAGGCGAGAAAAAATGCATCCCTAATTTGGGTGAAGTCCTTAGAAAGTGGGGGGTAAAATCGTATAACCTACTTTTTAGAATTAACAACTTCATCAAAGTAATTTTATTTTCAATGGACTTTGTACAAAGTTTTCTTTTTATAAGTTAGTCGCTTATTAAGTTCATTATAAGTGCTACTACCCTGAATTTACCCACGTGTCTACAATTAACCGTTTAACCAGGAGACGGGTGGGGGGACGCCCTATGCGGACAAAAATCGAACCCAAAATCGAAATCCTAAATCCTAAATCCTCCTACACCCACAATATTTTTAAACGACCAATCCGATGATACCCCACACTATGGTGTAGGCGAGACATAAAATGCATCCCTTATTTGGGTGTATGAATTTTTTAAAGATTTTACTCTATTCTGCTTCTCGGCATGTTTAGAGACGATTAGTACTTTCTAGTACTAATTATTGCTCAGCAGTCGGGTTATTGGTTATTTTTATCTCAGTTTTTTGTTTTTGACTTATTTGGTGTTTTTTTTTTATTTACTTTTACATATAAAAAGTACCCGAAACCGGCGTGCGTGCATGCAACGACTAATGAATGTTGAGGTAGCGAAAGTGATCTGTCAGGATCGTAGCAAGTGGCAGTCCCTGGTCTCAGCCTACCCCTCTGGGATACAGGCGTGAGTTTATGTTATGTTATGTTTTATTTATTTATAATGATCTCATGCCATGACACTCGCAAACACGACGAATCGATTGAGATTTTATTTTATCAAAATTTGTCACTGGTTATTTATGAGGAAACATACAATCGGACATACATACATACGAGCTAAACACATTAAGAATCGCTCGTAGCCCCGGCTGCCTGAGTGATCTTAAACGATCACGAAGGTTAAGCAATACTGGGCGCGTTCAGTGCATGGATGGGTCGCCGTCTATGCCTAACGCTAGTGGCATTTTTCCGAGCGGTTCCGTGCTTCGCAAGGCACGTTAAGCTGTTGGTGCCGGCTGCCGTCGATAGATGGCAGTCGTTAAGCCAAGTCAGAGGCCTTAGGGCGGCTTGACAACTTCTGACAGTAGACGAGCCACTAGTCTACAAGCCTCCACCAATCCGGACTTGGCCCCCGTGGTGGAGTATGGCCTATACCTTCCTCAGGGAAGAGACCCGTGCCCCTCGGTGGGGACATAATGGGTTGATGATGATGAAACACATTAAGTACCCACCTTTTGGGCTTCGCCGCAGTCGGATCCTGTTTGACACCCTGGGTAGGGAACCCTATAACTAAAGGAATGGAGAACTCTACATGAGGTAGGTACAGTCACCAGCAGTTTCTCGTACACGAACACGCTGTTAATCTACTGTTAACAGCTGTCAATGGACCAAAGTGCATAAAAAAAAACACTGACAGCAGTTAACACTAGATTAACAGCTTGTTAGTGTACTAGAAGCCGGGGGTCAGCATCTCATCAACCTTTACACGCGGTTACAGCTACACTCAGCTACGTTACAGTAAAAGTAAAGCTCGACCAGGGCCGCGTTTCATAAAACTGCCATTCGTAGTTCGATCTAATGTTCTATGAAACAGGCCCCAGCCTGGGGCCCCGATGAGGCATCAAGTCCCAGCCCGGGGCCCCGATGAGGCATCAGGTCCCAGCCTGGGGCCCTGAGGGCCCTATTTCATAAAAACTGCAATTCATGCTTTACTACGACACGGCATACCCGACAGATTAACGAGTAGATAGACCATACAATGAGTTGCCATAAGAAACTCCAAATTACAGTCTTATGAAACGGCCCCGCGGTCGACTGTACGTAATTTTATCGATTAGGCGTTGCGAATTGCGAATGTGCGAACTTCAGTATTTGTTAACCAGAGAGCGCGCTATCTACAGGCAGCGTTAGTTAGATTAGACGACACACTAAAAATACCGTTTTGTATAGTATAAAAAATGGGGCCTTGGCAACAGCTGTGTCGCCTTCATCGGCCGAGTACAACGTTAGCGATTTCTAATCGCGTGGCCTTTAACGTGAACAAATACGGGTGGGAATGGCTTGTCTATGTTGTTTGTGAAACTTTGTGAGGTTAAGCGGCTCGGCCAGTTTACGGTAGTCTCCCGTGCCCCGTTCCCGGGTTCGAGCAGAGTTCGCGAAGGGGGTAATGCCAAGTCGCTCCGGGGGTCAGCGTAGCTGGACACCGAGCAGGTCGCTGTTTCCGCCTCAGTCGGCTGCTCTAGCACTGCGCAGATAAGCCTTGGGCTATATTGGCGCGTGTATAATATCAGCCACCCTGGCGGCACGGTTCGTTGGATTATCGCTCGTATAGCGTCTTAGTAGAGGCTGCCGATGGGTTGTCAAGTCCGTCAGCTACGTTACTCGTGGTACGTATACGTAAAGTATGTACGTCCGCGGAGTTAACACGTACGTTCAACTACTCTCTGTGTCGCTTAGATTAGTCCAGTGGCATTCAAGTTACGTTTGGAGTGTGTGGCTAACTCTATAAAATCCGTAGATGCGGATGGGTAGAGATATCGTGGGAGATAGGAAGAAAAGCTCTGTATAGCGACGACGATGAGAATAAAATCAGAACCGTTTTTAGGGTTCCGTAAGCGACAATGACATTTCGAAGAAGAAGGAATTTCGGGTAAATCGATAAGAAGTTTCGCCATGTCCGTCCGCCTGTCTGGCTGGCTGTCCGCGGCCTGGCTCAGAGACGATTAGTACGAGAAAGCTGAAATTTGGCATCTAGGCTTAGATCAATTAATTAAGCAACAAAATGATAGAATAAAATCTTAAAAAAATGTTTATGGTGCCCCCGCTACATTAGGGATGCAATTTCTTTATGCAAATATTGTGGATGTTATAATATTTGCGGAATATTATTTAGAGCGCAATTTTTTGTCCGAGTAGGGGCGTCTCCCTATCCTGGCTAAACGGTTGATGGTAGAAACGTAAAATAATTCAGGCTAGTAGCACATATAATTAACTTAAAAGGAAGTAAGAAGGTAAGAAGGCTTTAGAAGTTAACGAGTAATAGGCGACCAACTTATAAAAGGTAAACGACAGCTGTCCTGCCAGAGATCTCCTTAGAAGAACCAGTGGTGGAAGGTGTTGATTGGAAAAGTTTGTAAGGGTCGAGCTGCTGCTAGACTAAGCGATTCGGCTCGGGAAACATATCATACCCTTCGACCCCCTTGGAGAACTTTGGTCAGGTCAATACTTGTAGAAAATGCCACTAATTCATCATACCCAATTTGCAAAATTTCGGCCGCGCCGACGCGCGCCTTTATCTGCATAACGATTATCATTTAATCTGTCAGATGAAAAATTGTTAACAATAATAACTTAGTAATAATATTATAATTTATTTTTAATGATGTTTATGGGCTTATTTTATGCCTACTTAACTAAATTAAAACCTAACTAGAATATGGGGCATAAGAGAGATAGAGAATCGTTTAGTTTTTGTGATTTTTAAGTGATTTATCTGCTTAGAATTCGTTAATTGAGTAATAACATTTTGGGATTAATAATTTCTTAAGCCGATTGACAAACTTTTTAGGTGGTTCCGATTTTATAGTATCTGGTATTTTGTTACATATGGCAATGGCCGAGACTTTTGGATGGGTTGACTAGCTTGTGTTTCGACCTAGAATTGAAATTTATTATATTTTTTTAAAATTTTATATTCAGACGACTCAGGTCCCAAAAGGTATCCTGGCTACGTCCATGTGAACATTCATACATAAACTTACGCCTGTATCCCAGAGGGGTAGGCAGAGACCAGGGACTGCCACTTGCCACGATCCTGACAGATCGCTTTCGCTTTATCAACATTCATCAAATAAGTTGCACGCATGGCGGTTTCAGGTACTTGGGTGAACCAAGTAAAAAAAGCAACTGAGTGAATTTAGAATTAAGTAAATAAGTTATTTTTCACATCACTAGCTCGTAAAAGCTCTGTTTATCATTCGAAATCTGCGTGGAAAATCGCACTTTATCCGCTAGCGTGGAAAGTGTTTTTAAAATTCGAATATTTTTATTGAATAAAGGTTTCGT
Organism: Yponomeuta malinellus; assembly: GCA_947308005.1. Taxonomy (NCBI): domain Eukaryota; kingdom Metazoa; phylum Arthropoda; class Insecta; order Lepidoptera; family Yponomeutidae; genus Yponomeuta; species Yponomeuta malinellus. The sequence continues at coordinate 4,502,707 of OX370995.1, forward strand.
ACAATAAATTACATATATAGAACCTCATTGGTTTCGTAATAGTTTATATTCTCTGCAGCCAGTCCATTGATGATTGAAATGCAAATACTTATTTCATGTCATGCGCCAGCCTCATTTAAAGAATCGCACTGGCCGGCAAGAAAATTTGATTTAAAAAATTAATATTTATTAAAACTGTTTTTCTTGCACCTAACATTTTCCTCGCTTTAGTGAGGTGAAAAGTTGTGTGTTGCGCTCGGCAGCAAAGTTATTTAGCGTCTCGTACCTTTGAAACCCTCGCTACGCTCAGGATTCAATACAAGGTACTCGCGCCAAAAATTAACTTTGCAGCCTTGCATAACAAATAACTATTTCATTCCCCCATCTCGGAAAGAGTATTTTTGCTCTTCGATATCTGAGTGCAAAAGCCGTTTTTATCCGCTAGAAAATAAAGTAAATTGAATTTAGAACATCTGTAACTTCAAAACATCATTAAACCTATTTTACTTCTACCTCCATGGTGCCGAATTTATCATACTACTTTTTTAAATTTGTTATAAACTCAGACTCGGAACCTCCTTTGCGTTTTTTTGCATTCAGGTAGGTAGTCATTTCCTCGCTGAGGTGGGATGAAAAGTTACGTGTTGCACTCAGGTGCAAAGATTTTTCACCTCGTGCTCTTTTGATTACCTCGCTAACGCTCAGGATTCTAATTTTAGAATCCTTCGCTGCTCTGTCATCAAAATTGAGCACGCGGTTAAAAAGCAACTTTGCACTCTTGTATAACAAATAACTATTATGGTCGGAGTCCAATTTTCTAAAAAAAAATAACTCACGCGGACCCACATTAAAAAAATTCACTCATTGCGTGGTATCTAGGCTAATCTCGCCTGATTAGTCGTTAATGGTCAGCACTCGGGTTATTTTTTTTAGTTTTTCACCCTGCAAACTAACCACAGTTAACTAAGCACCTAACCAAGCTTCTAATTCACGTGAACCGTATCTAAGCACTGGGGTATAGAACGGACAGTTCCATTTTCACCCTTCAAACGACTGTTTAAAATTTGCACTACCTGACCCTGTAGGGGGAGTTTGCTTATCCTCCGTATCTTGACACAATACCACTGATCATCACTATCATCAGCCATTTTACGCCCACTGCAGGACATAGGTCTAGGACATATTTTGCCTAAGCGTTCAGATAAGATAAGATAAGAATATTCTTTATTGTACACTAGAGCACATGACATAAAAATTTTAAAGTACACAGTACAATTGGCGCCCTTATTGCTAAAAGCATATGAATATTAATATACATACTTATATAAATAACTATATACCTACATAAACCATTACACACATGTATATATATATATATAACTTATAATAAACATACATAAATAACTTATAATAAAATAATAAGATTATAATAAGATTGTTATTGAATTTCCACATAGCATTTTCTGCTCCATCTCACTATCTCCTTAAAGATGGTTTTTGCTATGCAGACCTTTATACCGAAATCGCCTGTGAGTCCTTGCGCTACGGTCTCACTAAATGTGTAAACTGAAAATGTAATACCTAATTCCAGAGCTCTGCTCCATAAAAGATTTTTCTGTAAATCCTGAACTTCATATCACTGGATCAAAGCAAAGGCTGTCTTAGCCTTTGTGAAAGTTATATCGAGCGATATTTCTGACACAAGCGGTACGGTCGACAGCGAAGCAAATTTTACATTTTTGTTGCAATTTGCAAAGTAGCCCATAACATAAATATGTAAAGTGCTTGACGTGCTGTCGTCTCTATAGTCCACAGCATATCAACCTTTACATGCGTGCTCTCTACTTAGTCACGTTACGGACGGGTGACTTTGCAACTGAAATGTAAACGTTGTCTACGGCTCGTTTTTTTAAAACACACTCGTGTTATAAGAACCCTTATTATGCAACAGTATCATAAACTACTACATTTTATTTCGTGTTTAGTATTTGTTGTCAAAGCGTCAACAGAAATACATAATCTGTGAAAATTTCAACTGCCTAGCTATCACGGTTCATGGGATACAGCCTGGTGACAGACAGACAGACAGATAGACAGACAGACAGACGGACAGTGAAGTCTTAGTAATAGCGTCCCGTTTGGCACCGATGCAGAACCCTAAAAATCGATCTCGAAGGTTTAAAATGCTACGTCTTCACGTCAAGGTTGACGTTAAAAACTTGGTCAAGGTGTTTCTATCGCCACCACGCCACGGTGCCTAGTTGGTTTGTTTGTTAGCATAAACGGTATAAGTATCAACTGCTTGAACGGTCGAAAGCACATCAACCATTGAATTGTCATAAGCTAGAACCGCAATTCGAGTTTCCGAAGTAAGTGAGGCAAATTGGTAGACAAATTGACATGCTTAGATTACATACTATATATTACATAATATTATTACTGCGCACCATACGTTGTAAAGATACATGAAAAATCCTTGATATCTAAGTTACGTAGTATACAACTGGCGGTCTTATCGCTTATTTGCCGAGTCAGCTAGTAGGTATAAATGTAGGTAAGCGATTGATATGATAATATGCATATATTTTACTAGCTGTTGCCCGCGACTTCGTTCGCGTGGTAATTTTGATGTGTATTTTCCGGGATAAAAAATAGCCTATGTGGCTAATCCAAACTATAATCTATCTCTGTGCAAAATTTCATCCGGATCCGTTCAGCCGTTTTTGCGTGAAAGAGTAACAAACATCCATCCATACATACAAACTTTCGCGTTTATAATATTAGTAAGGATTACACACTGGACGGCTGACAGCAACCCAACGATTGAGATGATTGAGAGGCATGTAGTTACAGTTGACAGCACATGAACATCGGCAAATCATCATCATCATCAGCGTGTTACTAAATTGTGAAGGTTGATGTTATAGACGTGCCACGCAAGGGCAGAGTGTGTCGACACCCACACATTTATGTAACATATGCGTGCCTAAGCGGATTGTAGTTAGTGACGTTCGCAGACACGCACATCGCATTGTTAGTGAAAAACTGACAACCCGCCACGCTAAACGTGCATGTCACCTGAAGAGACACCCCAGGTGACCGCCATCCTATTCCATTCCTAAACCTTATGATCCCAAATGTCCATTTTGTCTATTCCAATGTGTCAAAACACGTTTGCATCTGACAGTTCGCAGTAGATTAAATCGGACGAGTCCACACACAGTGGAGAAGTTACGTAGTGGGGCGCCCCCGATCGAGCACCTATCCATACTAATTTGACAGTCAGATGATTGGAATCAAAGAGATCCGCAGAGCGGCTGGCAGGAGCTGGACGAGAGTAGCCGAGGACCGTGCTCAGTGGCGTGCAGTAGGAGAGGCCTATGTCCAGCAGTGGACAAGCGTAGGCCGATGATGATGATGATGATTGGAATCGTTCAGGATTTGGGGCGCGTGTTGTAGGAGTAGGAAAAGTGGATGTGTTCATAAGCAGCTTATATACGTCCCACTGTAGAAGAAGAAGAAGAAGAAAGACATTTATTATACCAACAAGATACATCACAGAAACAAAATAAGCACATAAGTAACATAATATGCACAACACAGAAGGAAAACTAAATACACAACAGGGCACAGGCCTTCTCTCAGAGAGAGTGTATGGGCTTAATCACCACTCGTGCCCACCGCGGACTGGCGATTTCAAGCGCTGAGGTATGTGAATAGCTCAGACACTCAGGTTTCCTCACGATGTTTTGCTTCACAGTTGGCGAGTGGTGATCACTTAGAGAACAAAGTCATAGGTCGAACCTGGGTCTCTCGCTTACGAGTTCAATGTTCTACCCACTAGGCTACCACCGCTCCCGTGAATGTGTTGTGTGGTAATTATTATTATCATTATTTGTGTCATTTCACATTCCTAATACATTGGGTTACAGAATCTAGACCCACCCAGCTGTTGCCTATCAGTGGACTGCGTGTCAGTTAGGGCGAGTTTACAACAAAGTTTGGAGTAACGCCAGCGCGGCTCACGTTAGCTTCCCGCGAATATTATAATTAGGAAATTTATATTTACCTGGCCACCGGATTGCTCATGAGTCTAGACGCTGGACAGCAGCAGTGATCGATGGCCTACAAACTGTGACCCTATGCACCGCAAGCAATGAATAGGCGCCCTGTCCATTGACGGAAAACGATGGTGGATGGATTATAGATATTCTATCTCTCTTTCTTTCCTTCTTTCTTTCTTTCTTTCTCTCTCTATCTCTCTTTCTTTCTCTCTTCTCTCTCTCTCTCTCTCTCTCTCTCTCTCTCTCTCTCTCTTTCTTTCTTTCTTTCTTTCTCTCTCTCTCTCTCTCTCTTTCTTTCTTTCTTTCAACGACAAGGGGCCCTGTCTACCGACGGAAAACTATGGCACTTAGGTTTTGGCGAGTTATCAGTCAATGAGCCCGTCCTCGTCCACTGCTGGACTAGACCCCGCTCAAGGCACTTCCTTCTGTCCTCGGCCATCCAGCCACTGCCAGCAATCTGCCTTAGATCGTCGGTCCAGCGAGCTGGTGATCCCACCGTTCGAGCGTAGGTGTTATTCTTAATGCCTGTCTCGGAGGCCCTTTGTGTAAATGATTTATAAATAAACCTCGCCTATACGCTGATAAGTGCATGCACAGATTCATTTACTACCCGTGGTGGGTTGACAGCGGAACTCAACCGGAGATTTTACTTTGTAAATCATCATCAGCCATTTGACGCCCGCTGCGGGACATAGGCCTCCCTCATGGTTTTCATAACGATGAGGGGTTTTGCCATAATCGCCACGCTTGGCAGGCGGGTTGGCAATCGCAGTATGCGGTTGGAATCTCAGGAAGACGCTGCTGCCGTCTCCTGGTAATTGATTTCCGTAGTCGCCTTCTACGACATCCACGGATGGAAATGGAGTGACGCTATTCTTAATCCGGCGCCACACGGAACTTACTTTGGTGTAAATAATATTATTATTTATAAATTAAAACATCCAGTTAGGACCTGTCTTAAGACCGTCATAAATCTAACTGAGGAGTTAGTGGAATCGTTGTTTTATAAAAAAAAAACCGGTAGTCTGCGGGTCAACCCCAGAGAGGTGCTAGCCCTATCTCTACATAAGTAGACTCTGCTCGGTTCCGTTACGTTTGACATGGCGAAAATCGTTTCGTTCGACATTTTCTAAATGTCGAGTCGGGTTACTTTCGACTGTAGTACAACACACTAGCAGAACCGAGACTCAGGATCCGAACCTGGGACTCTGCACTACAGGGCGCCGCCTTGCTCACGGCGCCGAACCCGCAGCACGTGATTAGAAATCCGTGTAACACAATGGCCGGTACCCTCGTTAGAAAGGTCTTACACTCGCCGGAGCCGCGACTGTCGAAGTGGCGCTTACCGTCTAGGACATACGGGAGTTTATTGAACGCGAAGGGACATTTTGGTGTTGCACGTACATTTTTTCACGACGGCAAAATGTGAAAGTCGCTCCGAATTGGGACGCTTGTGAACGGTCGTCTTTGGAATTGCCAAATGGTTGTTGTCTAAGGCACTTGTGTAGGTTTAGGTACCACTAAAATGCGCAATTTGTAAGCAACAAACATAATTATAAATACACATATATATATATAGCAGAAATTATTGCCAAACTTTGTTTTGCCATATTAATTAGCCTATGACCTTTTCTCAGACCTACCATATATTCACAAGAATTGTAAAAATCGGTCAAGCGGCTTCGGAGGAGTTCGATAACAAACACTGTGATACGAGATTTTTATGCATTATTTTTTTTTTCAGAACTTTTGTTCATACATTACAATTCACAAACCGTAATATTTTTCAGAAATCAGCAACGTCGCAATGGGCCTCATAAGAAAGCTCAAGGTCACGCAACGAGCTATGGAAAGGGCTATGCTCGGAATTTCTCTACGAGATCGAATCAGAAATGATGAGATCCGTAGACGAACGAATGTCGTCGACATAGCCCAGCGGATTAGTAAGTTGAAGTGGCAGTGGGCGGGGCACATAGCACGCAGAACTGATGGCCGATGGGGCCGAAAAGTTCTCGAATGGAGACCACATATCGGCAAGCGCAGCGTAGGACGACCAGCCACAAGATGGACAGATGACAGGAAGACGCTGGATGCAAGCCGCTTCCAACCGGTCTTTTTGGAAATCCATGGAGGAGGCCTATGTTCAGCAGTGGACTTCTTGTGGCTGAATGATGATGATGATGATGAGCAATGTCACAAAGTGAAATTAAATTAGTCCATCCTAAAAACTACATTTTTTTCTTTAACAAAACCGTTTACCGGCTAAACGTGTTAATCACATGATAATGGCAAACTGAGATTGTTGACTTTTGAGATTTAAAAAGTAAACTTGTGGGTTGCTTTTTATTCAGTCGGACGACTAACTTACATTCACCGCAAGGAACTAAGTACCCACTAACAATCAAAGATCAAGCGAGAGTGAAAGGTGGTCGGCCGTTTTAATTCATGAAATGTCTTCTTTTAGGAACATTTAACAATCTCGTAGTCGGTAGAACATTGGACTCGGAAGCGTGAGACCCAGGTTCGATTCCCAGTGCGGGCATGTACCTATGACTTAGTTTAGTAAGTTATGTACATTTGTGAAGTTATAGTAGCAATACCTCTCGCTAACGGCGAAGGAAAACGTCGTGAGGAACCTTGAGTGTCTGAGCTATTCACATACCTCAGCGCTTGAAATCGCCAATCAGCGGTGGGCACTCGTGGTGATTAAGCCCATACTTTCTCTCTGAGAGAAGGCCTGTGCCCTAGAGTTGAACGTATCTAGGCTGCTTAGGTAACAATCTTTTGTACTCTTATTTAATGGGAAACTGGCCCCGCGAGCAAAATATTTAAACCGTGTCGGTATAGCAGCCCATCAACCTTTACATACGTGCACTCCAATCAGTTATCAACGTTAAGGATGACTTTGTAACAACAATGTACACGTTGACCTGCTGTCAACTGTACCTAAGACATTTTTAGGGTTCCATATCATACAAAGAACCCTCATAGTTTCGCTATGTCCGGGTCCGTCCGTCAGTGTGGTGTGTCGTTGGATTGGTCGTTCAAAAATATCGTGGACGTTGAAAAAACATTTAACGATTCAGGGATCCGTTTGCAAAATCTGAAGCTTTCAGGCGCAAATTTTTGTTAGCGTAGGACGCTCATTACGTTATTATTGTCTATTCTCGTAATATTTATTTTAATACTAGGTGGAATTGTGCAAATAGTACGTATTAAAATGATTCTAAACCGTATTATTCCAACACGATATCGCGAAATATTTCAGGTAGTTTACAGTGAGGGTTTAAGGGATTGCCTCGTCGGTATAGCGGTATCACGACTGATTGCAATGCTGGAGGTCGTGGGTAGGATTGCCACTGGGGCCGCCGAACATTTGTACAAATGGCCTCAGTCTGTGTATATTACCATGTTTGTGATGTCCTTGCCTGGTTACCATACGGGGTATTCTAGTTTGGGACCAGGACAAGTGATTGTGTTTTGTGTAAGTTATTATGTGACTAAGAGAGAGCCCTATGACGGCTGTATGTATGTATGTATGTCTGTTTAAGTTTACTTAGGATGGTTACAAGAAAACGTTGCTGGCTCCCATACTAGGACTCCCTGTGCTATTGGTAGCCATGCTAGAGTGAGTATTACAGTAAGAGCTTATGACAAAATGTTATTATTGTCACTAGTTCTTATTTTCTTATACCTAAGTTATAGCTGGTATCTAAAGCCTTCGGGAACACAACACAAAGGAGCACATGTTAACACAACGCAGGTAGCAATATCATCTTTATTCAGAAAGAAACGGAAGTTTAATATGACAGTTCGTGTAATTAAATGTTTAATGCCACAATGAATATTAATGGAAAAAAAATTACTTACAGCTTAATTTGCAGTTTCTATGCACAGGGTTCTGAACTCATGTAAATGCTTTTCCAAATAACGCTTTCATTCGAGCCCAACCCACAGAGTAAGTCTTACGAAACTCAAGTATACCTAATGCCCGACAGATAACTTGATAAAAACTTCATCCAACTCAAAGACATTTATTAAACTAAAATCCGAAGAGCTCTAAGTCACCCGCCATTGAAACCTGAAATACGGCCATGCCAAGTCAAAGTAATTTGTATAAGTTATTTTTTGGGAATTATACCATCAAATTTCAATGAGTGCCAACCATTTTCTTTCATTGGATTTTCCAGTTCGACCGCTTTTTTCAAACCAATCATATTAAATTCGCACACTACGCGCTCTACCAATGTCGCCTTCAGTAACTCATTGTCCGGCACAGAAGATTGTCCGTTCTGTTCAGACACATATCGGCCATTTGAGGATGACATGTCGTAAAAGCCATTTTTGGTGAAAATGTCATTCGAATGCAGTCTTACTCAGCTTTTCAAGCTCATTCAATCTGCATATTTCGCTTTTTACAGCCCCCATCACACTCGCGATTCACGAGCGTTTTGAAAGCAATGCGATTGCGCAGCGAGCTCGCGGCGTGCTCGTCGCGTTTTGGACATTGTAGCAAAATGGATTGATCTGACGAGAAAACACTACTGTTGGCGTTGTTACTTCGAAGATGCAGGAAACGAAAGCAGGTACAAGTCAACGACGAATCTGGGAGGATACATTATCAAGTAATCTACTGGGAGTATCCCATTAACGGGACGATTTTGAATTTTAGTTATAAATAAACTTGTATCCATCGTGGCAACATAGATACACCACAGGCTACTTGTATGGTCCTGTTTCATTTATTCCTTTTGTCTGTTGTGTATTTAGTTTTGTTTCTGTTGTTGTGCATATTATGTTACTAATCTGCTTATTTTGTTTCTGTGATGTATCTGGTTGGTATGATAAATGTCTTTCTTCTTCTTCTTCTTCATTGTATCGACGATGATGTACCTCTAAACGATGCTATATCCGCTTAATACGTATCTTTGATATGACTCAAGTGGGGCGCGGGTCGGACTGTCGAACGCGATTGTATAAAATTGCGTCGACGGTGACAATCGAGCTCGCTGTGCAATCGCATCGCTTTCAAATCGCTCGCAAATCGCTAGTGTGATAGATAGTGGCGTAACTATATCATTAGAGGCCCGTGCCAAATTCATTGGATGGGACCCTCCCAGTAAAAATAAAATAATATATATTATGGTCTTTAGCTGCAGTATATATGGCTCAACTTTAATTGTTTCGAAGTACTCATATATAAACATTATAATTAGGGATGCACCGACTGTTCGCCGACCAGTCGGTTAAGCCGACTAGTCGGCCATATTTGCAGTCGGCGACTGGTCGGCGAACAGTCGGCCAAAACTGCCGACGGATTAGGGTAACTGAAATACGTATTTATTTTAACTGTTATGTAATCGTTTATTAGTTTGTACCATATTAAAGATATTCCACTTCTAAGATACTCTTCTTACGAGATCAGATCAGTCATATTAATTTAAAACTAATAATATATGTAAGTATTTTATGACGATATTTTATTTATTTTTTTTACTTTATTGTATGTATGTTATTGAATTTGACTTAATTCTTTAACTGCACCACGGCACGCACTCCGTAGTACAATTATGGGTTACCGTAGGCACTGACTGAAAATCAGCGCTGAGGGATCACTTCCTCAGCACAACGCTGAGTCAGCTGCCTTTTGTGGCAATGTAGATACACCACAGGCTACATAATCTATAGTCCTGTTTTATTTATTCGTTTTGTCTGTTGTGTATTTAGTTTTCCTTCTGTGTTGTGCATATTATGTTACTTATGTGCTTATTTTGTTTCTGTGATGTATCTTGTTGGTATAATAAATGTCTTTCTTCTTCTTCTTCATAAAATTATATACGGATAAAAGTAATCAACAGTCAAACCCTAGATCTAAGCTGGCCTCTATGCTCTCAGGCTTAATTATAACGAATTTAATCAGTCTTATTTATAAGACTTTAGGAATCTGAAAGATCTTATCTACTAAAACATTATATATAAACAAAAAATCATGTCGCGACGTGATCACGAGCGTTGCCGAGGTCACCCGAACTCCCCCGAAAACAATGTCGGCCCGGCCGACATGTCGGCTAATTTGTAGCCGACTGGTCGGCCTGTCGGCCAGTCGGCCAAAGTCACAGTCGGCCCATCTCTAATTATAATTGTTTCAAATTTTTGTTAAAAATGATAAGTTACTTCTGAGCTCGCGGCCTCATAGTTCGGGGGCCTCCTCAGGTCGGAGGCCCGTGGCATTTTTGTCAACCCTGGCCACCCGATAGTTACGCCACTGGTGATAGGGCTCTTACTACCTTGATTTTGTAACAGGTATCACAGTTCTTTAATTAAAATATGCTGTAAAATACACTGGTGCTAGAGTAAAATGTGGTCGTAAAACACATTATTTTTAATGTACACTTTTAAGGGGCTTATGACAATTTATGGTACCTACTTATGGCACTTAGTTTAGTACATTTTCGCTGTAAAAGCCTTTGAATGCAGGTTTTTTGTAATATAAGCCATGCTAACTTTAAAACTACCAAAGATATAAACATTACTTTAAAGTTGTATATTTATAAAATTAGTTACATTTTTAGTATATCTGTAATCATTGCATTAATATGGCATTTAAGAGGAAAAAGATATAGCTAAAGGTATTTATATTTTTTTGCTTTTCGTTCTCTTGTCAAATTCGTAAAATGGATTTTATAGTAGGTATGCACATATCGGCAAGCGCAGCGTAGGACGACCAGCCACAAGATGGACAGATGACCTCATCCAAGTGGCAGGAAGACGCTGGATGCAGGCCGCTTCCAACCGGTCTTTTTGGAAATCCATGGAGGAGGCCTATGTCCAGCAGTGGACTTCTTGTGGCTGAATGATGAAGATGATGATGATGCACTGATCTTTTTGGCAGTAAGGTAAAGTGAACAAGTCACAGATCGTTTGCTCGTTCGTCGCTGACTGTCTTTACAGTGTATTGATGCATAGTGATGAGCAAAGTAGAAAAGATTTAATTTAATCGACCGATTCATCATCATCATCAGCCATTTGACGCCCACTGCAGGACATAGGCCTCCCTCATAGTTTTCCTAACCATGAGGGGTTTTGTCATAATCGCCACGCTTGGCAGGCGGGTTGGCGATCGCAGAATGCGGTTGAAATCCCAGGAAAACGCTGCTGCCCGTCTCCTGGTAATGGATTTCCTTAGTCGTCTTCTACGACATCCACGGAAGGAAATGGAGTAACGGTATTTTTAATCCGGCGCCACGCGGAATCGATCGATTAACAAGTTCCAACTAGAATGATGCAAAAATAAGAGATCTTATTTTTACTTACTTAGGGTATTTATACGTTAATTTACAATTTTTACCCGATTTCGTTTCGTTAAACATCTAAAAGAAATTGTTTATTCTGTAGGCTGCCATGAGTATACCAAGTACCCATTTCCTAATTTGTTTAAATTAGAAAATAATGTGGTACTCGTATTGTTATTTTTAAATCGGGCAAACAAGACTTATTACACAATGTAGAGGAGCTTACATCTTGATACAGTAGTTATGTCACATAGTGAAACTAATTTAAATACATAGCAGTACCTAGAGAGTAGAGCTGAATAAATATCTCTCGCTTCAGTTTTATCAGTATAAATTGTTCCTTTCAATGATCTATCTCTCCAACCACTTGACCAAGACTGTGACGTCTGATAAGATTTTTTCAATAGTGGTACCTACATCCCAATTGAAAAAATCTTATCAGGCGTTTTAAAGGTAATCAGACGGTAATTTTTCAATAGTGGTACATCCCCAGGCCACTGCTCACTAAATAGACATTTTCACAACATGGAACTAACCGACAGCCCGCTTTGCCGGGGATGCCTCAAAGAAAAGGAAACACCCGCCCACGTGACCATTCACTGTGAAGGCGTGGAAAAGCAACAGACCGCCATCATTGGGAAGCTGGGATCCCTTCAGGAGGCCTGTAGTGACATCAGAGCACTGCTGGCCTTCTGGAAAGAGATAGGCTGGCTGGAGTGAGCTCACAGCTTTGCTACGTATAATGGCCCAACCATGAGGCTAAGTGCGGAAATCTCAGGTCTAACTAACTAACTAGTGGTACATCCCTAGTGACATCCCGCGCAGCTCCCCTTTGACACCTAAAATTAGTCATTGCTCAGGAATTGACAAACTTCACTCAATCGCCAATAAGATTTACGCAGATTAAACTAGGTACGTTTTTTTAAAAGATAAATTTAACCAAAAATTACAGAGTAACAAAAAAAGAATTTTGTTATTCTGTAATAATAATAGATATCATTATTTAAAAAGAAAATTTTTGGAAAAAAAAACCAAAAAAAAAATTCAATAGTTGTTATAAATGATAAACTTTGACGGCTTTTATTTTAATACCTTCCTTCCAAATAAATTGATCAGTTTAAATTGGTTATAATCCCATATAGCGACTTGCCCCAGGTCTCTGCTTATACAGTAGATAAATAGATAAATTTTATTCGAATCCTGGGATAAACGAATAAATAGCTGCTTGACAGGGTTGTCAGTCATACAATTTATCTCTGGACAACTCTGAAAATTGTATTATTTGTATTAGCAAAGGGCAACATAAAAAGTACCCTAAACCGGCGTGCGTGCATGCAACGACAAATCAATGTTGAGAAAGCGAAAGTGATCTGTCAGGATCGTGGCAATGGTCTCTGCCTACCCCTCTGGGATACAGGCGTGAGTTTATGTATGTATGTATGTAACTCTGAAAATGTCATGGTCCAAGATGTTTTTGGAATTTTTCGCTAGAGCCTAACCCTGGATAAATGAATGAAGACATCCCGGTTAATGTTACCTAGACTTATAGGATTCTAGCTAGCGCAGTCGTGTTTTTTTGTTCTTGTAAGCAATCACAAAACGTTTCAATTCGATTTAATTTCACCTTGCTTTACTAGTAAATAGATAAGAAAAAGTCATGTTAAAAGATAAATAAATGTGGTTAGTTTTTTTTCTTTTGAATAAGAAGAATAAGAATTATTTATTTCCAGATTAAACACAAGTGCGTTTAGTTCATTAATCATGTGATTTTTTCTTCAACTTATTAGATGGTTTTTTAGCAGGATGAAAAGCCTATGTGCTATCCAGACTATGATCTACCACTGTGCCTTTCATCCAGAACCGATCAGCCGTTCTAGCATGATTGAGTAATAAACATCCACCCATTAAAAATTTTCGCATTTAAAATAGTAGTAAGCTAAGCCTAGACCGATACCTTATGATCCAATAATGATTTTGTTAGAGCCTTGTTTAGCAGGTAAGATGGAAAACCAATGACCGTCGTGTTCGCCAAATTAACGGTATCTACCCGCAACTAGGGTTGCCCAAGACCGAAAATAAATGTACCGGTAAAAATTCCTGATCTCCAAACTATTGCTACCCAAGCTATTTGGAAAACACAAACAAAAGAGGTTGCAGGGTTTGCAAGTGGAAAACCCTCTCTGCATACCCATGGATGTAAGCGTTTGCTTGTGAAATGTAATGTAAAAATGTTCTATGCTCTGTGCGGACTCGTCGGAGGCAGTGAGAGGTGAAACAATGACTGCATATATTATACCATTAAATTAGTATATTTTTTATGTATCCTATGTACATCCCACTGCAGGGCGCAGGCCTTCTCACAGAGAGAGAGAGAGAGAGAGTATTACCACGCGTGCCCACCGCGGATTGGCAATTTCTAGCACGATGTTTTTCTTCACCGTTAGCGAGTGGTATTGCTATATCAACTTCACAAATGTGCGTGACTCAGAAAACAAAGTCAGTCAAGTTTAATGGTAGTTTAGTCTAGGATATTATGTATACCGGCTTGTAAACATACTGTTACTCAATTAACTTGAGAACTTTTGAAACTGAACTGATTAATTTTTTTCCGATTTTCTGTGAGCCGTAACTTCGGATATCTCCGGGAAAGTGCAGCCATCTGGCAACCCTATTCGCACCGGATAGAATGGACTTTGGTTTGGACTCGGTTTGGCTCACCTCGCGCAACTAAAATAGGACCCAAGCATAAAGAAAGCACCATAAAATTTTACACGCAAGAATTTAGCGTGTCCACGCTCCCTTTCGCACTCGCGGGCGCGGCCCCCTCCTCTCGTTCTATCCCATATCACCTCCAAACGTTTCCAAAAGCTATTCGCCTCCAGACAAGACCAGACTTGCTTAACTGGTTTTGCTTATACCTAGCGGGATGAGACGAAAATCGCAGCTCCGCTTAAGGCGGTCCCCTCAAGGAGAAATTCCCATACAAACGTAGTTTGGTTTTAATTCTTAAACGACATCCCGGATCTCAATGACACTTCAAACCTCGATTTGTGTCCTCTAAACGTATTAAAGTTTGATCGCGATCCGGCTTGTCGTTGTGTTAAAGTAGTACTATATTCTTTTTGTTGCATTAACCCGTGCTGAGGACAATTTTAAAAACCTATTTAGAGGCTAAAAATTCCACCCATGCCGGGACTTGAACCCGCGACCTCTGACTCACCGTGCCAGCGCTCTCTCTACTGAGCTAATGGGCGAGTGCAAGCATCGATGAAATCGATGGTCGCGGGTTTTCAAAGTAGTACTTTAACTACATGTAAAAACCAAACTAAGTTATTATATCAACAAGTGTATCTTGTTGATATAATAATGTTTCTCTTCACAGAAACAAAATAAGCAGATAATTGCTCCTATTGGGGCCGTCATAACACAGCACGACTAGGTACTTTTGTAATACCCCACGGTCAGCGATTGTTACACCGTATCGATTAGATTCTGATATAAGTTCTGAATTCAACCTGGGCTCCAGAATGTGGTATTTTGGATCCTATTCCCAAGAAATTTATACGTTAACGGTTTGCACGCATCATCATCATCGCTCAGGGCCCACGCTCACTTAGCAACAGCGGCGCCCGCGCAGCCGTCTATTAGACCGACGTTCTTGGAAAAAAACTAGCGCCGAATTTTACCTGTGTGTGAACTGAACTTTCCTGTCTGCGAAGAAACGCCAGTGCAGAACTGCCACAAAAAATTTTGAGTTATATTTTTTTAGAAACCGCGATCAGTAAAACCACGAAAAATATTTTTTACAATTTAGTTATTTATTTATAAAAAATCGATTCCAATAAAACACTCCTAAGATGGAGTTACAGCCGGTATTATTAGAAGGGGAAATATTATAAAAGAGCAACATATGAAGTAGGTACCCAAAACCGGCGTGCGTGCATGCAACGACGAAGAAGCGAAGGAGGTCTGTCAGGACCGTGGCAAGTGGCAAACCCTGTTCTACCTACCTACCTCTCTGGGATATAGGCGTGAGTTTATGTGAGTATAGCCGATTTTTAACAGGAACTCTTGTCATAAACCGGCTTTTAAGACGGACCTTAAGAGGGTTTTCTATAAAAACAATGTCACCCAAATCACAGAACATTTCTCTGTTCTGTGACCCAAATCGTCACTACGCCTACGTCTTTCCAGTAGTCAAAAACATAGATGTCTAACTAGCGCCAAAGAATGACCCCACGTTCAAATGTGGGCAGGCGGGCGGGGCTACTCAATTGTGTTGCCAATCGGAGCGAGTTCAGTATTACCCGGCAAAATATCTATGCACCTGCCACCTTCAGACCGCCATTTTGCGAGGTACCTAAGTATTTTGACGGGTTATACATCATGAAGTCAATGGTTTGACGTGTTTGTAAAATCCAATCATAAGTTACGCTGTCATTTACTATCGCCCAATCAATGTTCAAGTCGTAACGCCTGGCGCACACAATCAACCAATCACAGTGATTTACTCTACAGCACATCTTGCGCTCCTTCCATTGGTACAGACTAATGGAAAGGACAGGGGTCGTTTTTAAGAGTGAATTTTTTAGAAAGAAACACTTCTATGGTTTTTTTTTTCATTCGTAGCGTCTCTCAGTCTAGTTACTTCATTTCGGGTCAGTTTTTTCGGGTCCCGTACCCGAAGGGTGGAAAAGAGACCCTTTTGTTATGCCAACGACGCGTCTATGTGACCTACAACGAGCTAACTGTATCAGGTGGTTGGTCTAAATTCTAGGGTCGGCAGACCAAAGCACAGGTAAGTCAAATTGTCATTAAATTATTGTTCTACACAACATAAATAATTACAATGGCAGGTTGTTTAGTTTTAGATACAGTGATACAATGTTCAATTTCTTGTTTCCTAACAGTTCTCCGTCAACGTAATATTTAAAAAAAATACAGAGTAATTTTATAATAAGTAAGTACTTATGTAGGTTTTTTCAATGCCTCAAAAATTTGAGTTTTTGACTTATGTGCTGTAATTTTGAGCATAATTAAAAAGGGGGGTAAACAAGAAACATGTTTTTTGTTATATTACGTGCTTTTTAGTATTAAGTATGACTTTGTACCAAACATTTGTTCTGTGCAATAAAGAATCATAAAATTAATATTTTTTTGTTATTTATCTTAAGAATACGAGTACCTAAAGTAAGTATACAAATGTCAAACTCGGGAGTGAATATGCAATTCCTGCAGAATAAAAACTTTCTTTTATTATATTTGCCGTGGGGTGCCGTAAAAACCGGCTAAGGGACACTTTATCAGGAGGTGGGCAGCAGCGCCTTCTGCGGAAATGCGATATACTGCGCTCGCCAACTCGATATACCTACTGGAATGGCAGGGACGCGGCATCAATATCAATGGCAAGTACATCACGCACCTTCGATTTGCCGACGATATAGTATTCATGGCAGAAACGATGGAAGACCTCGGCATAATGCTCGAAAACCTCAGTCGAGTTTCCCAACGTGTGGGCCTTAAAATGAACATGGACAAAACGAAGGTCATGTCGAACGCCCGTGTTGTGCCCACCCCAATAACATTGGGGAACTCGACTCTCGATGTTGTAGACGAATACGTCTACTTAGGACAAACAGTCCAACTAGGCCGGTCCAACTTCGTGAAAGAGGGCAATCGTCGAATCCAACTCGGCTGGGCAGCATTCGGGAAACTTTGAAAAGTCTTTTCGTCTAATATACCTCAATCGCTCAAGACAAAATTATACAACCAGTTTGTGTTACCAGTGATGACTTATGGCACTGAAACGTGGTCTCTCACTATGGGTCTCATAAGAAGGCTCAAGGTCACGCAACGAGCTATGGAAAGGGCTATGCTCGGAATTTCGCTACGAGATCGAATCAGAAATGATGAGATCCGTAGACGAACGAACGTCGTCGACATAGCCCAGCGGTTTAGTAAGTTGAAGTGGCAGTGGGCGTTCACATAGCACGCAGAACTGATGGCTGATGGGGCCGAAAAGTTCTCGAATGGAGAGCACATATCGGCAAGCGCAGCGTAGGACGACCAGCCACAAGATGGACAGATGACCTCATCCAAGTGGCAGGAAGGCGCTGGATGCAGGCCGCTTCCAACCGGTCTTTTTGGAACACCATGGAGGAGGCCTATGTCCAGCAGTGGACTTCTTGTGGCTGAATGATGATGATGATGATGATTATATAGCCTGTAGGTATACGTTCCACTGCAGGGCACAGGCCTTCTCTCAGAGAGAGGGAGTGTGTGTGGGTCTTCGAAACACTACAGCACTAAAAAGTTAGAATTAATTTAAATAATTAGAAGTATGTATACATGTAGGTATTGGCTAAGTAGAATTTGGAGTCGGTGCCCAAAATATATTGTGCTGTTCATGAAACTGGGCCACCGACTCCAATTATACTTCTACAATACCTACCTACATGTATACATACTTCTAATTATTTAAATTATTTCTAACTTTTTATTGCTGTAGTGTTTCGAAGTTTTTTTTATTTTTAATTTTTTTTTTCAATTTTTACTAGGGGAGTGGGAGAAAAATACACAAGACCCTTATAATTTACGCTACTTAATTCGTTGCTTTAAAATTTGACGTTCTCAATTTCCATCTCCGAAAGTCTTCACCAGAACATCACCAAATTACCTAGGGACTACTTTTACGCTATTTTATGAAACATACGGATATTACTAAAGGATGGGCCCCATTAGGCCTTATTTTACTGCTGTCCATTGAAGAGTTCCATCTCCATCTCTGAACGTCTTCATCAAGAAGATTCACCAAGTTAAATGGGACCAATGGGACGTTATATTTATTCAACCAAAAAAAGAATTGTCGAAATCGGTTAAGATTTCATGGAGGTATGCGAAAACATAGCTAAAAAATATTCGCGTCGAATTGATCACCTCCTCCTTTTTTGAAGTTGTTTAAAAAGGATAGATATGAAGTTCACAGAGTCAACTAGTAATACATATTTACTTTGATATGAGCGGTTAAATTCAAAGTCTTTTGAAGTATTTGGGTTCAAACAAAACAACATACTACTACGGATTGAATCAGCATTTTCTCGAAATCTTTCTAATGTTTTATTATCGAGACTGCCTCAAGATTTCATTATGTACGAAAAAAAATTAAAACTGAAAATATGAATATGAAATGAAATAAAAAGTTTTAATAAATTATCTTTATCCTCTTTATTCCTTGTTGCGCCGGATTAAGAATAACGTCACTCCATTTCCTTCGGTGGATGTCGTAGAAGGCGACTAAGGAAATCAATTAGGTACCATGAGACGGGCAGCAGCGTCTTCCTGAGATTTGAACCGCATACTGCGATCGCCAACCCGCCTGCCAAGCGTGGCGATTACGGCAAAATCCCTCATGGTTATGAAAACTGCGAAAGAGGCCTACGTCCTGCAGTAGGCTGATGATGATTTTTATCCTTAACTTCAATCTTTTGCTTGTTGGTAGTGGTTTAATTATAGATACAAAAGAAACGGTTTTCAGGTTTTGCGCTATTTCAATATCACGACTAACTCCGACTCTAGGGCACAGGCCTTCGCTCAGAGAGAGTGTGTGCTTAATCAACCACGCGTGCCCACCGCGGATTTGCTGAGATATGTGAACACATCAGACACTCAGGCTTCCTCATTTTGTTTTCCCTGACAGTTTTATTGCTACGACAATAAACAGCCGACAGCACGTAAATCTTTACAATTTACAATCCGTACAATTTACTCAATTGCGTTACGGGCGACTTTGCAACGAAAATGTAAAGATCGGCCTGCAGTCGACTGTACTACTGTATAGCATGAGCGACAGTACATTCAACAGCAGGTTCTTACATTTTTGTTGGAAAGTTGTTCTTAACGTAACTGATTAGAGTGGGCAATGTAAGAGTTGAGCTGCTGAATATACATTTTCATACATTCTATAAATGCTAGTTTGTTAAGGCCCCTAGGCCTTAGATGTACATAGTGTTCACTCAAAAATACGCCTAATAAATAATTCCGGAAGTATCCCAATTTCAGTTTGTGTGTTACAATGAAATGTGTCAGAACCATACAAAGTTCGTCATCGCCTCAAGTGTTTTTATTAACACGTAGCTCGTAGCTAAAGCTCTGGGAGACTACATTATCACTTCGGTACTTCGAATCGGTTTAAGTTTATAGAAACCGCACTGTGGTGGAACAAAGAAAGAATACTGATAACCCAGGGTAAACGGAAGCGTGAACACGACACAGGATTTATTGCAGGCACACTACAGGGTGACTGCGAATTTGATCACCGTTCGTTAAGGTGACATTACATTCATAATTTAAAAACATACGACGTTAGTTTAATTATCCGGTTCTCAAAAAAAAAATTTTTTTTGCTATTTACTTGTAATCATAAACAAAAACTAACAGGGCGAATCTAAATCTTTACACTTTACAAAATTCAATGTGAAATTACATAAAATTTCATGAAATTCAAGTAAAATGTAAATATTTAGATTTGTAAAGTGTATAATTTCAATAAAAATACGTATCAAGATTGTTTACATTTAGTTAAATACCTAAACAAATGAACTATAGACGGGTGAAGAGGCCTCTCCGACGGTGCAGTATCTGAGACATTATTTTTTTGATGGAGTAGGCTTGCCCAGCACCTATACCATCCTGTCCTGACAGTTGATAAACCTCGCTAAATGATAATGCATATTTAAAAACAAATTGCAACCAGTTGCGAATTAAGAATTTTTATTCTTTTTTCACAACCTGTCGCGAATCAAGGGAACTTTTTCCTTAACCACAACTTCGTTGCGAAGAAAGAATAAGAACTTCCCAAACTTACATAGTTGCAATGGGAGAAAGATAATGTATAAAAAAATATACAATTAAAACAAAAGAATACCATGTCAATCCACGTATTTTACTTAAGAAAAACATGAAAAGTAAAAAAACAAGAAACATATAAAACAAAGGATTTTTCTTCCTTACCTACAATTGCAGTGGCCAGTATTCTCTTGAAAAGTTTGTATGCTAATCAACAAAATAGAGTGTCGACAAACAGATAACTAAGGTTGCGAACAAGGAAAAAATCTTTTTTTTGCAACTGGTTGCAACATTTAATTCAGGATGCCTAGTTGCGGTTAAAGAAAAAGTTCCCTTGATTCGCAACTGGTTGCGGACAAAGAATAAAAATTCTTAATTCGCAACTGGTTGCGAACCACACTTACGAAAACGGCCTAGTGGAACAATAATACGTACATCCATAATAATATTGAAGATAGTTACTAATCACGATTTCTTCGACTACTAAAAAATTCCATTTCCCATTGCACAGTTAACAGCAGGGCCGAGTTTCACAAAACTACTTTATCGTAGTTTATTATAAAAATTTGAGGTATCTACATATCGTAGCAGTCTTCCTACTTGTTAATTAAGTTTGTTAATACACTTTAGAATGTACATCGAATTCTGGATACACAAAAATGTAAAGGTTGACCTTTACATCTTTATTGCAATTGCAAAGTCGCCCGTAACGTAACTGAGAAGAGTGCACGCGTGTCAAGGTTGACGTGCTGTCGACTGTACCCGTTCGTAGCTATAAATTGTGAAGTTTCTCTACAGATCACTACACTAAAATTTTCTGTCCTAGAAATTGTTAAAAACGAGCTGTATGGTGGATGCTTTAAATTGTATTCTGCCAAACAGTGTGGGTGATGCCACACCTAACTTTTTAAACAAGTTGTAGTAGCCGTTACTCATTGGAGGGAGGTATTTGGGAGACTGTCCATCTTTATCTGATGTCTATAAAAAGTTGTAGAAGGGCCGCAGGGCTATATTTTTTTTGACGTTTCCGAACCGAACCTGCTACATTTGTGGCGGCATGGTCCCGAAGGTCACAAAGTTGTGCCTCCCTATTGGCAGGCTCAGAGCGGGGGCGGGACTTGGGGTGAGACGGACCCTCCCAAACGCTCCAAAATCTTTGTAATAATAATTTCTCCAAAAACCGTTGGGATTACAGGACTAGAGGAAAGGAATGCTCATTTATTGCATAGGTGTTTAATCATAAACTCATTTATTACTAAATATTAAATGTTAAATAAGTCATACAATGAAATAAACATATTTAATGTACCTACCTACTTAAATTCGCTAAGCATGTATATTTTGCCAATTAAAACAATACAAAGTGCCTTCGCGTTGCTCGCTTCTCTAAAGCAGTTAATAATTTTGACTTTCACAACGTAATCATTCGGTTAGGTTTAAATGTATCTGGCTGGTGTTCCGTTTTCACAAATATAGCCGCGCGGACGCCCGGGGTGGGTGCGGGGGAAGGCGGGGGAACACAATCGCCTCGCAGATTGCCCAATTCCCGCCGCGTGCGCAACGCACTCGCCTTTTTCTATTTCGTCACACGAATCCGAACGGTTACGTTGCCACATGCTTATTTCAGTCACTTTAATCAACCTATCCAATTTCGAAAATGACTGGAAAGACAAATAAGTCGCAATAGCTTTTTAAAATAAACCTCCTCAAATAAAACGTTGAGTAACCTATAAGCCGTGTCCTTAGCAGAAATTTCAGTGATTTCGCAGCTGAATTGAAAAGACAGATTGCGTAATCACCGACGTCACTGCAGACACATCGGCAGTTGGCTTGACTGGCGCTGCGAAGACCATTGTCATAGAACAGACACGAGGCGCGGGCGGATACATGCCAACCATATAGGAGAGAGAAAAAGACTGACTAATCACTGGTACAGTCAAGTCAATTACTCCCCCCGACACGACAGACATCAAAATCTTCGATCTTCATGGTTTCTTTCTTCAACGAGAACATTCTTCAATCCAGCTGAAAAAAAGTGTTACAATTTTTTTTGTGTTACAGAATTTCGCGCGGTGTAGGTACCCAGTCATATTTTATTTTAACTCATGCGGCGCGTGGTGAAGTGACGAGTTGGTCTGTTACTAACTCGAGTCACATGACCACGTAAAAGGAAAAATGTGATTAATCGCGCCTGATGTCGCTCTACTGGTGGAATGTCGACACGAGAACAATGGATCCTACTGCAAAAAGTGGCACTGTTTGAACATTCTGTACTGACGGATAATTAGAATTTAGATAAATATCTTAATTTTTTTAATACTGAACAAAATGGCCGTGCCACCACGTTGCGGAAGTTGCAAAACTAGGTCGCGAACTTCCAATAAAAAAAAATATTTAACCGAAATCTTTTGAGCACTTCCCGAAATAAAAAAGTTGCACTGGCTATTTCCTTCCACAGTCAAAGAACGCGTTAGCGCACAAGAGGGACTAATATACAAAGTTAATTTGGAATTGCACACTGTTCCGTTGCAAACGACCGTTGAAGACGGCGACTGAAGAGCGAGTGGTCGGGTTGCGATGGGCGCGAAGTCGAGCCGCGGAACAGTGACGACGGCAGACGTGCCAGGGGCTGGGAGGGGCGTTGGGGGGGGGCTGCGCGCGCAGAGAAAGGACGCAATGATGATGTAATCGCGATCGATGCACTCCACTCCGCACGCGACGCAACTATCGTGTTGAACTATTCTTCACCAACTGACGATCCACGTTCGTCCTCCTCGAGTCCGCAATCAACCGCGTCGAGCCCGCTCCCACAAACTTCTAGCTCCTTACAGCTCGCTCGCTAGCTCTCGATATGGACTGCGGAGCGAAACGTTTCGAACTAACGAACGCCCTGTCCACTATATGGTGTACTTACGAGTAGTTCACAAAAACATAGAGTAGAGACTGACGATTGAAATAAAAACGGAGGGCGATTTTCGCTCTGACATCATCGACCAGTAGGCGATAGTCCCCAATTACCTACTTAACCGCTAACTCGGACTGGGATTACCCATATGATAAAATTAAGCCGTAGAGGGTGAAGCAGCGACGCTAATACCAAACGAACACGTGTTGTCTAAAAAGAACCGAAATTCATACAATACGAGTGCAATAAGCAAAGATATGAAAGCAGCTGAATTCAGGTGCAAAGGAGAATAAAATTATGCCGCGGACGAAATGGTTGGATTTATCTCTAACATACCTTATCGATCAGAAAAGCCAGTTCGTGGTGCGGGCGCGCTCGGCAGTTTCCGCTGCCGCTCGGCTCCTATGTAGGTCACACGTGTAAACGTTATTCCCACCACGCCGGCCTTGGCTTACTTTGCGTAGAGCAAGTAGCACCTCCCCTTCTCTAACGCAAACCCACAATCCAGGCAACGCGGGCGGGACCACTGTGCGAATAATTTGCGCCTCACACGAGTTTGACCCACCCAAACTTCCCCGTTTTTGTTTAAGTTTCTTTTGTTTCGCGCCCGTAACGTAGGTAACGATTATTTAACTTTTCCTGTTACCTTAAGGAATTCCTATTGAGGGTATTTTCAGAGCAGACCTTTTAATTTAGTTCCTTTCCTCATTTAAGAACTTTAATAGGGCTGTTAGCTAATGTTTGTTGAAAGGAAATAAACTTAGAATGCAAAATGCTTCTCAATAATCACAAGTAAGCAGATAACGCTGTAAAATTCACACAGTCAGTCAGACAAGATAACTTTGTAGGTCAAAGATTACGTAGAAATTTAACTTTAAAAAATCAAAATTTTTGCCTCTAAGGAGCGCCTACAGACCACAGCGCGGTTACGACACCCGACTTAACCCAATCTACTGAGAGTATCTCCACGCGTGGCCACTGCGTACAGTCGGCAATATCCACATATCGTTGCTCAACAGTCGCTCCTATCGACACGACCTTCCCCCGTCCGTAGCACTATCCGCCCAGCGCGGCCCCTCCTATACTCAGTCCATCGAATAATGCCCCAAATGGCAGATAAAGGCCGACTTGCACCACTTCTTAAATGTGGCTTAAATAACAATTCGGATAGACTTTTGTATGAAGAATTTTAGTTAAATGCTACTAAAGTTCTTTATAGAAAAATCCTCGTAGAAGCGGCCGGGCCACAACGCGCCGACGGCACTATAGCTGAAGAAACCATTCGTAGACGACCTCTGTATCTAGGACGGCATCCGAAATAACTAGGTCACCGTTAGTCCGCGCCTTTGTGATTCTATGACGCGCCTCTGGGGCTCGGTGATCCCCAGTCGCTTGTAACTGTAACGGGTGCGCGGGTCATGAAGGTTGGACAGCATGAGTGCCGCGGAATCGAGTGGGTTTGCTTTAGCTTAGAGCCTGTTTTTTGCTTTGCCAAGAAAGGCACAGTTACGTTATGTTATCTTTTGTTGAATTTTAATTACAAGTACCTATGCAGCATTTTCATTTTTTAGTTTCTAACGTTGTTTGATAGTTCGCTTCTAACTGTCAAATTCCAGTGTAAAAATAAAAATACACAGCATAGAGATAGAGTTAGACACTCGGCACTGTATGATCTATAATACGTTTATGGCATCCTGGTCTTAGTCTACTTCTCTGAGATACAGGTAGGCGTAAGTTTATTTGTATATTTTATGCAGGTATACAGCGTCCGAGAAAGTCAGCAGAGACTTAAGTGTATTGCTCTACTCAATATACAAAGCAACTCTTAAATAACTAAAAAAATAACACCTATTTTAAATTCCATGCTATCGCTAGAAAGGGTTTCAAGATGTAGTATGGAATAGGTCACATGTTTTGGGCTCCAAAAATCATTAAAATTCATAAATGGTCGAATGGTATGTATGATAAAATATATTTAAGTTTATCTAGACTGTAAAGTCAAGTAGAGTCAGAGATCGATGTTCAAAGATAAATCCACACACTAAAATAGATGTTGATTAAGATGTCAGAAGTCTTACTTACTAAACAGCGGCAGTTGATGAACAGCGGAAATATTCTGCATTGCTTGGTCATAACATGATCGCAAATTGCAATACTGACGCAATTATTACGAGCACCTATTGAAACACGCGAATTGCCGCGATTTTTACTCTATGCGCTTGAGACAATCGAAGTCTTCTTTCTTTGATCTTTTTAATTTTCTCAATACAAAAAAACTTTTATTTTAGACCCTACTTTGAAATCGCGAAAAAATATTAGCCGTCGGCACAATCTTATGCCTCTAATGAGCCGTTTTCAGTACAAATTCACAAAGCAATTCATAGATGGCGCTTACAGGCGTGGATAGAAGAACCGGAACACGGCTGTCAAAATTAATCTGCGCTAAGCAAAATTTGACAGACGTATCCCTGTGCACGCCTATAAGCGCCATCTATGAAGTGCTTTGTGAATTTGTGCTGAAAACGGCTCATTAGCAAGCTGAAGTGGCAGTGGGCTGGTCACATATGCCGAAGAACCGTGGAGGCCACGAACTGGCAAGACGCCCACCAGCTCGCTGGACCGACGATCTGAGGTAGATTACTGGTAGTGGCTGGATGAGGATGACCGAGGTCAGGAGGAAGTGGTGCGCCTTGGGGAATGCCTACGTCCAGCGACGAGTACAGGCTGATGGTTTGAATCGAAAAACGCTCAAGGACCGGATCTTAAAAAAAAAACTGCCACAACACGTTCTAGTAAACAGTCTTATCACGAAATTCGCACCATAAATAGGCACAGCCAACCTTTTTATTTCAGTTGCAAGGTCGCCCGTGACGTGACCGAATAAAGGTTACGTCACGGGTGTAAAGGCGTGGTGTCGTCTGTACAACGTTTCTTTGTTTCAACATATTTTGCAGTAAATGTGTCAGCAGCTTTGAATATCCTTTGTGCAAATATAGTAGAAACACTGAGCACAATAAATAGTTTTACGCATGCACAACAGCCATGCGTGTGCATGCAACGACTAATGAATGTTGAGGAAGCGAAAGTGATCTGTCAGGATCGTGGCAAGTGGCAGTCCCTGGTCTCTGCCTACCCCTCTGGGATGCAGGCGTGAGTTTATGTATGTATGTGTGTATGTACACAACAGCTTATCGAAATAACTCCCCTCCGAAATAGGTAGATAGGCATGGATCCTAAAATTATAACACCATAGCAGAAAAACAGAACCCAGACTCGAACAGCAATAGAGCCATACATAATAGGTATAAACGAGCATACCGTCAATCCTCAATGTCCGTACAATAGACGACATGCACAGACAACCGGTGTTCAAGACGTCGCACTTATACCTCACGAGTTACGAGCTACGGAGCGTTAGCAGCAGTGTTTCTGACCGTACCGCATCGGTAACATTCCTCGTACAACGGCAATACTTCTCTAACGTGGCGGCGAATGAGTCAGCTCAAAAAAATGTAACCGTCAAATTCGCCAGGTGTTTAGCAGGAAACGCATAGCAAGCCACCCAAGTGACATCGAGGAGAAACTAGCTCTTACGGCGCCAGTTATAAGAGCCCCCTGCCGCTGGCGTGAGATCAGTGTCCACTTACCTGAAGGCTCCAGGCGGGAGAACTGCGCCGTGGCGGGAGTCACCGAGCCGTTTTTATTACAACCGCGGAGCGCTGCGCGGGCCACGTCGGCGGAGGGCGCTACCGCAGTGGCCTCTATACAGACTAGAGCTATGTACACTGTACATCCCCCATCGCGCGGTCGCTCTAGAAGACAAACGGCCCATCTCTACGGCCCCTTCAGCATGGCCCTTAAATCTAGCCCGCTACAGCGACGAAGAGTCACGCACGCCCCATATCTCTTGCGATCGCTACGTTGAGCCACCCCCCTTCTCTTGGCTTCGTGTTCCGAATTCCGCTTCGGGCGTTACATCGGACAGAACAAATCTGGAAATGTTTTGACATTGGAAATGTCTTTTCGTTCGCTCCAGTGTAGGCTCCGATTTCACGAAAAAGTGCGATCCCTTTATATCTCTGAGAGTTGTGAAGATCTGATATTAAAAAAAGCTCAAAAGACGCGTATTCACAAGAGCTGTAGGGTGCAAAAAGAATTAGAGAAGAGGGTTGCCCTGTAGCCTAACCTTTTTGAAAAAGGTCAAAAAGTCAGAACGACATATTTTTTCACATACATTTATGACGTGATTAATTTCCAATGTGCTCTAGGTATGGTCGTGTGAGGCACGAAATCTGTGAATTTTTGTGATACAAAACGGTCATTGATACAAACAACTTGAACAATCTTATATTGGCTCTGCTAAATAGCAATATGGCTTGATTAACGTCGAGGACGCCGCGTTTCACATTGGATCAATCATAGCAGGGCCGTTACTTATAGGGAACTTATAGAAAAGACGCTCTTTCAGCTCAGTTTTTACCAAAAACGGTTTCCATGAAAGTGCTGGAAGAATGAAGGCTCACTCATGATATTGACTTATCTTGACTATTCGATTATAGAATGCCTTCCTTGGCCTTGAAAGTCTCACTTCCTTGCTGAAGGCCGGTGTAGCTAATGATGTCGCTATGACGATTTCCATGACAACTTTGTTAGGTGTCGTTTGCCTGTGTGTATCTCTATTTATATAAAAAGTATACACCATTATTTTTGGGTGGTTTGAAAGCCATAGCAAAATTAACGTGCCGCTAGCTAGCTACCGTATCAGCTAGCTACCCTATCAGCTAGTATTGTTTTTGAAAAAGGCACTTTCCAAAAATATCTTGAAACAAACTCGATACATTGAGAACCATTAGTAGCCGTCGGCGTCGTATTGATAGACGGAGAGGCTGTATTAAGTGTTTACAAATTGTTTGAAACATGATTTCTCAGCGGTGGTAGACTAGTGGGTGGCGGGAACATCGGACTCGGAAGCGAAAGACCCAGGCTCGATCCCCAGTGCGGGCTTATACCTATGACTTGGTATTCTAAGTTATGTAGGTATATTTGTGAAGTTATAGTAGCAATACCACTCGCTAACGGCGAAGGAAAACATCGTGAGGAAACCTGAGTGTCTGAGCTATTCACATACCTCGGCGCTTGAAATCGCCAATCCGCGATGGGCACGCGTGGTTATTAAGCCCATACTATCTCTCTGAGAGAAAGCCTGTGCCCTACAGTAGGACGTATATAGGCTGCTTATGTTACTAAGGGGTGTTAAGCCTAGGCAGATTTATAAACCGTATATTTTATAACGCAATTATGCTAAAGTTACCACCCAGATTTTAGCATGTATAGTTAGACAGAGATAGGTGACACTTTGTTGCAGGGTTCATTCCAAAATGCGTATTTCATGAAACATGTCGGTTACAGTTCGTCATTTTAACAACATTTGTTGTGCACTTTTCAAAATGTTTTTGTATTTTTTTTTTTAGTTTTTTTAGTGTGCCACAAGGTATTTATATTTATTTAAATCTTCATGATTATCATATTTATATCATACACGCGATTAAGTCTCCGTAATACTAAAATCAATATTCAAGGTATTTATTTGTTTTTGTACTTATACACAATACAGTAGGATAATTACATATTATATTTATTCCTGAAGTGTTTGTAAATCAATAATAATGACTGCTTTTGAGGACAGATTCACCATCGAATTGGATCATTGCAACCTCTCGATGATGGACAGCATAAATTTTTACAAATATACTTCATGGGCAACACAGAGGAACAACTTGATTGACGTCAAGAGATCAATACAGCAACGAAAAGAGCAATTCTTCAAAATCTGCAGCAACTGCTTCATTAACATCATGCGTTGGTCAGGCTGTTCAAGAGTGCATTGGAGCGCATGCCAAATTATGACTACAAAGTCGTGATCAGAGCGGATAAACGACCATCTGGAACACACGAGCGCACACATTTAACGCTCCAACAATAGATGACGTTGCCATTCTGATTATTGGTAAAAATTTGGAATCACGAGATATTGTGCTTAAACGTCGCGATACTGGGAAACTGCAACAAATATCTGAAACACATCGTTCATATGACACATTACAATACCCGCTGAAGTTTTGGAAAGGAGAAGATGGAATAATAATATCAAAATTATAAATCCATTAAATTGTGAGTATAAATATCAGTTTTGATTTCAGCATGATGTTTTACAGTGTTTGGTTTTAGTTTCCAATATAAGGCACTGCTTACTACCGTGGAATAAAAATCGTAAGAACAGAGTTATACATGGGTTGTTTGTTTAGAGAAAAACATTTTTCTTCATCGTTTTATAATAATTATGCTAAAAATATGTAAGTTTTATATACAAAATATTAATTAAACTGTTTTAATTTCAGGTGAAGAAACTACCAAGAAGGTTAGCTTGATGAATAAAAAAAGAATCATTGAACAATTTTTTTTATTTACAACTATCCTAATTTATAAATTAAAAAAATGTGATCATGTGATATTGCCTTTAAGGCGGAACAAAGTTCGCCGGGTCAGCTAGTAAAAGATAAAGCTTAAGCTAATGCGTGAGTTAAATAGAATAATAACATACAAATCTCTCACAGAGATAAGCTCGCCTTTGTACATGTAATTTCGTATTGTCATATTTCCTATACCGTTTTTCATGTGCAATAAAGTATAATAATAATAATAATAATACTTCTATGTAGGACAATGATTTACTTCGATATTTATAGTAGAGCGCGTAAAGAGCTAATTTAATTTAATCTAATATAAGTATAAAAATCTCGTGCCATAGTTTGTTTGTAGAACTCCTCCGTAACTATTCACCGATTTTTATGATTTTTTTGAGTATATTTGTTGGATCTGAGAATAGGTCGTTGACTAATTAATACGGCAAAACAACGTTTGCCGAGTTAGTTAGTAGAATTATAAGAAATTTATAAGAGATCGCGTCACTTAGATATTTAAGGTAAGATTATATAAGGCACCGCTGTATTTATTTCTGGTGTGTAGGTACAATAAAAAATTCTAATCCAATCTACGGCAGATCTCATTAGACACGACAATATACAAACTATTGTAAAGCTTCCTGGCTAAGGGTTCTGAACTGTATTAAAGAAATCACATTTTTGCTCTGTAAATACACATATTTAGACGCACTAAGCCAGTGTTTTTCTCACTAAAACCCCTGATCGAAAAGAAAGCTTACTAAAGGAGAACTGAAAACTAGTAAAGAGAGCCCTGCAAAAGCGTTCGCAGTAAAGTTAATTCAAGATTCTCGGATTCATAAAGCTTTAATAAAACTGTTTGCAAAGAAATCGCCAGCATGGTCGGTACGCGGGTTTCACAATGGATGATATCCGAAACTGCAAAATACCGTTGGACTAGTAGGTATTTATTTATTTACTTAGTTTTATCAACAGTATATACATAGTTACGTGCTAAGAGCGTATATGAAGTTATCTTGAAATAGATGTACAACTAATTAAGAAATCATAGTTGTATTCTTTTTTCTGGTTGGGCAATAAAGGGTAATCTATCTATCTATATAATTATAGATAAACACAGCATACCTACATACAAAAGTAGTTAAGTACCTACAGCTGCATCTTAATCATATAA
This sequence comes from Yponomeuta malinellus, assembly GCA_947308005.1. NCBI lineage: Eukaryota > Metazoa > Arthropoda > Insecta > Lepidoptera > Yponomeutidae > Yponomeuta > Yponomeuta malinellus. The sequence continues at coordinate 4,533,426 of OX370995.1, forward strand.
GTTAAGTTACTACAGTCTAATTACAATACTGCTGTTACTAAGTGCATAAAATGATGAAAAATATTTTTTCGATAATTTTGTGCAATTTCTACAACGTTCACACGATGATCGCACAACGGCCCAGTCCGATGATGTCGTGTCGTTAACTTTATCGTCCAATGTGATACCGGCTTAGTTTTCCGGTTCAATCCTTACCTATTTACTTTAATAAAGCCGCTCGGAAGAAGTTTGCATTCCTAGCTTATGAGTTTAATTCCTCTTATAGAGAATTTTTCAATTGGTTTCATTTGCCAACTATTTGCGCTGTGTCTTCGCAGCTTGGGAATGGCTTGGAATATTTCTTATTCTGGGGAAGAGCCACATAACTCTCGTAATTAATTTGATACAATTGAGTATGCACGCCATGCCGCGGCTGCGCTCGCTTGGAATTTAGTTTGTGATTACAAACGCAACGGGAAAAAATCTATATATATCAGTGTATTCCAGTCAGAATTAGTCTAGGCCCAATTTCATGGGACTAAAACTCATGGTTATATAGGACCTACATTGCACAGACGAACCTACAGATTCACAAGTAGGTAGAATCGGCTTCGCAATGTACATCGAATTGTCATAATAAATTGTGGAGTTAAGTACGAAAGTATTTTTCACTGAGCCCTGTCCAAATACAATTGACTATGCATAACAATTTTAAGCACTCTCGCCCTGTGATTGTGGGTTCGTAGCATCTGAGCACGCGATCGTTGTAGGTGGATACTGATATCACACTCAAGATGTGTTCTGATCTCGATAGGTATCAGTTTCACGTAAAAAAAAGAATAAAAAGTTGAATCAGATTGCGTGGACCGATTCCACCGTAACAATGTTTTCATTCTTTTTAGTGTTCCGTACCTCAAAAGAAAAAAAACGGAACCCTCATAGGATCACTTTGTTGTCCGTCCAGCCGTCCGTCCGTCTGTCAAGACCTTTTATCTGGGGAACGCGTGGAGGTATCTAGTTGAAATTAAAACCATATACCTACTCAAGTCTACAGTTCCTTGAAGCTGTGAAAAAAATCACATTAACGTAAAACGGCCGTTTACGCCGCAAAAAACTTATATATCGAGCCTCAAGGAAATAAAAATTTATAGGGTACTTACTCTCCGTTGACCTAGAACTATGAAATGTGGCAAGTAACATTGTCTTATACTATAATGAAGGGAGGGAATAAGCTGAAAACTATACCTACATTTGTAATTAAATCATAAAAAAATTGTCTTTGAAGTTCGGGAAAAGCTCGGAAAAACTACGAGACTTGATTCCTGAACTATTTATAATTTAATGTACCTATAAATTTTTACGGAACCCTCGGTGGGCGAGTCCGACTCGCACATGGCCGGTTTTTTGCTCCATCCCTCAGATCATGTTCTGTGGTACTACCATCCAGCTGGGGTGGGCTGGGTTTGGAAAACTTTGCAATAGGTTATTATTATTACCTATAAGTTATTATTACTATTATAATGTAGTTTTTTGCTTCTAGATATTCCCTTTAGTTATACGGGAAGACGGCCGGGGAACTAAGGCACTGGTAACAAGACATCTCTACCCCGAGACAGCTCGATCTGAACAAATGGACCATATGAAAACTCGACCCGGATAACGGACCCAATTTAACAATGCGTTCAGGGTCCTATTGCGGCTGCCACGCTTCTGCAGCGCCTCGTCAATGTTTGCCGAGGGCCGTCTCCCGAGATGGTTTTGACCAAAGAACAGAGATGTTCTGTGGTTTTGACGCCATCTGGCGAAGAAAATCAGCATAATTGCTGTGCTGAATGTGCGGAATCGGCAATAGCATTCTGAGCGCGATTGATTTTCGTTTGGATCTTAAGACTGTTCTTAGGTGGAGCATGCTCAGCCCTGTAGTACCGGGCGTAGAATAGGACTACGGTATCTCCTGCCTGTCGTAAGAGGCGACTCAAACCGTCTGTCAACCGGCTCCGGGAAGGCGGCGGTGTGTGGTGGCCGCACACCGCCGTGGCGGAGGCACCAGCTAGGCCTCGGCCTACCAGCGGAGAGCGCCAAAGCGCACAGTGCGAGGGGGTTCCGGAGTGTTCTCTGAGTTCCTGGAACCCCCCTCAATTGCACACGGAGGGCCACCGGGGGGGTTTTAGTGGGTAAAAATCCCACATAACCCGGCTCCTCCCCCGGGGAGTCGGGTATCTTTGGAAGATTTCCCCCTCGTCAACAAAAAAAAAAAAAAAAAAGGTGGAGCATGCTGTCACGCTCAGACACAGCAACCTTAATGAGACATACCAAATCACTGCTAGACATTAATGTCTAATGCAATAAATAATAAATACTAACAATAAGCTAAGCTCTATATTTATTGCTAATAACAAAATATTGGATCATGTTGATCATGTCATGTTGAACTCGACTCGGACTACTCAATTCGAAGAGGCAATTTGAACATCAGTCAAAGCCACTGGCTTGACGAAGGTTTCTTGCTCTATTACTGCATTGATATAATCTAGGGCGAGTGCGTCCTACCCTCTGACGTGGACACTGGCGTGTAATGTAACAATGTAATTAACAAAAGAGCTTCTCATTTTCCGCCCACCTATTTGTACGAGGTGACGGCTGTGCACTTTGCATATTGTATCAGCAATCGATCAATGTTCCAGTGACAGGACCGTTTTTATCGGATATTCTACAAACTGAAATGTTAACGTGAATGGCTTTACAGCTAGAGGTTATCGTTCTCAACATTATTCCGAGCAGCTTTTGTATTTGGTAAGTATAATAAATATTTGTTGGACATAAAGGAAACTTACCTAGTGCCCTTCAAATACAAATTTTGTATGTGATAATTAATTTTTTTCATTTATTTCATATTTGCCATCGACTCGTAGTCTTTATCAGATGAATTCTCGAGGGTTTTTTTTGTAAAAATCTCCTTGATTTATTTTATTGCTGAAGTCTCTAACCCTAATCGCCTCTCATCAGGGGAGAGGATGTGCCATCGTTTTAAGCGATTTATGTTTGAGCTGACTTTTAGTATGCCTCTTGCCAGTTTATCGGTGTGAGTTTTTAGCCTTTCCTTGTAATTTTTACTTAATGAATTTGTTTCTTCCTTTACTGTAGCCATCTCTAGGTATTCATAGATCTCATCATTTTTGGTATACCATGCTACGCCTGATACTTCTCTCAGAACTTGTATTTGGAGCCTCTGTAGTAACTACAAATTGGAGTTGCTAGCAGAACCCCACAGTTGGATTCCGTATTTCCAGATTGGTTTAAGAGCGCACTTGTACACTAGGGGCTTGATAATCAGTGACAATGGGGAGTTTCTTAGCCAGGTTTTTTTTTACTGAAGATTGAACTGAAGCTCAGTTTTCTTTTGATATTGGAAATGTCTTTTCGTTCGCTCCCTTTCACGAAAAAGTGCGATCCCCTTATATCTTATATACGTAGAGTTGTGAAGATATGATACTCAAAAAAGTCACAAAAGATGCGTATTTATGAATGGTGCAAACAGAATTATCCGAGAAAGTAGAAATTAAAAAAGTTATGACCGAAATAGTGAAAAGGAAAAAAAGTTTCTTATGCTAATGATAATGCGGTACTTTTCTGTGCAAAATCGAGGGAGGAAGACTTCGAATCTGCACATAACGGTTTTAACCCAAACAGCACTAACACCTGGCTTTAGTAAAATCGTCTCACGCTTAAGGCAGGTAAAACTATATTTATAAACTTTTCACTTCGTAGCCCTGTTATTCCGTGAACAAAACTTTCAAATGCTCACCACTGTCTAAAGTAATTGCCTATGTCCTTCTACATCCAACACAGGTATTATTAAGTATATTGGCTCTATTATTGACTCCACGCTCTCTTTCAATCGACATTGTGTCAATAACAAATAAGTACAGTTCGAAAGTCAATAATCGTATTAAAGAAACTGCGTAGGATAGCAAATGCACATCTATTAAAATAGGTCTACATTGCTTTGTGTTAATCATTCATTACTCGCCTTTTGGGAGGATAACCTCGTGGGGAGGATTGCCGAAAAATAAGATACTCCCACTTGAACGGGTTCAAAGAGCAGGAGTAAAGGTTGCTACTTCTTGACCTTACCTCTACTCTACCCATCTTCTATACCAATCCTGCAAAGTCTTAAATACTGCTCGGCAAATATTCATAATGAGCACAGCTGTGCTAGTAGGTACACAGTACTTACTATTAGCTTCAGCACAGACTTTGCTAAAAGAGACGTAAGAAAGAATTGAGTTTGTAGCTTTTCATTGGTGATCCGAAGCATTCGGTAGCGCAAAGATTTTTGTCTTTCTCGGCCTTTTTCTCTAGGTACAATAGGCTGAATTCAAAACTGTATAATTATGTACCCATTAAACTCGCGACCCTGCAAAATTAGGTTGCATAATTTCCTACAAGAACTGACGTACGATGAGACAGAGATCCTCCTGAATGTTGTGAGTTTTGAGTAGTTTTAAGTAACCCTACTACTTTATTTCTAACATATTCGGGTTCCGTACAATTAGCAATGTTTTACAGTTGTTTCATTGACACTATTGGTAGTCCACTAACCATAACCTTTCTGTTGTATAATACGTGCAACGCTTAGCTCGGCTCTGCGTGAGAGATGCCTATTAATTTGCGCGAGTTTACAGTTATTGCTTAGAACACTACGTAATAGAAGCAAATGACATATATTGTCGTGCTAATATCGTTCTATTGAACTTCTATGTGTTTATTAGACTCCAGGCCCTAGAAGTAAGGTGCTGTCGCATTCTTTAGCCTTTGCATCTACGAAATGAGATGATTTATGCAGCGTCCAGTGGCACTTTCACTCACACTAGATGGGTGAAGGGACCACTCGGACGCTGCAGTGCCTGGGACCTTGTTTTTTTTAGATGAAGTAGGCTTGCCCTCAGGAAAGACAAGTGGGAGCCAACCAAGCCGCGGGTTTCTTCACGATGTTTTCCTTTACAGTTGGCGTGTGGTAATGCTACTATAAATTCGCAGATATACATAACTTTGAAAATAAACAAAGTCATAGGTACATGCCTGCACTGGGTATCGAACCTGGGTCTCTCGCTTCCGAGTTCATGGTTCTACCCACTGGGCTACCACCGTTGTCAACATCTAATAAACTCATATTGAGTAAACGTGAGGAAAACTGAATGTCTGAACTATTCACACACCTCAGCGCTTGAAATCGCCAATGCGCGGTGGGCACGCGTGGTGATTAAGCCCGTACTCTCTCCCTGAGAAGGCCTGTACCCTACAGTGGGACGTATATAGGCTGCTTATGTTCTGTTATGAGTAAAAGTGTCGCCAAGGACTGCCGTGGAAAATCCGATGTCAGCTCAAATAAGTAGGTGGATGCCGACGGGGCGGGGTCACGGAACTAGGTGCTCTACATGTGCAGAGGACGCCCATAACACGATTCCGCAGAAGACCGGCCAACGAAACATTGAAAAATAACAAAGTTAAAGTACACTGCTGGAGTACACTGCTGGTCCCAAACTAGGATACCCTGTGATGTTGTAACACTTGTCTCGTGACAATTCGAGGTGCATCGAATTCGATAGTTCATTGCAAGCGATTAACCCGGAGACTATATAACAAACAGGAACAGTGAAATCGTCATACCTTCAGCTGGATGTTGTTAATAATGTTAAAAAAAGGGCAGTGGTGTTGTGTGTTGTGTTAGAATATTCTGAGCAATTTTGGAGTGTTTTTTGCATGTTTGGTTTTTAAATTTTGTTTCTTAAAGTTCTTCTCCGAACGATGTCTTACAATAAGTTTATCTACCTTAAAAAATGTTGCATTTGAAATTATGAGAAACTAGAGGTCTATTTATTTAACATAAGATACGATTTATTAATAGCATTTGAATGACTGTTTGTTTCTAAAATAAAGATAAAATAAATAAATAAATAATAAACTATGAATTATAGTTTTATGAAACGCGGTCCTGACTGGGGCCATTTGTACAAAGCCATTTGTGCGGCGGCGATTGTGGTGGTGACGAGCTGTGAATTGGTAGTTAAGCGTGATACCGCTAGCCCAACGAGGCAGTCAAACAATCATTCATTCAACTCTTTGTCCTAATTAGCTTAAGTCTTTGTTGGTCTAATAAACGTGATAAGCGTATTTTAGTGGAATCGACTTTTTGTAAATAAAATTGTAGTAGGTATGTTTCATATAAAGAACCCCGTCGAGCTTTCTACAGATAATTGTTTTGTGGCTGAAAGCTGGAGCGGCTTTTCAGCGGCACCGTCCATGTTCTCCAATCAATTATTGAAACTAGTCGTGTGGAAATAGGTCGGGATCACGACTCTGTACAGATGTAGCCGTATTGCCTTTTAACCCTTAATTGGGCATGGGTAGTATGAATATTTCATTGGTTCTGGACTTTATTTCAAGGTGATAAGGTTCAAGTTAAAGTAGTGACTATTATACCGAGACCCCTTTGAACAGCAGCTCGTCCGCAGCGACTTTTTCCTCTCTCGTGTTTTAAATCGTCACGCCGGTTTTTGTGAAACTGTGTGTGGACGAATAGGCTTTATAGAAGCTTTATTGAATAGGCGCATAGAATTATTACGCTAGATGAATCAAATAAAAAAAATATTTGAAAAAAATGTCTATGATGGTACTTGGCGTAACAAAACAAGTATATCGATTTGAATGCATAAAAGAATTTAGAAATTTAATAAAAAAAATCTCGATTTGGAATGCGAATAGTCTTCTAGAAGTTTTCTTATTCGACTTTCTTAGTATGACGATTATTTGACATAATTTAGAAAAATAAAGAACAATATTCAAATAAAAGAAATATCTGACTAACAGTTGAATCGTTGACAGTAAAGCAAAATACAATATTTACAATGTGAAAAGTGGAAAAATAATTAGAAATACGTATTACCTTATGTTTTCGTTCGTGATAACATGAAAAGTGTTGTGAAATTGGATTTCAGTGGTTCATCTTGGACAAAACGTAAGTCTTTTTTGCATTGATAGAAAGAGTAGGGTGCTACGCAATAGAATCGCGCTAGACGCGTAAGCTAAACCCTACAAGCTTCAACATATTTTAATATTTTTGTAGGTATGAACAACTAAAAACCTATTTAAAAAAAATGGTTTTATGTGGGCTACATTATTTTATACCTACTGTACAAATATTAGGGGTTAAAGTATGAAATTGCCGTTTTATTGCAATAGGTTCTTTGAATTGACATTGAATCTTCATGGTTTGAGGTTTTCGAATGAAACTTTTTTCAAATGGTTTCTATGATGTTCTTTTTAAAAAAATGTGAAACATTTGAATATCGACTGTCAATTGTTTTTGTTATTCAACTTAGACAAGAAAGATGGATACTGCAAAAATTCGAGTGATTTTTGAATACGAGTTCCGACGCGGAACTAACGCGGCAGAAACAGCCCGCAATATCAATGCTGTGTTCAAATTCAAAGAACCTATTGCAATAAAACGGCAATTTCATACTTTAACCCCTATTATTAATTAACAGCATCCACTTGCAACTCTTAGCTACACTAGTGAGGTGAAGTGACCACTCAGACCCTGTAGTACTGGGGCAGATATTAGTCTAGTCTGAGATTACTAAGCCTTATAAAATTGGCAGCCAGTTTTCACAGAATATATTTTATTGTACTAATGACTTTGTTTTCTAAGTTTCGTGCATATACTCGTATGTGAAGTCGTAGTATCAACACCACTCGCTAACTGTGAAGAAAAACATCGTGAGGAAATCTGAGTATCTGAGGTGTTCACAAATTGCAATGAGTTTTCGGTTAAGGTCCTGCTCGCATAGTTCGCGGCCCGTTCATGCCTTAGTCGAAAACTCGCACAAAGATTTCTAGGTGTTTTAAAATACACTTTGCTCCCTACCTATATAGTATTCAAAATCCGAAAAATAAGTATAGGTTACTTTTCGATGTCCTGTCTAGCGGTCCTGTCCGTCAGTCATTATTTTTATAATTTTTTAAACTTTATAGCATACAAAAAATCGCGAGCACGAGTCTAAATTATATCACTGGTTTTATTTGAGCTGTACTGAGTTTTGAATAATAAAACCGGCCAAGTGCAAATCGGACTCGCGCACGAAGGGATCCTTACCATTATCTATACAACATTACACACAAAGATAAAAAAACAGCAAAAATATCTCGTTTGTTGTATGGGAGCCCCCTTAAATAATTATTTTATTTTGTTTTTAGTATTTGTTGCTAGCAGGTGGCAGGAAGGCAAGAAGGCGCTGGATGCAGGCCGCTTCCAACCGGTCTTTTTGGAAATCCATGGAGAAGGCCTATGTCCAGCAGTGGACCTCTTGTGGCTGAATGATGATGATGTTGATGATTTGTTGTTATAGCGGCAACAGAAATACATAATCTGTGAAAATTTCAACTCTCTAGCTATCACGGTTCTTGAGGTACAGCCTGGTGATAGACAGATGGACGGACGGACGGACAGACAGCGAATTCTTAATAATAGGGTCCCGTTTTTACCCTTTGGGTGCGGAACCCTAAAAAATATACCAAAATTAGTATCACTGAATGTGTTAGTGACGTTCGGTCGTCAAAATTCTATTAATATGATTTGTATTTCTGTAATTTCTCAAATGCCTACTTACCCCCAACTATTCGTTTGCGCAGCGCAATAAGTCCCATACAAATCCGTGCGCGCGGAGAACCCAGCATTAACTGCACAAATTTTACAGGTGTATGTATTTACTGTTGTGGCGCCGGGTTAAGAATAGTGTCTCTCCATTACCTTCCGTGGATGTCGTAGAAGGCGACTAAGGAAATCAATTACCAGGAGACGGGCAGCAGCGTCTTTCTGAGATTCCAACCGCATACAGCGATCGCCAACCCGCCTGCCAAGCGTGGCGATTATGGCAAAAGCCCTCATGGTTAGGAAAACCATGAGGGAGGCTTGTGTCCTGCAGTGGGCGTCAAATGGCTGATGATGATGATGATGTATTTACTGTTTAACGACAGAGAAGTAATTTGTTATTTGTTTACTTTGTGTATTGTTTTTATTTGTTGAGCAATCCGCCATAATATTGTTTTTTTATTTAGCCTAATTCGCCCCACTGCTGGGCACGGGCCTTCTCTCAGAGAGAGAGTATGGGCTTATTTACCACGCGTGGCCGCCGTGGATTAGCAATTTCAAGCTCTGAGGTATGTGAACACCTCAGACACTCAGGTTCCCACACGATGTATTCCTTCACAATTAGCGAGTGGTATTGTTACTATAAGTTCACAATGTACATAACTTACAAAACGAAGTCATTCGTATATGCAGGGATTCGGACCCGCGACCTCCAGAATGTGAGGCCGGCGTTCTACCGCTGCGCCACAACAGCCTTTAGAACATATTTGCTGATACTGTCACACCCTGTACCTACATTACTATTACAATTAACTATTCGAAGATAATCCGTGGCAATATAACAAGTCAGACCACTGTGTCCAGTCTTACACTGAAAACGTGAATTCAATACGCCTTTCACCCTTTATGATGGGCGAGGGGCGGCTTTCGAAAGGCTTTCAGGAACCAAAGCCAGAATGCACCTTAGTGTTTTGTACCTCTCCCCCAAATTAATAAGGATTCCAATTTCTCTACATTGGATGCTACTGCACCAACGAATTATTTTGAGCTTGAACTTAAAGTCTGTTCCAAAGCACTCTTCCAGCACAGTACAAATAAAGACTTTCGTGTTTGACAGCACGATGCCCACCATCGCACTTCGTTACTTTTATTTCATTTCAGTACGGTACCACAATGACAACTTTTGCAAATCTTCGTGCGTGACATCGTTTCATTCCATTAGATTTTTATTTTTGACTCTAAAAACTGGTGGCAATTTAATATACTCAAAGTAATGTAGACAGTGAAAGTGAACAGTGTTAAAGTCAAAGTCAAATATTTTTATTCACTATAAAAACAAAATGTTTACTTAATGAACGTCAAAGCTGTTAGTTTCACAATTAATAGATTATGCGGAGAAGAAGCTAACAAAGAAACTCCACATTTATTCTTTTCAAAACAGGTTTGCTTAATTAACAGAGTATTCAACTAAAAGTTACACTACACTAGATACAATCGTTTCTGTTAACATTATTTAAATACCAGACATCCTTGTCTTCCAAATAATCCTTAATGTTATAATAGGCTATTTTGCACAGAGTATGCTTATACATATTTGAAACCGCGTCGGTGGTATAAATCTAATATATCTTGAGGAATCATATTGTAGAACCGTACACAGTGCCCCATAAAGGATGTATTAACTTTTGCAAGTCTAAAACGTGGAAATGACAATTTATGTTTATTCCTAGTATCAATATTGTGATGGCTACCAACATTTTCGAAATTAAAAAGCGTGCGACTAAGAAAATTTCATGCTAATGGGAAACTTGCGTCAAACTGAAATTGGAGTGCCATTGCCATAGAAAGCACAAAAAAACTGAGGAAAATTAAAAAATAAAACCAGAAAACTATTCTTTTCGTGGTTTTCTGGTTACCCAAAAATGCGAAAAATCAAGTTACTCTAACAATAAAAAGCTAATAAGACTCTAAACGTTTTTTATAACGCCTAAAAACATTATTTTACGAGATAAGTCAAATATTGATAAATGATAAACGCAGCATTGATATTGCGGGCTGTTTCTGCCGCGTTAGTTCCGCGTCGGAACTCGTATTCAAAAATCACTCGAATTTTCGCAGTATCCATCTTTCTTGTCTAAATTGAATAACAAAAACTATTGAAAGTCGATATTCAAATGTTTCACATTTTTTAAAAAAAGAACATCATAGAAACCATTTGAAAAAAGTTTCATTCGAAAACCTCAAACCATGAAGATTCTATGTCAATTCAAAGAACCTATTGCAATAAAACGGCAATTTCATACTTTAACCCCTATTATTAAAACAATAATTGTGGGCAAGTTCTCCAGTGTAGTGATCGTACTGAAAAATAATAAAAGAAACAAATAGCTACCTACCTACACCTATTTGTTGCACGGTGCCACCTATAGCATCGCGCTATCAAATCCATTTTCAGGGCAGATCAGAGGCGACTTTTATAAAACTAGATACAATTTATAATTTCATACCTCGGCCAGAGAATAAGTCTGCCCATCCAGAGGGGAATGTTGCCAGCATCCTGGGCACCCTGCCATGGGACACCGACCTAAGGCAAGTTCTTTACCTGTAAATAGATTTATTAGTATTAGTTTATATTATTAGTTAATATTATTAGTTGTATAGTTACTATTAATCAATTTCTATTTAAATAAAAATCATTCGTAGTTTATTAGAACAATTCGACGTATATTGCGTAGCAGAGTATTCCTTTTAATCTGTGGGTCAATCGACTTTGCAATGTACATCGAATTGTCATAGTAAACCATGAAATGTAGTTCTATGAAACAGGCCGCAGCTATCAACTTAGTCAGATTTCAATTGTCATAGGAGTCCGACTTTACTATGATAACTCGATTAAAGTCGATTTAAGCACAGATTAACAAGAAGGAAGACTCGTCTACGCAGTAGTACATCGAATTTTCATAATAAACTGTAGTTTTATGAAGCACGGCCTTGGTTATCTTTTCTACACATCTTAAGATAGACATCTTGACTGTAGCAGATGTTTGTAACATCTACTCACAGAACCTGAATATAAACTAAAGCTAAGATTCTCAATTTTTATTTGCCGCGTCAAGTTCGAAAATAGAATGAAAAATAAAACAAATGAGAATTTTAAACTTCACTGAAAGTGGTTCTATTATTTATTGTCACTGAAAGAATTTTTTTCATGTGTTACAATAGTTCCATACAACACAAAAATAAACCTAAACTAAAATTTGGGTTTTTTCGTCCCATAAAATATATAGACCAATTTCAACTGAATTAACCTAAAACTAAAACTAGTGTTTTTTCGTTCCGTGACAAAAATAAAGACCAGTTTCTACTGAATTACACTAAACTAAAAATTGGGTATTTTTGTCTCATAAAAAATAGACCAATTTCAAGTGAACTACAATAAACTAAGATTTAGGATTATTCGTCCCATAAAAATAAATAGACCAATTTCAGCTGAACTAAACTAAAATAAAATTTGGGCTTTTTCGTTCTGTCAGGAAAAAAGATAGAGAACAAGAGAGAAAGAGAGTATCGGGAACTAGCGATCACACGCTTCTCTGGTTTCCTCGCGATGTTTTCCTTCACAATTTCAGCGCGTGGTAACGCTACTGCAAATTAACAAATAGTCAGTTAGACAAAAGTACTGAAAACACAACATTAGCTTTTCTTTTATGAAGCCTATATATATATGTACGTCCCACTGCATGGCACAGGCCTTCTCTCAGAAAGAGAATATGGGCTTAATAACCACGCGTGCCCATTCAAGCGCCGATATATGCAGACACTTCAGACACTCGATATTTTTCCTTAAGGGACTCCACGAAGTAACACTAGTGCCGGCGATGAAACAAATCATATTCCTTTTTTACACAATATCAAATTTGCAAAAAGTGTCAGTATAATCTACCAATGTATCTCCCAATCACGTTAATAGCGATTTTTAGGACCCATGGCTGTCAATCTAAGGCAAAAAACCTAGGACTAGATAGCATTAACGCCAGAAACTGCCGTTTTTGGCGGTAATTCTATCTAGTCCCAGGTTCGTGATCCTAGGTCCTTTGTCGTGGGTCCTAGAAATGGATCTGTAAAAGAGCTCAAAAAATCAAAATCAAAATCAATTTTTTTTTAATCAAAGTAGCACAGAAACTGCGACTTAATGAACGTTACAAGTTAAACTACGAGTAGGTGTCCATTTCAAAATCTAGATCATTTTGGAGAAAAAATGGACAAAAAAACTCCAATCTTAGTCTTTTCAAGTCCTTAATTTACAGGATTTATATAAATGTTCTAAAACTCATGCATTGAACTGGCTTTAATTCCAGACATCATTGTCATCTAAATAATCTTTAATGTTATAGTAGCTTTTTTGGCACAAAGTGCGCTTCACACATTTTTTGAACCGCGTTTCTGGCAAGCTTATTATATCCTCAGGGATCTTATTGTAGAAACGTATACAATGCCCCATAAAGGATGTATTAACCTTTGCCAGCCTAAATTTTGGGAACGAAAGTTTATGTCTATTTCTAGTATTTACATTGTGTTGGCTACCTACAGTTTTAAAGTCACTGATATTTTTCCTAACATACATAATATTTTCATAGATATACTGACTAGCAACTGTTAGGATGTTAGTTTCTTTAAAGAAATCTCTTAACGAATCTCTATTGCCTAGCTTATATATGAATCTGATCGCTCTCTTCTGCAGGACGAAGATGGTCTCAATGTCTGCTGCCCGACCCCACAGTAGTATACCATAGGACATAATACTATGGAAGTAACTAAAATAAACAAGCCTAGCAGTTGCGACATCAGTTAGTTCCCGGATTCTTTTAACTGCGTATGCTGCAGAACTGAGCCTATTTGCCAATTTTCCTATATGAGGACCCCATTGAAGCTTTGCATCAATTGTGATACCCAGAAATACAGTTTCTTCTACAAGGTCTAGTTTATCATTCCCCAATATAACATTGCTGTCAACCATTTTGACATTTGGTAGTGTAAATTTTATACATTTTGTCTTTTTTGAATTTAATAATAAGTTATTAGAAGTAAACCAATATAGTACCTTAGAGAGAGCATTATTTGTATCCGCAAGGTCATTTTCTTGTCTCTTAATCTTAAAAATAAGTGACGTGTCATCTGCAAACAATACTATCTCTGACATATTTTGAACCATGAACGGCAAATCATTTACATATACGAGGAAAAGGAACGGCCCCAAAATAGATCTCTGTGGCACTCCCATCTTAACCTCCGACCCGGATGATTTAGTCCTATTTATGTCAGCTTTTTGAACCCTCCCTTCTAAATATGATCTCATAAGTTTTAAGCTCCTCCCATTCACTCCGTAGTGTTTTAATTTTAAGAGAAGTGTTTTATGGTCTACGCAGTCAAATGCCTTCGACAAGTCACAGAAAACACCTATAGCATCCTTCCGATCCTCCCATGCACTAAATATATGTTTAACTAATGTGACACCAGCATCCGTCGTAGACCGCCCTTGCGTGAAACCGAATTGCTCACTATGAAAAAGTTGATAATTATTAAAGTGTGTAAGTAGTTGACCTAGAACTATTTTCTCGAATATTTTACTCAAAACGGGTAGAACCGAGATTGGTCTGAAATTTGTGGGATCTTGCCTGTCGCCACTTTTAAATAAAAGGAACGAGCCTACTATATTTCATTAGGTCAGGGAATGTACCCTCATCTAAACATTTGTTAAAGATTCTGGCCAAATGGGGTGCTAGGACATCGATTACTGAGCTAACTATTATTACTGACATACCCCACAGGTCTTCAGTTTTTTTAAGATTTAGCTTTTTAAACGCTTTATTCACGGTATGAGCTTCAATATAATCAAACGAAAAATCGTGATCGTAGGGAGGGACATTATCTTTCAAAATACTTTCTGCAAGATCAGGAGATGAATCTAAAGGAGCCGTAGTTATAATTGGAACATTTGTAAAGAATTGTTCAAAAGCCGCGGCAATGTCTTCATTTGACGTTATTAATTTATTATCTATCTTAAGCGAAAATTCGGGGTCCGCTGATTTGGATTTACCGGTTTCCTTATTTATTATATTCCAAATGGTTTTAGATTTATTAGACGATTTAAGAATTTTGGCTTTTATATGCTCGCATTTAGCTTTGTGGCAGACGGCCCTAAATAATTTTGAATATAATTTAACATACTGTAGAAAACTAGGGTCATATGTGTATGTCTTTTTCTCATATAGTGAATAAAGTGTGTCCCTACTTTTCCGGATGCCGGCAGTGGCCCATTAACTGCCCCGCTCACTGGATCCCCTTAACATAAACATTAACATAAGCGGCTGGATGAGGATGGCCGAGGGCAGAAGGAAGTGAAAGTGAAAGTGAAGTACATTTATTGCCAAAAACACACTTTACCTATACATAAATATAGACATTATCGTTATATTTAATGTTTTATAAAAAGATACAACATAAAGTGGTGCGCTTTGGAGGCCTATGTTCAGCAGTGGACGAATACGAGCTGATTGATGGATTGACTGAAATAACATAAATAAGACACATGTATCCCAGATTGATGGGCAGAGACCAGGGACTGCCACTTGCCACGATCCTGACAGATCACTTTCGCTTCCTCAACATTCATTAGTCGTTGCATGCTCGCACGCCGATTACGGGTACTTTTTATCTTGCGCTATGCTAATACATCCCCTATTGGTCGAAGTATATCCGCCTCGAATAAATAAATAATAAAAAGAAACAAGTGCACTAGTAATTGGAACACACTTTACTGCTGACCTAGCACAAGGCATTGAAGCTCACTCGGGCATCCAGCCCTTGCTGGTTGCTAGAATCAGCGCCCAATAACCTGTATAACTACAAAGGAGCTTCGCCTTTAAGCAATTCCGCATTCAGTGTGCTAGGTGAGATTGCATTCAGGGATGGCCTGAATACGAAGTCCATAGCGGACTTCGTATTCATGATGTAAATTAAGTCTTTTGTACGGGCATCGACTGACTTATTAAACTAGATGCCTAGGGCCTTTGATATTGAATTATTCTTCCATTATGCTGGGAGAGAGCGTCCAGCCCCTATATTATGCGCAAAATTACACGAAATCCTGAGCGATTCCTGTCGTCTAACTATCAAAACATGAGGATTCCTACTGGATTAAAACATGTTTGTACCTACAAGTTCCAGTAATTGTTTACTACCGAATTATCGATACTTACCTTCGTTTCTTCAAACGGTTTTCAGGCTATTAAGACGTAAGTTTTGTGTGGTAAAGTTGGAACAAAACCCTGAAAGGAATCGCGAACGCGTGAAAAAAAAGCGTGAACTGGGGCATAATAATTTATGCGCAGTGCGCATAATAACCTTTATCTTTACCATACAAAACTTACGTCTTAAAATTCTGAAAACCGTTTCTTCGTAAGTATCGATAATTTACTAGTAAACTTGTAGGCACTTAAACTTATACAGACGTATTTTAGTAGAAGCTTGTACAAACATGTTTTAATCTCAATGGAGAGGATTTTTTCCTCTAATAATACTAGTTATATAAGTCGCATATACTGTTTATTAGCTGTTGGTTTTCCATAGATAATTAATAAAATAAAATATACTTAATATAAGAGGAAGAAGAAAGACATTTATTACACGAACAAGACACATCACAGAAACCAAATAAACACATAAGTAACATAATGTGCACAACATCCAGATTGCTGTTAGCAATAAGCCCGCCCATTGTACTTTTTCATTGTAACTTTCATATTTTATGTCTCTTGTTTCTTTTGTGCTATAAAGAATATTCTTATGTTATCTTAACAGAAAGAAAACTAAATACACAAAACAAATAAATAAAACAGGACCATACAATTAGCCTGTGGTGTGTCTAAGTTGCCATAACAGGCAGCTGACTCAGCGTTGTGCTGAGGAAGTGATCCCTCAGCGCTGTTTTGCAGTCAGTGCCTACGGTAACTCATATTGTAATATAACATCATCATAAAAGAAATTGTATTCACGTGGTACAAAAACGTGCCATACAAATCGGGCTATACCTAGACATCACTCGTGCTCGTAACGCCTTATTGCACCCTTACTGGAGAACGTTTAGGATTCAATGGGAAAACTAAATCTAATAAGTTTTTTAACTATCAGAGTAATTGATTTTTCGCACTTTGAAACCCCTACAGTTTTTTATTGTTTGCTTTAAATTTTTCTGAGTTTTTCTAAGTCTTCTGTGGTATTGAATCTAGGTGACTGCAATATAAGTTTGAGGCAAGTTCCCCATTGTAAATTTAAGCCTTTGCTTATCGGAAGTGGTTTATTAAATCGTTCCACTTGTTTCCTGTTTGAATTGGTTTAGCATTTAATTACACACTATAATTTGGTCTGATGAGCAAAATACATATGAAATACGCTGACGTAGGTGCATTATGAAAGATGCGGATGTTTTTCGTAAATATTATATTTAAAGATTCGTGGGGTACCTAAATATTATATTTTATGATTCGTTTGGATTTCAAACAAGTATGTATATATAATATAAGCAGCCTATATACGTCCCACTGAAGGGCACAGGCCTTCTCTCAGAGGGAGAGTGTGGGCTTAATCACCACGCGTGCCCACCGCGGATTGGCGATTTCAAGCGCTGAGGTATATGAATAGCTCAGACACTCCGGTTTCCTCACGATGTTTTCCTTCACGGTTAGCGAGTGGTAATGCTACTATAACTTCACAAATATACATAACTTACAAAACCAAGTCATAGGTATATGCCCGCACTGGGGATCGAACCTGGGCTACCACCGCTATCAATAAGTATGTACTTCCTTCTTATTATTTCCTAGTTTTATCCCTATTTTTTTTCTAGTGTACTCTAGAAATTTTATTATATACCTATTCAGTACTTATCACATCATAAGCAGCCTATATAAGTCCCACTGTAGGGCACAGGCCTTCTCTCAGAGAGAGAGTATGGGCGCATAGATTCCAATAAACAATAAACCTAGCGAACTATTAAAATGACGCCATCTTTTAAAGCCTCCGATAATCTAATACTCCTTGTACTAAGAGCTTAATATAAATTCCAACAGTACTACATAATAAAATGAATAGGGACAGCCTCTTACAATTTAGAAGGGCGGTTTCTTAAGCTGCCGAGGTTATTCTATCTTGACATTGAATTTATTAGAAGCGCGGTGTCTATTTTCTCGATTTTAATGAATTTTTACAGTATCGCTCGTAGCCTCGGCTGCCTGAGTGATCTTAAACGATCACGAAGGTTAAGCAACACAGGGCGCGTTCAGTGCATGGATGGGTCGCCGTCTATGCCTAACGCTAGTGGCATTTTTCCGAGCGGTTCCGTGCTTCGCAAGGCACGTAAAGCTGTTGGTTCCGGCAGCCGTCGATAGATGGCAGTCGTTAAGCCAAGTCAAAGGCCTTAGGGCGGCTTGACAACTTCTGACAGTAGACGAGCCACTAGTCTACAAGCCTCCACCAATCCGGACTTGGCCCCCGTGGTGGAGTATGGCCTATATCTTCCTCAGGGAAGAGACCCGTGCCCCTCGGTGGGGACATAATGGGTGAGGATGATGATGATGATGATACAGTATAAAATAAGTATGTAATATACAGAAAACACATAAATATAGGTACTGAATGTAACTTCTTTTGTAACTGCTTCTTCTATCTATACACAATATTTTCACTACATTCTTATCCTATCTTGTCTTATGAATGTTTGTTGAAGTCAACGAAAAGTCCCTCAAACGCTGAATAAAAAACCGGCCAAGTGCTAGTCGGACTCGCTCACGAAGGATTCCGTACCATTGTCTACACAACATTTGAATATTTCAAGCGTCTACCTGTTGCCGTTATTAATATCGAACAAAAAGAGGCAAAAATATTTATTTTATTCTGTTTTTAGTATTTGTTGTTATAGCGGCAATAGAAATAAATCATCTGGGAAAATTTCAACTGCCTAGCTATCACGGTTCATGAGATACAGCCTGGTGACAGACAGACAGACGGACAGTAAAGTCTTAGTAATAGGGTCCCGTTTGGCACCCTTCGGGTACGGAACCTAAAAACGAGTGAGTGTATCGCCAAGGTACATAATTACGGCAATAAGTATGCCTTACCTGGAGCAATTAAGCTGGAGTTCATTAGTCGACTCCATCAATTTGAGTCTAATTTGAAACGGTTCCTTATATGTATGCTAATTTATTCCCTCCTAGCTATTTGCTTAGGACTGTAGGTAGATACTTAGGTACTTGAAATGGTTTGGTATCACGATGCCCTATACATATAGCACATTGTCACTTTTATTATTTTACAATACGACTATACATCAGACCGCACCATGTACACTTTAATAATTATAAAATGTTTTCGTTTTTTGTTCTTGACTGTACAAATCGGTGGTAATCCAAGCGTTTAAAATGTTGCAGACTGTAAAAGTGACCATCGTGCGACTAAACAAATATTGTATGTCAATTGGCTTCTATGCTACCTATTTTAGGAAAACTGCGATCTCACTTACGAAGATTTGTAATAAATTGCGTTGTGCTGTGCTACTGATTGTATCAAAATAGGAGTTTATAATACTGTTGCATAATAAGGGTTCTTATAACACGAGTGGGTTTAAAAAAAACGAGCCGTAGGCGAGTTTTTTTTTAGTATCACACGAGTGTTATAAGACCAAGTTATGTACAGTGTCATACACTACTTTATCTACTCTCATAAAATAACATTGCAAATAAAACGCTGAATATCAACAAATTTATTTTTACTTGTAATAATTATTGATGTTCTGAATATTACAATTATGAAATTGAATTTGAACCGGACAGGAAGCGTTATTGGAGGTACTCGGAAAGGGTATGTTAATGTTGACCTCATTTCTGTTATTTTCAATACTGTTTAACTAATTTATTTTACAAACCGAACCAAACTTTGTTTAAATATTGAAAAGTTTTTTTAAAAGGCGCAAACATCGATTGCGCATGCTTGTTGCGTCGCCGCGGACTCTTTCATTGAAACCTTTTTTTTTAAAGTAGAGGTTGAACCTTCTTGGTCCAGCTGGAGGTTGTATAGCTGTATCGTTATGATTAAAAAGTTATATTATGATACAGGTGTCCATACAAGACCTATATCGTAATAAAACTCTTTATTTTTTATTTTTGGCCTATGCGTAATGTTTGTCATAAGAGTTTTGTTTTCAGTTTTATAATCTTTGTATTATAGTATCAGAGTAGATAAAATTGCATTTTACTTTGGATTTACTTGAACAAATAAATAAAAAGACACATACTCTGGCATATTGTTTAACGCTCGAAAGAAAATAGTAGATTGTACAACAAGTGCATAAAACGCACCATTTTACTCGAGACGTTTATCCATCCGAGCGAGCTTGCGAGCGAGGATAGATATAAAGTCGAGTGTAAAATGGGTTTTATGGACGAGTTGTACACTCTACTTTTCACTTCGATTGCGAGGAAATGAAACAGCAACATGTAAATATAGTAAATGCTAATTTAATTAAAATTGAAAGTTACATTAGAGCAATGAGAAATAATAAATGAGACGAAATACAAATTATAAGTTTATTTCATGAAGTTTTATTGTGTACTTTGGCTGTTGGTATCTTTGCCTTGGTCTTAGAATACGAACGAAACGAAATAAAATAAAGAGGTTGTTGTATGAAGTTAAAGATGTTCGTGTGGCTGTTGCAGCGATTGCCTTGGTCTTCGACGAAGATTTTACTTTATGCTCTAGAGCATAAAAAGCGACTTTATGTCGCCTACGCACGACATAAAGACGAACTTTTAGAGCATGAGAAGTGAAAAAGATATTTTGTAGCCCGAAAAGTTACTCATAGTTAAGTTTTTAAATGTCTATGATCTCAAACTAGGTTACATTCTGTTGTTTTTGTAACTGTCAAAACGGGCTTCTTATATTTTGACGACTTTAGTCGCCCTAGCGAGTCAATCAAGCCGCGGGTTTCCTCACGATGTTTTCCTTAATCGTTAGCGGTGGTAGCTCAGTGGGTAGAATTGGAGGCCCGGTAGGATTTTCAGTGTAAGTAGATAGTTATGTAATAAAATATCGTTGATGTAAGCACCTATTTCTTGAAAGTTAAGGTTTTTCATATTTTAACAATAACTCTCTCTAAAATTGGATAAAAAAATCTTTGCCAGGAGAAGGACTTCGATGTTACATCGAGCGTGATCGAGCTTATTTGTGGCAAATATTACATTACATTAAGTCACGCCTGTAGCCCGGGGGGGAAACAGAGAAAAGAAGATGATCACTACTAACAAAACTTTAGCATAATTGCGTTATAAAATATACGGTTTATAAATCTGCCTAGGCTTAACACCCCTTAGTAACATAAGCAGCCTATATACGTCCCACTGTAGGGCACAGGCCTTCTCTCAGGGAGAGAGTATGGGCTTAATCACCACGCGTGCCCACCGCGGATTGGCGATTTCAAGCGCTGAGGTATGTGAATAGCTCAGACACACAGGTTTCCTCGTTAGCGTGTGGTATTGCTACACTATAACATAACTTAGAAAAGGTACATGCCCGCACTGGGGATCGAACATGGGTTTCTCGCTTCCGAGTCCGATGTTCTACCCACTAGGCTACCAACGCTCTTACCAACCCCTTAGTAATATTTGATATTGATATGTTGTACGGAGGAGCACTGGGTCTAGATCGTAGCTCAGTCACAGGTGTTTATAAATGTTCTCGTTGTTGCCTCTAACAAAGTGTAACCTTGAGGCAAACGGTCTTAATTTAAAAAAAAAACACGATTTCTTAAACCGCCGATTAAAGTCTGTGGTGGAGATTTTACAAGGAAAAGTTGCAACCACAGATTGAATAAACTGACTCTTAGGAGTGCTTTAGAAGAACCGTGTTTTTATAAATAAGGCCATAAGTGTTAATATTGTAAAAACTGAGTTTTTGGTTGTTCAATAGTTGTTTTTTTTATGAAACTCGGCCCAAGGTTGACACTTGCCGCGATCGTATAGTTTAATAGCAAAACGAATTGCGCTTCAGGAACATTCATTGGTAGTACTAAGTTGGTCCTTTTAATATTAGGGGTTAAAGTATGAAATTGCCGTTTTATTGCAATAGGTTCTTTGAATTGACATAGAATCTTCATGGTTTGAGGTTTTCGAATGAAACTTTTTTCAAATGGTTTCTATGATGTTTTTTTTTTTAAATGTGAAACATTTAAAAACAATTGAAAGTCGATATTCAAATTTTGAATATCGACTTTCAATTGTTTTTGTTATTAAATTTAGACAAGAAAGATGGATACTGCGAAAATTCGAGTGATTTTTGAATACGAGTTCCGACGCGGAACTAACGCGGCAGAAACAGCCCGCAATATCAATGCTGCGTTTGGAGAGGGGTCTACTAATGAACGCACCGTGCGATTTTGGTTTAAACGCTTTCGTGATGGAAATTTCGACTTAAAGAACGAGCCACGAGGTAGACCGCCCACACAGGTGAATAAGTGGAAGCCGACCCTAGTCAAACTACCCAGGAATTAGCGGCATGGTTTAACGTTACCTTACCCACAATATTGACTCACTTGCGTCAAATCAATAAAATAAAAAAATATGAAAAATGGGTGCCTCATAATCACTCGAATTTTCGCAGTATCCATCTTTCTTGTCTAAATTGAATAACAAAAACAATTGAAAGTCGATATTCAAATGTTTCACATTTTTTAAAAAAAGAATATCATAGAAACCATTTGAAAAAAAGTTTCATTCGAAAACCTCAAACCATGAAGATTCTATGTCAATTCAAAGAACCTATTGCAATAAAACGGCAATTTCATACTTTAACCCCTATTATTATATGTAGTAATAAAACGGACACGAATGAAATTGTACTAATTGCGATACGAAAGCGTAATCTGGGTCGAATCTCGTCCCGGTGGCCAAAGAAACTAGCTAGTGTGCCAACTAATACAAGGAACTTCCAGTCTGAACCAAAATAGCCTTTGTAGCACCTAACCGTCTTGAAATAGAGCTGAAAGTCTGTGAGTATTTATTTTCTCAAAGTACGTCTAAGCTACCCACACATTAACATCATCGGCATATGCCCGGTTTGTCACTGAACACGATTTGCCACACTTTTCACTTTCATCCCACTATTATTATTTATTTATTTTATTTTAATTCTTTATTGCACTAATTACATTGTAAGTGTACAAGGGCGTGCTTAATGCAAGAAGCATTCTCTTCCAGCAAATTTTTGGTTTTGAAGAGACTGGCGACGGGTAGTGCAAGAAGATTATTACTTACGCTTCGGCGGCTGAACGGGCTTAAATAAAAATTAACACCCACGAGTCTTTTACGAATGTTGCGCGAATTTAGTCGTGGACATATTTTTACCAAATAATTACTTGTCACAAAATGAGCAAAATTGTACAAGTAATAAGTATATCTACTTTGGCCCGGCACTGTGAGGAAAAGGAGTGCAATGTTTCCAAACTGCTTCTAACTATAAAGTTGTTAAAGCATTTTCTTACTATGATAAAATTGCCACAATTCATCTAGCTCTTCTTCGTGCATTCGTGCACTGTTGGACGACTCCACCTCCTCCAGTGATTTTAAATTGGGAAAAACAAAAAAGTAGGCAAGCTCGCTAACTGTGAAGAAAAAAATACTGAGGAAAACTGGCTGTCTGAGGTGTTCACACCTCAGCGCTTGAAATCGCCAATCTGGTGGCGTGTGGCAATTAAGCCCGTACTCTCTCAATGAGAGAAGGCCTGTGCCCTGCAGTGGGACGTACTCATATATTATAGGCTTATTAAAAATAAAAAAAGTCAGACAGGATATGTGGCGAATCGGGACTGAGGCATGTCAGTGAACTTAGCATATCATTTTCCAGCATATCAAAAATAAATGAGAGTTCTTGTCGCATGCAGCAGAGTTCTATAGTTCCTGATACTTTTCAGAAATAGTTCTGGCGTTTTCACATAGAAAAAAATCAATTGAAAAAATGATATGCTATCTTCCCGTAGCATATCACTTCTCAGAAAATCGAAAAAAAAAGTAAGTTCTTATAGCATGCAGCTGAGTTCTATAGTTCCTGATACTTTTTAGAAATAGTTCTGGCGATTTTACCCCAAAAAAATCAGTTGACAAAATGATATGCTAACTTCCCGTAGCATATCATTTCGCAGCAAATCGAAAACTTATGTAAGTTCTCATCGCATACACCTATGCTATAGAGTTCCTGATACTTTTCAAGAATAGTTCTGCCTTTAAATTCAAATAACAGCAGATCCCGTACAAAACCTTAAAAAGTCGAAAAATAACACATTCATCAATTAAAATTATTTTGACGAACTCAGGGCACAGAACTGTTTCGTTTTTGATGGTTCTGTATGAAAACTGGAACCTTAAACTAAATTAAGAACTAGAACTCACGTAAAAGTGTCAGCATATCACGTCAGAATGGTAGAAATTTCAAAAATAAAACAATAATATTTTTAAATAAATTAAGCAGGCTTATAACACAGAACTCTTTTGTTTGTCATAGATCTGTATCAGATCTGCACTAAACATCTCAATTTAGAACTAGAACTCACGTAAAAGTGTCAGCATATCACGTTAGAATGGTTGAAAATTCAAAAATAAAATAAGAATATTTTTAAATAAATTTAGCCGGCTTATAACACAGAACTCTTTTGTTTGTCATAGATCTGTATCAGATCTGCACTAAACATCTCAATTTAGAACTAGAACTCACGTAAAAGTGTCAGCATATCACGTCAGACTGGCAGAAATTTCAAAAATAAAACAATAATATTTTTAAATAAATTAAGCAGGCTTATAACACAGAACTCTTTTGTTTGTCATAGATCTGTATCAGATCTACACTAAACATCTCAATTTAGAACTAGAACTCACGTAAAAGTGTCAGCATATCACGTCAGCATGGTTGAAAATTCAAAAATAAAATAAGAATATTTTTAAATAAATTTAGCAGGCTTATAACACAGAACTCTTTTGTTTGTCATAGATCTATATCAGATCTGCACTAAACATCTCAATTTAGAACTAGAACTCACGTAAAAGTGTCAGCATATCACGTCAGAATGGCAGAAATTTAAAAAAAAAAACAATAATATTTTTAAATAATTTTAGCAGGCTTATAACACAGAACTCTTTCGTTTTTCATAGATCTGTATCAGATCTGCACTAGACATCTCAATTTAGAACTAGAACTCACGTAAAAGTGTCAGCATATCACGTCAGCATGGTTGAAAATTCAAAAATAAAATAAGAATATTTTTAAATAAATTTAGCAGGCTTATAACACAGAACTCTTTTGTTTGTCATAGATCTGTATCAGATCTGCACTAAACATCTCAATTTAGAACTAGTACTCACGTAAAAGTGTCAGCATATCACGTTAGAATGGTTGAAAATTCAAAAATAAAATAAGAATATTTTTAAATAAATTTAGCAGGCTTATAACACAGAACTCTTTTGTTTGTCATAGATCTGTATCAGATCTGCACTAAACATCTCAATTTAGAACTAGAACTCACGTAAAAGTGTCAGCATATCACGTCAGACTGGCAGAAATTTCAAAAATAAAACAATAATATTTTTAAATAAATTAAGCAGGCTTATAACACAGAACTCTTTTGTTTGTCATAGATCTGTATCAGATCTGCACTAAACATCTCAATTTAGAACTAGAACTCACGAAAAAGTGTCAGCATATCACGTCAGAATGGTAGAAATTTCAAAAATAAAACAATAATATTTTTAAATAAACTAAGCAGGCTTATAACACAGAACTCTTTTGTTTGTCATAGATCTGTGTCAGATCTGCACCATACATTTCAATTAAGAACTAGAACTCACGTAAAAGTGTCAGCATATCACGTCAGAATGGCAGAAATTTAAAAAAAAAAAAATAATATTTTTAAATAAATTAAGCAGGCTTATAACACAGAACTCTTTTGTTTGTCATAGATCTGTATCAGATCTGCACTAAACATCTCAATTTAGAACTAGAACTCGCGTAAAAGTGTCAGCATATCACGTTAGAATGGTTGAAAATTCAAAAATAAAATAATAATATTTATAAATAAATTTAGCAGGCTTATAACACAGAACTCTTTTGTTTGTCATAGATCTGTGTCAGATCTGCACCAAACATTTCAATTAAGAACTAGAACTCACGTAAAAGTGTCAGCATATCACGTCAGATTGGTAGAAATTTCAAAAATAAAACAATAATATTTTTAAATAAATTAAGCAGGCTTATAACACAGAACTCTTTCGTTTTTCATAGATCTGTATCAGATCTGCACTAGACATCTCAATTTAGAACTAGAACTCACGTAAAAGTGTCAGCATATCACTTCAGAATGGCAGAAATTTCAAAAATAAAACAATAATATTTTTAAATAAATTAAGCAGGCTTATAACACAGAACTCTTTTGTTTGTCATAGATCTGTATCAGATCTGCACTAAACATTTCAAATTAGAACTAGAACTCACGTAAAAGTGTCAGCATATCACGTCAGAATGGTAGAAATTTCAAAAATAAAATAATAATATTTTTAAATAAATTAAGCAGGCTTATAACACAGAACTCTTTTGTTTGTCATAGATCTGTATCAGATCTGCACTAAACATCTCAATTTAGAACTAGAACTCACGTAAAAGTGTCAGCATATCACGTTAGAATGGTTGAAAATTCAAAAATAAAATAATAATATTTTTAAATAAATTTAGCAGGCTTACAACACAGAACTCTTTTGTTTGTCATAGATCTGTGTCAGATCTGCAACATACATTTCAATTTAGAACTATAACTCACGTAAAAGTGTCAGCATATCACGTCAGATTGGTAGAAATTTAAAAAATAAAACAATAATATTTTTAAATAAATTAAGCAGGCTTATAACACAGAACTCTTTTGTTTTTCATAGATCTGTATCAGATCTGCACTAAACATCTGAATTTAGAACTAGAATTCACGTAATAGTGCCAGCATATCACGTCAGAATGGTAGAAAATTCAAAAATAAAACAATATTATTTTTAAATAAATTTAGCAGGCTGATAACACAGAAATCTTTTGTTTGTCATAGATCTGTGTCAGATCTGCACCATACATTTCAATTTAGAACTAGAACTCACGTAAAAGTGTCAGCATATCACGTCAGAATGGTAGAAATTTCAAAAATAAAACAATAATATTTTTAAATAAATTAAGCAGGCTGATAACACAGAACTCTTTTGTTTGTCATAGATCTGTGTCAGATCTGCACCATACATTTCAATTTAGAACTAGAACTCACGTAAAAGTGTCAGCATATCACGTCAGATTGATAGAAATTTCAAAAATAAAACAATAATATTTTTAAATAAATTAAGCAGGCTTATAACACAGAACTCTTTCGTTTTTCATAGATCTGTATCAGATCTGCACTAGACATCTCAATTTAGAACTAGAACTCACGTAAAAGTGTCAGCATATCACGTCAGAATGGCAGAAATTTCAAAAATAAAACAATAATATTTTTAAATAAATTAAGCAGGCTGATAACACAGAACTCTTTTGTTTGACATAGATCTGTGTCAGATCTGCACCATACATTTCAATTTAGAACTAGAACTCACGTAAAAGTGTCAGCATATCACGTCAGAATGATAGAAATTTCAAAAATAAAACAATAATATTTTTAAATAAATTAAGCAGGCTTATAAAACAGAACTCTTTTGTTTGTCATAGATCTGTATCAGATCTACACTAAACATCTCAATTTAGAACTAGAACTCACGTAAAAGTGTCAGCATATCACGTCAGAATGGTAGAAATTTCAAAAATAAAACAATAATATTTTTAAATAAATTAAGCAGGCTTATAACACAGAACTCTTCTGTTTGTCATAGATCTGTATCAGATCTGCACCATACATTTCGATTTAGAACTAGAACTCACGTAAAAGTGTCAGCATATCACGTCAGAATGGTAGAAATTTCAAAAATAAAACAATAATATTTTTAAATAAATTAAGCAGGCTTATAACACAGAACTCTTCTGTTTGTCATAGATCTGTGTCAGATCTGCACCATACATTTCAATTTAGAACTAGAACTCACGTAAAAGTGTCAGCATATCACGTTAGAATGGTTGAAAATTCAAAAATAAAATAATAATATTTTTAAATAATTTTAGCAGGCTTATAACACAGAACTCTTTCGTTTTTCATAGATCTGTATCAGATCTGCACTAGACATCTCAATTTAGAACTAGAACTCACGTAAAAGTGTCAGCATATCACGTCAGCATGGTTGAAAATTCAAAAATAAAATAAGAATATTTTTAAATAAATTTAGCAGGCTTATAACACAGAACTCTTTTGTTTGTCATATATCTGTATCAGATCTGCACTAAACATCTCAATTTAGAACTAGAACTCACGTAAAAGTGTCAGCATATCACGTCAGAATGGCAGAAATTTAAAAAAAAAAACAATAATATTTTTAAATAATTTTAGCAGGCTTATAACACAGAACTCTTTCGTTTTTCATAGATCTGTATCAGATCTGCACTAGACATCTCAATTTAGAACTAGAACTCACGTAAAAGTGTCAGCATATCACTTCAGAATGGCAGAAATTTCAAAAATAAAACAATAATATTTTTAAATAAATTAAGCAGGCTTATAACACAGAACTCTTTTGTTTGTCATAGATCTGTATCAGATCTGCACTAAACATCTCAATTTAGAACTAGAACTCGCGTAAAAGTGTTAGCATATCACGTTAGAATGGTTGAAAATTCAAAAATAAAATAATAATATTTATAAATAAATTTAGCAGGCTTATAACACAGAACTCTTTTGTTTGTCATAGATCTGTGTCAGATCTGCACCAAACATTTCAATTAAGAACTAGAACTCACGTAAAAGTGTCAGCATATCACGTCAGATTGGTAGAAATTTCAAAAATAAAACAATAATATTTTTAAATAAATTAAGCAGGCTTATAACACAGAACTCTTTCGTTTTTCATAGATCTGTATCAGATCTGCACTAGACATCTCAATTTAGAACTAGAACTCACGTAAAAGTGTCAGCATATCACTTCAGAATGGCAGAAATTTCAAAAATAAAACAATAATATTTTTAAATAAATTAAGCAGGCTTATAACACAGAACTCTTTTGTTTGTCATAGATCTGTATCAGATCTGCACTAAACATTTCAAATTAGAACTAGAACTCACGTAAAAGTGTCAGCATATCACGTCAGAATGGTAGAAATTTCAAAAATAAAATAATAATATTTTTAAATAAATTAAGCAGGCTTATAACACAGAACTCTTTTGTTTGTCATAGATCTGTATCAGATCTGCACTAAACATCTCAATTTAGAACTAGAACTCACGTAAAAGTGTCAGCATATCACGTTAGAATGGTTGAAAATTCAAAAATAAAATAATAATATTTTTAAATAAATTTAGCAGGCTTACAACACAGAACTCTTTTGTTTGTCATAGATCTGCGTCAGATCTGCAACATACATTTCAATTTAGAACTATAACTCACGTAAAAGTGTCAGCATATCACGTCAGATTGGTAGAAATTTCAAAAATAAAACAATAATATTTTTAAATAAATTAAGCAGGCTTATAACACAGAACTCTTTTGTTTTTCATAGATCTGTATCAGATCTGCACTAAACATCTGAATTTAGAACTAGAATTCACGTAATAGTGCCAGCATATCACGTCAGAATGGTAGAAAATTCAAAAATAAAACAATATTATTTTTAAATAAATTTAGCAGGCTGATAACACAGAACTCTTTTGTTTGTCATAGATCTGTGTCAGATCTGCACCATACATTTCAATTTAGAACTAGAACTCACGTAAAAGTGTCAGCATATCACGTCAGAATGGTAGAAATTTCAAAAATAAAACAATAATATTTTTAAATAAATTAAGCAGGCTGATAACACAGAACTCTTTTGTTTGTCATAGATCTGTGTCAGATCTGCACCATACATTTCAATTTAGAACTAGAACTCACGTAAAAGTGTCAGCATATCACGTCAGAATGATAGAAATTTCAAAAATAAAACAATAATATTTTTAAATAAATTAAGCAGGCTTATAACACAGAACTCTTTCGTTTTTCATAGATCTGTATCAGATCTGCACTAGACATCTCAATTTAGAACTAGAACTCACGTAAAAGTGTCAGCATATCACGTCAGAATGGCAGAAATTTCAAAAATAAAACAATAATATTTTTAAATAAATTAAGCAGGCTTATAACACAGAACTCTTTTGTTTGTCATAGATCTGTATCAGATCTGCACTAAACATCTCAATTTAGAACTAGAACTCACGTAAAAGTGTCAGCATATCACGTCAGAATGGTAGAAATTTCAAAAATAAAACAATAATATTTTTAAATAAATTAAGCAGGCTTATAACACAGAACTCTTTTGTTTGTCATAGATCTGTGTCAGATCTGCACCATACATTTCAATTAAGAACTAGAACTCACGTAAAAGTGTCAGCATATCACGTCAGAATGGTAGAAATTTCAAAAATAAAACAATAATATTTTTAAATAAATTAAGCAGGCTGATAACACAGAACTCTTTTGTTTGACATAGATCTGTGTCAGATCTGCACCATACATTTCAATTTAGAACTAGAACTCACGTAAAAGTGTCAGCATATCACGTCAGAATGATAGAAATTTCAAAAATAAAACAATAATATTTTTAAATAAATTAAGCAGGCTTATAAAACAGAACTCTTTTGTTTGTCATAGATCTGTATCAGATCTACACTAAACATCTCAATTTAGAACTAGAACTCACGTAAAAGTGTCAGCATATCACGTCAGAATGGTAGAAATTTCAAAAATAAAACAATAATATTTTTAAATAAATTAAGCAGGCTTATAACACAGAACTCTTCTGTTTGTCATAGATCTGTATCAGATCTGCACCATACATTTCGATTTAGAACTAGAACTCACGTAAAAGTGTCAGCATATCACGTCAGAATGGTAGAAATTTCAAAAATAAAACAATAATATTTTTAAATAAATTAAGCAGGCTTATAACACAGAACTCTTCTGTTTGTCATAGATCTGTGTCAGATCTGCACCATACATTTCAATTTAGAACTAGAACTCACGTAAAAGTGTCAGCATATCACGTTAGAATGGTTGAAAATTCAAAAATAAAATAATAATATTTTTAAATAATTTTAGCAGGCTTATAACACAGAACTCTTTCGTTTTTCATAGATCTGTATCAGATCTACACTAAACATCTCAATTTAGAACTAGAACTCACGTAAAAGTGTCAGCATATCACGTCAGAATGGTAGAAATTTCAAAAATAAAACAATAATATTTTTAAATAAATTAAGCAGGCTTATAACACAGAACTCTTCTGTTTGTCATAGATCTGTATCAGATCTGCACCATACATTTCGATTTAGAACTAGAACTCACGTAAAAGTGTCAGCATATCACGTCAGAATGGTAGAAATTTCAAAAATAAAACAATAATATTTTTAAATAAATTAAGCAGGCTTATAACACAGAACTCTTCTGTTTGTCATAGATCTGTGTCAGATCTGCACCATACATTTCAATTTAGAACTAGAACTCACGTAAAAGTGTCAGCATATCACGTTAGAATGGTTGAAAATTCAAAAATAAAATAATAATATTTTTAAATAAATTTAGCAGGCTTATAACACAGAACTCTTTTGTTTGTCATAGATCTGTATCAGATCTGCACTAAACATCTCAATTTAGAACTAGAACTCACGAAAAAGTGTCAGCATATCACGTCAGAATGGTAGAAATTTCAAAAATAAAACAATAATATTTTTAAATAAATTAAGCAGGCTTATAACACAGAACTCTTTTGTTTGTCATAGATCTGTGTCAGATCTGCACCATACATTTCAATTAAGAACTAGAACTCACGTAAAAGTGTCAGCATATCACGTCAGAATGGCAGAAATTTAAAAAAAAAAACAATAATATTTTTAAATAAATTAAGCAGGCTTATAACACAGAACTCTTTTGTTTGTCATAGATCTGTATCAGATCTGCACTAAACATCTCAATTTAGAACTAGAACTCGCGTAAAAGTGTCAGCATATCACGTTAGAATGGTTGAAAATTCAAAAATAAAATAATAATATTTATAAATAAATTTAGCAGGCTTATAACACAGAACTCTTTTGTTTGTCATAGATCTGTGTCAGATCTGCACCAAACATTTCAATTAAGAACTAGAACTCACGTAAAAGTGTCAGCATATCACGTCAGATTGGTAGAAATTTCAAAAATAAAACAATAATATTTTTAAATAAATTAAGCAGGCTTATAACACAGAACTCTTTCGTTTTTCATAGATCTGTATCAGATCTGCACTAGACATCTCAATTTAGAACTAGAACTCACGTAAAAGTGTCAGCATATCACTTCAGAATGGCAGAAATTTCAAAAATAAAACAATAATATTTTTAAATAAATTAAGCAGGCTTATAACACAGAACTCTTTTGTTTGTCATAGATCTGTATCAGATCTGCACTAAACATTTCAAATTAGAACTAGAACTCACGTAAAAGTGTCAGCATATCACGTCAGAATGGTAGAAATTTCAAAAATAAAATAATAATATTTTTAAATAAATTAAGCAGGCTTATAACACAGAACTCTTTTGTTTGTCATAGATCTGTATCAGATCTGCACTAAACATCTCAATTTAGAACTAGAACTCACGTAAAAGTGTCAGCATATCACGTCAGAATGGCAGAAATTTAAAAAAAAAAACAATAATATTTTTAAATAAATTAAGCAGGCTTATAACACAGAACTCTTTTGTTTGTCATAGATCTGTATCAGATCTACACTAAACATCTCAATTTAGAACTAGAACTCACGTAAAAGTGTCAGCATATCACGTCAGAATGGTAGAAATTTCAAAAATAAAACAATAATATTTTTAAATAAATTAAGCAGGCTTATAACACAGAACTCTTCTGTTTGTCATAGATCTGTATCAGATCTGCACCATACATTTCGATTTAGAACTAGAACTCACGTAAAAGTGTCAGCATATCACGTCAGAATGGTAGAAATTTCAAAAATAAAACAATAATATTTTTAAATAAATTAAGCAGGCTTATAACACAGAACTCTTCTGTTTGTCATAGATCTGTGTCAGATCTGCACCATACATTTCAATTTAGAACTAGAACTCACGTAAAAGTGTCAGCATATCACGTTAGAATGGTTGAAAATTCAAAAATAAAATAATAATATTTTTAAATAAATTAAGCAGGCTTATAACACAGAACTCTTTTGTTTGTCATAGATCTGTATCAGATCTGCACTAAACATCTCAATTTAGAACTAGAACTCACGTAAAAGTGTCAGCATATCACGTTAGAATGGTTGAAAATTCAAAAATAAAATAATAATATTTCTAAATAAATTAAGCAGGCTTATAACACAGAACTCTTTTGTTTGTCATAGATCTGTATCAGATCTGCACTAAACATCTCAATTTAGAACTAGAACTCACGTAAAAGTGTCAGCATACCACATCAGAATGGTTTTAATTTAAAAAATAAAACAATAATATTTTTAAATAAATTTAGCAGGCTTATAACATATAACTCTTTCGTTTTTCATAGATCTATATCAGATCTGCACTATAAATCTCAATTCGGAACAAGAACTCACGTAATAGTGCCAACATATAACGTCAGAATTGTTTAACAGCCTCAGAACAAAAACTCTTTTGTTTTAAAGAGACCTTTATCGGAAGTGTAACTAACATCTCATTAAAGAACTAGAACTCACGTAAAAGTGCTGGCATATGACGTAGAATGGTAAAGAATTTAAAAAATACAAATTTTTTTTTAAATAAATTCTGCCGACTTATAACACAGAACTCTTCCGTTTTTCGTATATCTCTATCAGAACACAAATTTACATATCAATTCAAAACTAATCATAATAATTTTTGTTCATCTTTTTTTTATTATTTTACAAAATTTGTTTATTCTTTTGATTTTTTTCATTATTTTTTATTCATTGCCATTCATATTTTTTTCAAACTGTTTTATGTACAGTCTTGTTTGCTTTATTCACACGGTTCCCCTTTACAACAGATAAAGTTTTATCGTTGTCTGTGTAACATGATTAATAAGATAAGTAGCCAAGTAACCAATATTAATTGGTACAGATAGTGGCAGATGCGAAAATATGACTGTGACTATCGAGTCTTGACTTACACACAACTGTGATGGAGGCAAAGTCACTTTGACAACCCATGCTACGAAAATAGTTTTCATTAGTTTTGATTTTTTAAATACAATTTTTGTTAATTCTTATTCTATGCTTTATTTACATGTTGTATATATTTTTTTCATTTTTCATTTTTTCAAGATTTAGCACTAATATTAAATGAGTTAATTAGTAAATGAAACAAAATATGTAGGTGGCAATGACTGCAGAATCTTCACTTGAGCACAACATAAGACTAAGGGCAAGTTTTTGAATTGAAAATGTCGCTAAGTAAATAGTTAACTGCAGTGCTGCCTCTTCCAATTTCTCTGAGAAGAGCGTGACAGAACATTACTTAAGTATTTACTTAGTGAAATTCTCTATAGTGGCTACGGAAATTAATAACTGTCAAGCCGCAACTCAAGCACAACTTGAAACCACATCTCCAGCACAATCTCAGAACACAAATCACAAATAGTTTTTTTTGTTTTAACCTGCTTTTATTTTTTTCTGTCATACAGGTTTATTTTTCATTCTTTTTTATTGATTTTTTTTTTATCAATTTTTATATGTTTTTATTCTTCCTTTATCCTTTTGTTACACTTTTTTTTAACTATGGTTTTCCAAAACTTAACACTGATTAAAAGTTAAACAAAATTAGTAGGTGGCTATAATCGACTTGCGCATAACCTAAGACAAAGTCACTTTGGCATCAACCTAAAATCACGAATATTTTCCTATTTTCTTAACGTGCTTTTTAATCACAATTTTTATTTATTTTCTATACATTTTTTCCTTTTAAACTTTTTTTTTTAAGTTTTTGTCACATATTTTCATAGGTTTTTATTATTTATTTTTAATAGTCGATTAAATAAGACAAATAGTCAATTAACCAAGATAGGTTGTTCTCCCTGTAGAGGCAACTGACATAAACAAATGTCAAGCCACACCTCCAGCACAACTTGAAACCACATCTCCAGCACAATCTCAGAACACAAATCACAAAAATATTTCCCATCCTATAGTTTTTCTTTAACACGCTTTTATTTCTTTTTTTTTTTCCCTTTTTTGCAGGTTTTTTTCAGGGTAGATTTTTATGTTTTTTCTTTTTTTTATTATGTAATATACAGTTTTTTTTATATTATATACAGGTCTTATTATATATATTGTTCTTGCTTCGCATCAAACTTTCGAAGGTTATTTACATAGTATATTAATAACGTTACGCAAAGAAGTTTTCATCGATTTCCTTAACTTTATCCAATAAGAAGCTTTTTTTTGTTTTTACAATCGGTGTCATTTAACTTCAATGTTTTTACTGCTACCATAAATGATTATCAACTTATTTGCCACATGTTGCGTATATGATCAGATGTGGTTTTATTGTTGTCTTTGAGTTCGTTGCACTGCGTTTTTTTATCAAACCGTCGTATTTGTGCCAAAACTCACCTGTTAATCCATACGTAACATAATGTTTTTTTTCTATGCTGTAATCTATGACAGCAGCAATCATGTACGTCTTTCCACCTAACCTGATTATTTTTTTTATTGAATTCAACTTGGGCAGAATGATCTTTTCTCTTCTGGGGTAGCCAGGATCACTAATAACAGAGGTATCGATGACCAAATGTGATCCATATTCGTTGAAACATGGTATTTTTCTCTTGCAGTCAAAGCAAGACCTTTCGAGCGATATACAATCATCTACGGCATCTTGAATCACATGAAGACCGTTGCAAAGAATCATGTCAATGTTCACACTCAAAAAAATATATTGTTTCTGGTTCGTATATCCACAAGAACACTCCATGTGGCATGTATAGCTTGGCTCCTTTTCCAATAGATACTGCGCTAAGTGGGCAGCATTGCACTCAACATCTAGACGCTTAATTTTTTTCGTGTATGTCGCGACTGTTTCTGCAAAAATTGGAATCGCAGTTAATATTTTGGCGCGTTGGACGTAATGCTCTTTCAAGATTTTTTTTTTGTCACTGACATTTTGTGCCAGTTTCACTATTGGACAATCAGATGATTGTAACTTATCGAAATATACTTTATTTGCCAATATACCGCTAAGGATTCCTTGGAAAATTGAATCAAACGCACATGTTGACGTCACATTGAAATAAGTACCATCTAAAAGTACTGATCCTGCTATATTACCGTTCAAAAGAATTGGTATGTTAGCCGTCGTAGAATTTTTTATGAAATCCCATTCGGGACAATCATCGAAACAAGTTGGCTTCGCACGTTTTTTTTTCGGTGAATAATTTTTCAGGTCCTCCCGTTTGGTATTTTTGTCTAAGCCTCCCCATTCTTCTCGAACATTCCAATCATTATCTGCTGGAATATTTTCGTCCCGTGGTGACTGAACTACTTCACAAGTCGCATTGCTTAAGAACCTCGAAGCATTGCCTGCAGAAATCGTGTGTACCGACAATATTCCTGCGCTTTGGAGGGGTAAAGTTTCTTCCTGCTTGAAACTAGGCACTCCGTTCTTTGTACTATCGTTTGGAGTACTATGTACATTATTTTGTACCTTGACGTCAAACTCGATCGTTGAATGCTGATGTTCGTCGAATTCCACGATATTTTGCTCATCTTCCTTGAAACTAGAGTTTGGGGATTCAATAGGGTCAGAGCTTGCCTGTGCATGCAACTTTGCGTCTGCATTTTCTTGCGAACCATCTGATGGTTTACCGCGCTCTTTTATTTTCTTATTGATTCTGTCCAGATGTTGAATGACAAATCGGTCAATTCTCATTGGAATTTCACCCCTGAACTCGCGACGTTTTAAGTCCGAAAATTCTGCTTCAACGGCAGCGGAAGTAGCAGTCACAGAGCCTCTTTTAAAAACTGGCACCATTATCGCCGTCCACAAAGGTAAGTATGGTAAAAGGTACCTTCTTAATCTTTTCGCAAAGTCTATATTGTAGCATGCATTGATTGTGTCACCATCAGACGACATATCAGCGATTCTTACAGCCGCATCGTATAAATTATCACGCCAAGATTTCCATCCTGTTGCTTCCGGTTCACTTTCCATGTTCTGTTTTGCGTCAATGTTTGATTCCTCGTTATTCATATCAATAGCTTCTTCCTCGCTTTGATCAGCAGCTTCATTGTCGTCATCAGTACTCAGTTCAATTCCTTTGATCTTGCTGTTCAGAAAATACAGTCGATCCACTGATGGCAGAAGCTTGCCACTCGGTTCAGAACCAATACATTTGCTGAGGGCAACAACAAGGATCGATTCTAGGAAATAAGTTAGGTCTTCCAGATTCGTTATTTGGTGAGCTTTTCCGATACACCGCTTATAAAATCGGCGTACCAAACATTTATCCTTACCTCTCAAGCTGGGCCATCGCGTAATCATGGACATCAGATGACAAACATCTAAACGCATATACGTCGATGGCAATGACGTTGCTTCATTTATAATTGCATTATAGCACTTTTGTAAGTAATCGTTCAAACTTACGCAGCCGCCAAATACTTGTGCAACCGCAATTAGCAAGGACCACCCGAAATCTGTAACTACGATTGGTGGAATCGGAGCGTTTGCAGCGAGGATATGGCTCAAGAAATGATTGACAATTATCGATCTTTGGTCAGCTGAAACCATTTGGAAGGTTGGCACACTGCCTTCTCGCGTCACGAGAACGCACTGATACAAGAAGATGTGTGGCTTTCGTGACTTGTCGCGTTTTGCTATGCCGCCTGTAGCATCGATTGCCAATGTTGCATGAGGATCATTGCGGACACGGGAAACGTATATTTGTAGTTGCTCGGGGAGCCAATATATGCAGTTGAATTTATGCAAACCGATGGATTGTATGCAACCGACTAGCTTTCCGTGTTCAGCGCTTTTAAGCAAATTCATTGCAGGGTTTCCAAACTCCAATCCGTATTTAGTCAAAAGTCGCTGTTCTTTGGCTTTTCGAACAACTTCATTAGTTGGCAAAATTGGCGGATTTTTATCACCGAATTTTTTTATACGGCCAGCTTCGTTGCGTCGCCAGGTCACAGCATCATTACCGCAGTCAATCAGGAAGTCGGCTACATTGCGGCGACGAAGACCTCTCAATTGCCGTCTTTTATTTCCGGTATGAGATAATGCTTTAATACCCTCAACATTGCATTCGAGAATAACATCACCGTCTTTCGGTGGCTCTTTTAAAAGTGTGCAACGAATCTTTGCGTCGCATTCACGGCAGAACCCTTCTATTGTTAAATAGTATTTAGCAGTTGCGCTAAGAGATACAATGTTATTTTTAAACACAAAAACACAGTCAAGGTGGTGTTGCATCCATAGGGCTTCAGCCACCACGTCCGCCCATCCTGGTCGCAACTTCCAATATATTCTTTTGCCATATATTTTTTCTTGGGGTGCAATATTTCGCCATTTTTCTTGTGAAATTACCAAGATAACCTTAATGGCAGTTGAACTTGTTAATGTATCTGTACT
This sequence comes from Yponomeuta malinellus, assembly GCA_947308005.1. NCBI lineage: Eukaryota > Metazoa > Arthropoda > Insecta > Lepidoptera > Yponomeutidae > Yponomeuta > Yponomeuta malinellus. The sequence continues at coordinate 4,571,900 of OX370995.1, forward strand.
GTGGTCAGCGCAATTTTCGGCACTGGTATCACCATCATTCTCGCAAATACTCAATTGCTCTCGAATATCGAAAGCTTTTAAAATCATATCTCTAAAGCCACCACGATTATTATTAATAATTGTATGCACGTGCTTGGGCGTGATCAATGAGCCTTTATCCGCCATTTTTTCCGAAATTGTTTGAAATATCTTATGAGAAGGAGGAAAAAGAGACCCTTTGTCATCAATAGTACGGTAATCAGCATCTGACAGAATTTCGCGTAAAGCCAGTTTGTCGTACGGCGATTTAGCCGCCATTTTAAATCAAAAGGTTAAGAGAAAATTGCAAAATAACAAGGCTTTTAACTGGGCGAGTTATTCAAGCTTTCGAAGGCAGACGAAGCCAAGAACATTTCACGAAGTAACACTCACTATAATTATTTTTGTAACACTGTCACAAGTCGATGTTCTGACAGCAAAAACACAGTTTGGTGAGATATCAAGATGCCACGCTAGTATACAAAGACGAATTCGCGCTCCCACTTATTTCTCGAATGTTTCGTAACAACAGCTGTCAGGATTTTCGCTAATTACCAAACCCAAGATTATTTTTTTTCCAAAATAAATTTTTATCCAATATTTTGTAGTTGAAAACAAATAATACAAAAGATGCAAATTCTCATATAATGTAAACAGGAACACAATTTTGAATCACAATCATATAATTTTTAAATAAACATGAGCACAAAAAACAAGCTTATACCACAGAGGATGCTTATACAAACAAAATATTTAAAAATAAAATCGCAGATTCACAAGGCTTTAGAAAAAGAAGGAAGGTAGGAATAGCGGCTTCTCAGTCTGCATGCGCAAGCGACGAAGTGGAGAGTGGTTCAAGTTTGTCTTCGATGGCGTATTGTCTTGTTCTTTCTCGTCGTATTTATTATTCAAATGAATGAAAATACCAAAAAATACTACTCATTGATTAATAATGATTTTAATTTTTGCAATAATATTTGTTGTACGGCATTCAGGCTATCTAGGCTTAAAGCAATTTTTTCTATTTTCGACTTCCTGTAATACTAACCAACCAGATGTTTATAGATTTCCGGATGTAATTTCAATGGTCTAAGCAGAATTCTAAGATACTTCTCAGACTTTTACAACAATAATAATTAAAACAGAAACGGGTGTTCACAACTCGAGATCCGAAGAATAACTGTAACAATATTAATTCTTCTACTTATACCAATGGGTTAATCACAACTATACCGCGATATAACTGGCGTCTAGCGCCATCTAGTGATTTATTTTGGAACCAACAAATAGACAATTTATTTAGCAAAAACGTTTACTACAAAAGTTTAAAACAGGATTTTCACTTAAGGCTGCTCTTAAGTGGAGCATGCTATCTCGCTCGCACAATTTAACAGTTTTAATTAAAGCAATGAAATGAGGAAACTTGCTAAATGTGGTCTGAGTTTCTTACCCTGTACTAAGTTTTTCATTAAGAAAAATTGACTCTAAAAAAAATTTAGATAAGAAACCCTACAGCACTACAAAATAGAAATAATTTAAATAATTAGAAGTATGTATACATGTACTTATTGTAGAAATATAACGGGGACGGGGACAGGGACGGGGAGGGAGACGGGGACGGGGACGGTGACGGGGACGGGGACGGGGACGGGGACGGGGACGGGGACGGGGACGGGGACGGGGACGGGGACGGGGACGGGGACAAGGACGGGGACGGGGTCGGGGACGGGGAAAAGGACGGGGACAAGGACGGGGACGGGGACGGGGACGGGGACGGGGACGGGGACGAAGACGGGGACGGGGACGGGGACGGGGACGGGGACGGGGACGAGGACGGGGACGGGGACGGGGACGGGGACGGGGACGGCGACGGGGACAGGAATTTTCAACCATTCTGACGTAATATGCTGACACTATTACATGAGGTCTAGTTCTAAATTAAGATATGCGGTTTAGATCAGATACAGATCTATGAAAAACAAAAGAGTTCTGTGTTATAAGCCTGCTTAATTTATTTAAAAATATTATTGTTTTATTTTTGAAATTTCTACCATTCTAACGTGATATGCTGACACTTTTACGTGAGTTCTAGTTCTAAATTGAGATGTTTAGTGCAGATCTGATACAGATCTATGAAAAACGAAAGAGTTCTGTGTTATAAGCCTGCTAAAATTATTTAAAAATATTATTATTTTATTTTTGAATTTTCAACCATTCTAACGTGATATGCTGACACTTTTACGTGAGTTCTAGTTCTTAATTGAAATGTATGGTGCAGATCTGACACAGATCTATGACAAACAAAAGAGTTCTGTGTTATTTATTTATTTATTTATTTATTTATTTATTTATTTATTTATTTATTTATTTATTTATTTATTTAAGGAGAAAAAAACAGAATTGACAAACTTATAGTATAAAAAATATTAGAGTCAATATAGTACATTTTGCCAATTCCTCAGCATTGCCTGCTAAATTTATTTAGAAATATTATTATTTTATTTTAGAATTTTCAACCATTCTAACGTGATATGCTGACACTTTTACGTGAGTTCTAGTTCTAAATTGAGATGTTTAGTGCAGATCTGATACAGATCTATGACAAAAAAAAGAGTTCTGTGTTATGAGCCTGCTAAATTTATTTAAAAATATTCTTATTTTATTTTTGAAATTTCTACCATTCTGACGAGATATGCTGACACTTTTAGGTGAGTTCTAGTTCTAAATTGAAATGTATGGTGCAGATCTGACACAGATCTATGACAAACAAAAGAGTTCTGTGTTATCAGCCTGCTAAATTTATTTAAAAATATTATTGTTTTATTTTTGAATTTTCTACCATTCTGACGTGATATGCTGACACTTTTACGTGAGTTCTAGTTCTAAATTGAGATGTTTAGTGCAGATCTGATACAGATCTATGAAAAACGAAAGAGTTCTGTTTTATAAGCCTGCTTAATTTATTTAAAAATATTATTGTTTTATTTTTGAAATTTCTATCATTCTGACGTGATATGCTGACACTTTTACGTGAGTTCTAGTTCTAAATTGAAATGTATGGTGCAGATCTGACACAGATCTATATCAAACAAAAGAGTTCTGTGTTATCAGCCTGCTTAATTTATTTAAAAATATTATTGTTTTATTTTTGAAATTTCTACCATTCTGACGTGATATGCTGACACTTTTACGTGAGTTCTAGTTCTTAATTGAAATGTATGGTGCAGATCTGACACAGATCTATGACAAACAAAAGAGTTCTGTGTTATAAGCCTGCTTAATTTATTTAAAAATATTATTGTTTTATTTTTGAAATTTCTACCATTCTGACGTGATATGCTGACACTTTTACGTGAGTTCTAGTTCTAAATTGAGATGTTTAGTGCAGATCTGATACAGATCTATGAAAAACGAAAGAGTTCTGTTTTATAAGCCTGCTTAATTTATTTAAAAATATTATTGTTTTATTTTTGAAATTTCTATCATTCTGACGTGATATGCTGACACTTTTACGTGAGTTCTAGTTCTAAATTGAAATGTATGGTGCAGATCTGACACAGATCTATATCAAACAAAAGAGTTCTGTGTTATCAGCCTGCTTAATTTATTTAAAAATATTATTGTTTTATTTTTGAAATTTCTACCATTCTGACGTGATATGCTGACACTTTTACGTGAGTTCTAGTTCTTAATTGAAATGTATGGTGCAGATCTGACACAGATCTATGACAAACAAAAGAGTTCTGTGTTATAAGCCTGCTTAATTTATTTAAAAATATTATTGTTTTATTTTTGAAATTTCTACCATTCTGACGTGATATGCTGACACTTTTACGTGAGTTCTAGTTCTAAATTGAGATGTTTAGTGCAGATCTGATACAGATCTATGACAAACAAAAGAGTTCTGTGTTATAAGCTTGCTTAATTTATTTAAAAATATTATTGTTTTATTTTTGAAATTTCTGCCATTCTGACGTGATATGCTGACACTTTTACGTGAGTTCTAGTTCTAAATTGAGATGTTTAGTGTAGATCTGATACAGATCTATGACAAACAAAAGAGTTCTGTTTTATAAGCCTGCTTAATTTATTTAAAAATATTATTGTTTTATTTTTGAAATTTCTATCATTCTGACGTGATATGCTGACACTTTTACGTGAGTTCTAGTTCTAAATTGAAATGTATGGTGCAGATCTGACACAGATCTATGACAAACGAAAGAGTTCTGTGTTATAAGCCTGCTAAAATTATTTAAAAATATTATTTTTTTTTTTTTAATTTCTGCCATTCTGACGTGATATGCTGACACTTTTACGTGAGTTCTAGTTCTAAATTGAGATGTTTAGTGCAGATCTGATACAGATCTATGACAAACAAAAGAGTTCTGTGTTATAAGCCTGCTAAATTTATTTGAAAATATTCTTATTTTATTTTTGAATTTTCAACCATGCTGACGTGATATGCTGACACTTTTACGTGAGTTCTAGTTCTAAATTGAGATGTTTAGTGCAGATCTGATACAGATCTATGACAAACAAAAGAGTTCTGTGTTATAAGCCTGCTTAATTTATTTAAAAATATTATTGTTTTATTTTTGAAATTTCTGCCAGTCTGACGTGATATGCTGACACTTTTACGTGAGTTCTAGTTCTAAATTGAGATGTTTAGTGCAGATCTGATACAGATCTATGACAAACAAAAGAGTTCTGTGTTATAAGCCTGCTAAATTTATTTAAAAATATTCTTATTTTATTTTTGAATTTTCAACCATTCTAACGTGATATGCTGACACTTTTACGTGAGTTCTAGTTCTAAATTGAGATGTTTAGTGCAGATCTGATACAGATCTATGACAAACAAAAGAGTTCTGTGTTATAAGCCTGCTTAATTTATTTAAAAATATTATTGTTTTATTTTTGAAATTTCTACCATTCTGACGTGATATGCTGACACTTTTACGTGAGTTCTAGTTCTAAATTGAAATGTATGGTGCAGATCTGACACAGATCTATGACAAACGAAAGAGTTCTGTGTTATAAGCCTGCTAAAATTATTTAAAAATATTATTTTTTTTTTTTTTAATTTCTGCCATTCTGACGTGATATGCTGACACTTTTACGTGAGTTCTAGTTCTAAATTGAGATGTTTAGTGCAGATCTGATACAGATCTATGACAAACAAAAGAGTTCTGTGTTATAAGCCTGCTAAATTTATTTGAAAATATTCTTATTTTATTTTTGAATTTTCAACCATGCTGACGTGATATGCTGACACTTTTACGTGAGTTCTAGTTCTAAATTGAGATGTTTAGTGCAGATCTGATACAGATCTATGACAAACAAAAGAGTTCTGTGTTATAAGCCTGCTTAATTTATTTAAAAATATTATTGTTTTATTTTTGAAATTTCTGCCAGTCTGACGTGATATGCTGACACTTTTACGTGAGTTCTAGTTCTAAATTGAGATGTTTAGTGCAGATCTGATACAGATCTATGACAAACAAAAGAGTTCTGTGTTATAAGCCTGCTAAATTTATTTAAAAATATTCTTATTTTATTTTTGAATTTTCAACCATTCTAACGTGATATGCTGACACTTTTACGTGAGTTCTAGTTCTAAATTGAGATGTTTAGTGCAGATCTGATACAGATCTATGACAAACAAAAGAGTTCTGTGTTATAAGCCTGCTTAATTTATTTAAAAATATTATTGTTTTATTTTTGAAATTTCTGCCATTCTGAAGTGATATGCTGACACTTTTACGTGAGTTCTAGTTCTAAATTGAGATATCTAGTGCAGATCTTATACAGATCTATGAAAAACGAAAGAGTTCTGTGTTATAAGCCTGCTTAATTTATTTAAAAATATTATTGTTTTATTTTTGAAATTTCTACCAATCTGACGTGATATGCTGACACTTTTACGTGAGTTCTAGTTCTTAATTGAAATGTTTGGTGCAGATCTGACACAGATCTATGACAAACAAAAGAGTTCTGTGTTATAAGCCTGCTTAATTTATTTAAAAATATTATTGTTTTTTTTTTTAAAATTCTGCCATTCTGACGTGATATGCTGACACTTTTACGTGAGTTCTAGTTCTTAATTGAAATGTATGGTGCAGATCTGACACAGATCTATGACAAACAAAAGAGTTCTGTGTTATAAGCCTGCTTAATTTATTTAAAAATATTATTGTTTTATTTTTGAAATTTCTACCATTCTGACGTGATATGCTGACACTTTTTCGTGAGTTCTAGTTCTAAATTGAGATGTTTAGTGCAGATCTGATACAGATCTATGACAAACAAAAGAGTTCTGTGTTATAAGCCTGCTTAATTTATTTAAAAATATTATTGTTTTATTTTTGAAATTTCTGCCATTCTGAAGTGATATGCTGACACTTTTACGTGAGTTCTAGTTCTAAATTGAGATGTCTAGTGCAGATCTGATACAGATCTATGAAAAACGAAAGAGTTCTGTGTTATAAGCCTGCTAAAATTATTTAAAAATATTATTGTTTTTTTTTTTAAATTTCTGCCATTCTGACGTGATATGCTGACACTTTTACGTGAGTTCTAGTTCTAAATTGAGATGTTTAGTGCAGATCTGATACAGATCTATGACAAACAAAAGAGTTCTGTGTTATAAGCCTGCTAAATTTATTTAAAAATATTATTGTTTTATTTTTGAAATTTCTGCCATTCTGAAGTGATATGCTGACACTTTTACGTGAGTTCTAGTTCTAAATTGAGATGTCTAGTGCAGATCTGATACAGATCTATGAAAAACGAAAGAGTTCTGTGTTATAAGCCTGCTAAAATTATTTAAAAATATTATTGTTTTTTTTTTAAATTTCTGCCATTCTGACGTGATATGCTGACACTTTTTCGTGAGTTCTAGTTCTAAATTGAGATGTTTAGTGCAGATCTGATACAGATCTATGACAAACAAAAGAGTTCTGTGTTATAAGCCTGCTTAATTTATTTAAAAATATTATTGTTTTATTTTTGAAATTTCTGCCATTCTGAAGTGATATGCTGACACTTTTACGTGAGTTCTAGTTCTAAATTGAGATGTCTAGTGCAGATCTGATACAGATCTATGAAAAACGAAAGAGTTCTGTGTTATAAGCCTGCTAAAATTATTTAAAAATATTATTGTTTTTTTTTTAAATTTCTGCCATTCTGACGTGATATGCTGACACTTTTACGTGAGTTCTAGTTCTAAATTGAGATGTTTAGTGCAGATCTGATACAGATCTATGACAAACAGAAGAGTTCTGTGTTATAAGCCTGCTTAATTTATTTAAAAATATTATTGTTTTATTTTTGAAATTTCTACCATTCTGACGTGATATGCTGACACTTTTACGTGAGTTCTAGTTCTCAATCGAAATGTATGGTGCAGATCTGATACAGATCTATGACAAACAGAAGAGTTCTGTGTTATAAGCCTGCTTAATTTATTTAAAAATATTATTGTTTTATTTTTGAATTTTCTACCATTCTGACGTGATATGCTGACACTTTTACGTGAGTTCTAGTTCTAAATTGAAATGTATGGTGCAGATCTGATACAGATCTATGACAAACAAAAGAGTTCTGTTTTATAAGCCTGCTTAATTTATTTAAAAATATTATTGTTTTATTTTTGAAATTTCTATCATTCTGACGTGATATGCTGACACTTTTACGTGAGTTCTAGTTCTAAATTGAAATGTATGGTGCAGATCTGACACAGATCTATGTCAAACAAAAGAGTTCTGTGTTATCAGCCTGCTTAATTTATTTAAAAATATTATTGTTTTATTTTTGAAATTTCTACCATTCTGACGTGATATGCTGACACTTTTACGTGAGTTCTAGTTCTAAATTGACATGTTTAGTGCAGATCTGATACAGATCTATGACAAACAAAAGAGTTCTGATTTATAAGCCTGCTTAATTTATTTAAAAATATTATTGTTTTATTTTTGAAATTTCTGCCATTCTGAAGTGATATGCTGACACTTTTACGTGAGTTCTAGTTCTAAATTGAGATGTCTAGTGCAGATCTGATACAGATCTATGAAAAACGAAAGAGTTCTGTGTTATAAGCCTGCTAAAATTATTTAAAAATATTATTATTTTATTTTTGAATTTTCAACCATTCTAACGTGATATGCTGACACTTTTACGTGAGTTCTAGTTCTAAATTGAAATGTATGGTGCAGATCTGACACAGATCTATGACAAACAAAAGAGTTCTGTGTTATCAGCGTGCTAAATTTATTTAAAAATATTATTGTTTTATTTTTGAATTTTCTACCATTCTGACGTGATATGCTGGTACTATTACGTGAGTTCTAGTTCTAAATTGAGATGTTTAGTGCAGACCTGATACAGATCTATGAAAAACAAAAGAGTTCTGTGTTATAAGCCTGCTTAATTTATTTAAAAATATTATTGTTTTATTTTTGAAATTTCTGCCATTCTGAAGTGATATGCTGACACTTTTACGTGAGTTCTAGTTCTAAATTGAGATGTCTAGTGCAGATCTGATACAGATCTATGAAAAACGAAAGAGTTCTGTGTTATAAGCCTGCTTAATTTATTTAAAAATATTATTGTTTTATTTTTGAAATTTCTACCATTCTGACGTGATATGCTGACACTTTTACGTGAGTTCTAGTTCTAAATTGAGATGTTTAGTGTAGATCTGATACAGATCTATGACAAACAAAAGAGTTCTGTTTTATAAGCCTGCTTAATTTATTTAAAAATATTATTGTTTTATTTTTGAAATTTCTATCATTCTGACGTGATATGCTGACACTTTTACGTGAGTTCTAGTTCTTAATTGAAATGTATGGTGCAGATCTGAAACAGATCTATGACAAACAAAAGAGTTCTGTGTTATAAGCCTGCTTAATTTATTTAAAAATATTATTGTTTTATTTTTGAAATTTCTACCATTCTGACGTGATATGCTGACACTTTTTCGTGAGTTCTAGTTCTAAATTGAGATGTTTAGTGCAGATCTGATACAGATCTATGACAAACAAAAGAGTTCTGTGTTATAAGCCTGCTTAATTTATTTAAAAATATTATTATTTTATTTTTGAAATTTCTGCCATTCTGACGTGATATGCTGACACTTTTACGTGAGTTCTAGTTCTAAATTGAGATGTTTAGTGCAGATCTGATACAGATCTATGACAAACAAAAGAGTTCTGTGTTATAAGCCTGCTTAATTTATTTAAAAATATTATTATTTTATTTTTGAAATTTCTACCATTCTGACGTGATATGCTGACACTTTTACGTGAGTTCTAGTTCTAATTTGAAATGTTTAGTGCAGATCTGATACAGATCTATGACAAACAAAAGAGTTCTGTGTTATAAGCCTGCTTAATTTATTTAAAAATATTATTGTTTTATTTTTGAAATTTCTGCCATTCTGAAGTGATATGCTGACACTTTTACGTGAGTTCTAGTTCTAAATTGAGATGTCTAGTGCAGATCTGATACAGATCTATGAAAAACGAAAGAGTTCTGTGTTATAAGCCTGCTTAATTTATTTAAAAATATTATTGTTTTATTTTTGAAATTTCTACCAATCTGACGTGATATGCTGACACTTTTACGTGAGTTCTAGTTCTTAATTGAAATGTTTGGTGCAGATCTGACACAGATCTATGACAAACAAAAGAGTTCTGTGTTATAAGCCTGCTAAATTTATTTATAAATATTATTATTTTATTTTTGAATTTTCAACCATTCTAACGTGATATGCTGACACTTTTACGCGAGTTCTAGTTCTAAATTGAGATGTTTAGTGCAGATCTGATACAGATCTATGACAAACAAAAGAGTTCTGTGTTATAAGCCTGCTTAATTTATTTAAAAATATTATTGTTTTTTTTTTTAAATTTCTGCCATTCTGACGTGATATGCTGACACTTTTACGTGAGTTCTAGTTCTTAATTGAAATGTATGGTGCAGATCTGACACAGATCTATGACAAACAAAAGAGTTCTGTGTTATAAGCCTGCTTAATTTATTTAAAAATATTATTGTTTTATTTTTGAAATTTCTACCATTCTGACGTGATATGCTGACACTTTTTCGTGAGTTCTAGTTCTAAATTGAGATGTTTAGTGCAGATCTGATACAGATCTATGACAAACAAAAGAGTTCTGTGTTATAAGCCTGCTTAATTTATTTAAAAATATTATTGTTTTATTTTTGAAATTTCTGCCATTCTGAAGTGATATGCTGACACTTTTACGTGAGTTCTAGTTCTAAATTGAGATGTCTAGTGCAGATCTGATACAGATCTATGAAAAACGAAAGAGTTCTGTGTTATAAGCCTGCTAAAATTATTTAAAAATATTATTGTTTTTTTTTTTAAATTTCTGCCATTCTGACGTGATATGCTGACACTTTTACGTGAGTTCTAGTTCTAAATTGAAATGTATGGTGCAGATCTGATACAGATCTATGACAAACAAAAGAGTTCTGTTTTATAAGCCTGCTTAATTTATTTAAAAATATTATTGTTTTATTTTTGAAATTTCTATCATTCTGACGTGATATGCTGACACTTTTACGTGAGTTCTAGTTCTTAATTGAGATGTCTAGTGCAGATCTGATACAGATCTATGACAAACAAAAGAGTTCTGTGTTATAAGCCTGCTAAATTTATTTAAAAATATTATTCTTTTATTTTTGAATTTTCAACCATTCTAACGTGATATGCTGACACTTTTACGTCAGTTCTAGTTCTAAATTGAGATGTTTAGTGCAGATCTGATACAGATCTATGACAAACAAAAGAGTTCTGTGTTATAAGCCTGCTTAATTTATTTAAAAATATTATTGTTTTATTTTTGAAATTTCTACCATTCTGACGTGATATGCTGACACTTTTACGTGAGTTCTAGTTCTTAATTTAGTTTAAGGTTCCAGTTTTCATACAGAACCATCAAAAACGAAACAGTTCTGTGCCCTGAGTTCGTCAAAATAATTTTAATTGATGAATGTGTTATTTTTCGACTTTTTAAGGTTTTGTACGGGATCTGCTGTTATTTGAATTTAAAGGCAGAACTATTCTTGAAAAGTATCAGGAACTCTATAGCATAGGTGTATGCGATGAGAACTTACATAAGTTTTCGATTTGCTGCGAAATGATATGCTACGGGAAGTTAGCATATCATTTTGTCAACTGATTTTTTTGGGGTAAAATCGCCAGAACTATTTCTAAAAAGTATCAGGAACTATAGAACTCAGCTGCATGCTATAAGAACTTACTTTTTTTTTCGATTTTCTGAGAAGTGATATGCTACGGGAAGATAGCATATCATTTTTTCAATTGATTTTTTTCTATGTGAAAACGCCAGAACTATTTCTGAAAAGTATCAGGAACTATAGAACTCTGCTGCATGCGACAAGAACTCTCATTTATTTTTGATATGCTGGAAAATGATATGCTAAGTTCACTGACATGACTGAGGCTACCGTTGCGAATGTAGGACGCGCCGAAAAATGCGCGCATGGTTTTGCCCCACCCACTATAAATTATTGCGACGTAGACGTTGGTTTAAATTTATCCGTACAGTCGGCGGCACATCAACCTTTACAAGGTGGGTTTTGCACTACTTTGCTGAATTTTGCACTTTCAGTCGGGTGGTCCAACATTCATCTCACACACACACACATAGACACAACTTTTATTTTACACAACGCATTTTTCACCACGTAGGAACGTTATGATTAGATGTGTAAAGCTTTGTATACGTATGTGTGTCTTTTGTAAATAAATGTAATAAAAAACATCTATCTTTAAGTACTTATTCTTATTCAAAACTTAAAGCAAAATTTATTACCTGAGTATGTACGTATATAGAAGCTAAAATTAAACTGTTGATTTCCCAAATGAAAATGAAAAAATAGAAATTGAAAATGAAACAGTTTATTTTCAAAAAGTTTAAGTATAACTAAGACAGTAGCAGTAGCCACCACACAAGGTCAAGCCTGAATCGTGGTGGATAAAACCAAAATTTACCGTGCACTCCATCCTGTACCGGCTAAAATTAAACTGTTGCTTTCCCAAATGAAAATGAAAAAATAGAAATTGAAAATGAAACAGTTTTTTTTCAAAAAATTTAACTATAACTAAGACAGTAGCAGTAGCCACCACACAAGGTCAAGCCTGAATCGTGGTGGATAAAACCAAAATTTACCGTGCACTCTATCCTGTACCGGCAAAGCAAGCAAAATTTTAAGGTCTATGGAGGGCCTTCGCTAGGGTATATCAGCCCCCGATGCACGATAGAAAAAAAAACATAACATAAACTCACGTCTGTATCCCGGAGGGAGTCTCAGAGACCAGGGTCACCAACTTGCCACGATCCTGACAGATCTCTTCGCGTCAACATTAATTAGTCGTTGCATGCACGTACGCCGATTTCGGCTACTTTGAGGACTCCGTACCTCAAAAGGAAGATCACTTTGTTGTCCGTCCGCCCGTCCGTCCGACCCTTTATCTCGGGAACGTGTGGAGGTGTGGAGCTGAAATTAAAACCATATACTCGCAGTCAGGTCTAACAGTCCCTTAATCGAAATCAAAACCAAAATCAAAATCTTTTATTCAAAGTAGCACAGAAACTGCGACTTAATGAACGTTACAAGTTAAACTACGAGTAGGTGTCCATTTCAAAATCTAGATCATTTTGGAGAAAAAATGGACAAAAAAACTCCAATTTTAGTCTTTTCAAGTCCTTAATTTACAGGATTTATATAAATGTTCTAAAACTCATGCATTGAACTGGCTTTAATTCCAGACATCATTGTCATCTAAATAATCTTTAATGTTATAGTAGCTTTTTTGGCACAAAGTGCGCTTCACACATTTTTTGAACCGCGTTTCTGGCAAGCTTATTATATCCTCAGGGATCTTACTGTAGAAACGTATACAATGCCCCATAAAGGATGTATTAACCTTTGCCAGCCTAAATTTTGGGAACGAAAGTTTATGTCTATTTCTAGTATTTACATTGTGTTGGCTACCTACAGTTTTAAAGTCACTGATATTTTTCCTAACGTACATAATATTTTCATAGATATACTGTCTAGCAACTGTTAGGATGTTAGTTTCTTTAAAGAAATCTCTTAACGAATCTCTATTGCCTAGCTTATATATGAATCTGATCGCTCTCTTCTGCAGGACGAAGATGGTCTCAATGTCTGCTGCCCGACCCCACAGTAGTATACCATAGGACATAATACTATGGAAGTAACTAAAATAAACAAGCCTAGCAGTTGCGACATCAGTTAGTTCCCGGATTCTTTTAACTGCGTATGCTGCAGAACGGAGCCTATTTGCCAACTTAAAAAAATTAACTTCTAAATTAACGTAAAATAAAAAACATGCGACCGTTTATGCCGCCAAAAACGTATATTTCGACGCTGGAATCAAAATTTATAGGGTACTTTCCGTTGACCTAGAACTTTGGCAAGCAATATCGTCTTACTACAAGTAAGTACAGGTAAAAATCAGAAAACTGTACATTTGTAATTAAACCGTACAAAAATTTCTTTATAGTTCGGGAAAAGCTCAAAAAAACTTGCGGGACTCGATTCCTAAACATTTTATAACATGTGGTATCTGAAAAAATTGTACGGAACCCTCGGTGAGCGAGTCCGATTCGCACTAGTCCGGTTTTTTTACTAACCTGTTTGCGTTTGCGATAACACGTAACAGCTTTTTTTTATTATTTGTTAGTTTGAGTTAACTAGTCCAAAGAATGAGGCCGACTTGCACCACTTTATTAAATAGGTCTTAAGTAAGATTTAACTAAAATTATTCATACAAACGTCAATTAAATGGATACTTAGGTCACATTTAAAAGACCCACCCACCAAGGCGGTGGCGGTTGTGGTCATTTACTGCAGTAGTATCTGTATGGACGTTTTCACACCAACGCGTTCTCTGACCGCTACCGCAGCAGTCATTTGTTTCGTGTTGCCAAAGCTTTGCTTGGAATACCGTTTTTTATCACTTTTGAGCGCTCGGCGCTCTTCGTAAAGTAACGTAATCGTAACTGTTTAAAATTGGTATCTTAAGAATTAAAATTGTAGAGATGTTAACGGCTTAAAATTATTGCTTAAGGTACCGCAGGTTGAGAATAAAAATAGCACATTATGATACAAGTGTGCTAAGTTGGACAGTACACACGGGGCATTATTAGGGGCTGTAAGGAAGCTGAGTGTGTAAATTTTTTATTATCAATGGACACGAGTTGCATACGACGTTTTTCGACACAATTGCGAGGAAATTAAATAAAAAATAAAAACCGACTTCGAAACACAACAGCACTAAAAAGTTAGAAATAATTTAAATAATTAGAAGTAGGTAGTATACATGTATGTATTGTAGAAGTATAATTTGTAGTCGGTGCCCACATACTTCTAATTATTCGAAGTATTTCTTACTTTTTAGTACAGTAGTGTTTCGAAGTCGGTTTTTATTTTGTAATAAAAATTTTTTATACAATAATATTAAACCTTATTTCTTTCACGTGCAAAGAGAGCGCTAGAAGGTAAAATAAACTCATTCACAAAAATACAAGAAATCTGTGAATATTATTAAATCAACCTTAAAAATGCCGTACTTATCATTTGTAAATTGATTTTGTAGTTGGATGTATTTTTTTTCGTAACTAATCATAATTGTAATTTTTTTTTCTGGTTGTTCAATAAACAGTATTGTTATTATCGTGGCGGTTTATTTTATTGCAGTGTTACAATTTTTTCGCAGTGCGTTATTTCTGTTTGAGTCATTACTTTGACAGTGACTTCTATTGTATCTAAAGGGCCTTTGAATGCCATCGATCCGTTCTGATAGTTTCGTGACGTCATATATCCAGTAGATTTGTGCGATTGAAAAACGAATCCCCTATTTGATTTCAGTCTGGTAGAAACATCGTGGGATCAACTATTGGCACTTTTATTACATTATACTCTGCATCGCAAAAAGGTAACCTTATCTATCTCTAGACGGAACTGTGTCAGGGACCATGGCATGCGCGCACGATTCTAATTGAAACTAACGCGCACAAACGCCGTGGGGCACCGCTGGGTGAAGTACCTACTCTGTTTCGATTTAAGTACGTGAGAAGGTAAAAGGCAACCCAACGGTTGGCAGAGGTGGGCTAGGTGGGCGATTGTGATGATGATGATGTAGCCAATCTACTGAAAAAGTACTGAAGAAAAGGTGAAAGATTTTCTTTATTTTATCATCACAAGGAGAAAATATAAACAGTTTAACTTTTTGACTTTGGCCTTTACATCTACGTAATGAGGTGATTTTTACAGCGTGCAGTGGCACCGTCACTCACACTAGATGGGTGAAGGGACCACTCGGACGCTGCAGTGCTTGGGACATGGTTTTTTAGATGAAGTAGGCTGGCCCGGGATCTGTACTGACAGCTTAGTCGGCCTAGCCCACAGGAAAGACAAGTCAATACATGCGGAGCCAACCGGGCCGTGGGCTTCCTCACGATGTTTTCCTTCACGGTTCAACTTTTACCAACTAAGTAACGAAACTTGGAAACGAAAATGTCTTGTGTGCAATAAAGTATAATAATAAACTTTCAAATAATTAATAATATTGACAGATTAATAATAGAAATAAAGTTAAGTTTTCTCTAAGGCAATTACTATCTAAAGCAATCTAGAAAGGCTTCTTCGTTTTATTTCCTACTTTTCTATCACGTTCAATCACATCATTATATAAGGTATATTTCTGTGTTCCCGTTTCTCTCCATTGTTTTAATTTTTTTGTGTTATGTTCATTTGTGTTACAATGGAATGTTTTTCACGTTCACTCATTCTTTTTGACACTGCGGCAAAAAATGATAGCATTTATCTCGGAATTAAATTTTTATCATTTATATATTAATTAAGTCCAGTTTCTTATTTCAATTAAATTTTAACCTACTCCAACTGTGGTCTTTGCAACTTCAAACTTTTTGACACTCTGGTAAATAATGATAGCATTTATCTCGGAATTCAATTTTAACCTACTGCCAACTGTCGTCTTTGCAACTTCCAACTTTGAAAGTGTATGTAGTTCGGATGACAATGGAGGGAATACGGCAATGTCAGTCATTTTTCTGAAAAAAAAATTCCCCTCAAATGTTAAAATTCATGGTTTTCCTTTTATTTCTGACACTATGTTATTTAGCAAAAATAATTCTTATGAAGCCTTTCGATCGGTATGATAAAGCTACAGCGTAATCTTTTTTCTCGTGTGACGGGTTCGATTCCCGGTTCAACCATGTAATTATTTAAAAATCTATGAAAGCATTTTAAATTAAAATAACGTCTTCTTTCAGTAAAATGTTCCATCTACAATATTCAAAGTACTTTCCCTCCATGTGGCATAGCCGTGGGACGCCCTGTATACGTCCCACTGCAGGGCACAGGCCTTCTCTCAAAGAGAGATAGTAGGTACGAGCTTCGCCACGCGTCCCCGCGGATCACCCGCGGATTGGCAATTTCATGCGCTGAGGAGTGTGAACACACTGGACACTCAGGTTTCCTCACGATGTTTTTCTTGCGGTTTGCGAGCGGTATTGCGACTGCCACTGCACAAATGTACGTAACTTAGAAAACGAAATCAATTGGTACATTCGAAACCACGACCTGATGAAAATAAAACTGGGTTTTAGAATAAAGAAGTACTGAGGACATGTACTTTTTTAAAGCGAAGCCGGTGTGCCTGCATGCAGCGCCTGATGGATATTGATGAAGCGAAAGAGATTTGTCAGGATCGTGGCAAGTGGCCAGCCCTGCTCTCTGCCTACCCATCTGGGATACAGATGAGTAGGCAGAAAGCATTTATTAGGCCGACTTGCACAACTTTGTTAAATGTGGCTTAAACAGCATTTAACTAAAATTCTTCATACAAAAGTCGATTTGAATGGAGACTTAAGTGACATATAAAAAATGGTGCAAGTCGACCTTAATGTTTATAAGTTGAAGTCAAGCGATTGGTCTGCACGGAAATAATAAAATTAATTAATAGAACATCGGTGGCGGATGTCTCGAACAGGATGCGTTCGAGACAGATTTCCGCCTTTGTCGTCGTGGACGGGGGCTGAGAATCGGGAAAGAGGAAATCACTGTTTCCTCGTTCTGTTGGAAAGAGTCCTTCTTCCACTGCGCTGCTAAATGAGCATGGTTTACTAATAATATATTTGCAGCCTAAATGCAGACTGTTGGCGACTGAAAATGACATGTTGACGATCAGCGTGCCAACGTGGACTGAGGATAGGAAGGCGGGAAGGGAGATTCGATGTTGCTCAGATGAAATGATGTCTCCTCGAACTTGGACAACTAGAAGAAAGAAAGATGACATTTATTTAAATTGTCACAGAAACACAAAGTAAACACGAAGGTACACAAAGAAAATACACGAACGTCAAAAAAACAAAAATAAAAACAAAACAGTCGTGAAGAGAACATGTGAAACTTATAGAGTCGAAGGCAGCCGGGTAACAACCTTTGATAATCCTCTTGGCATTTTTTAAATCGCAACTTTCCGCAAAAAATATCTTGAATCGGTTATAATTGACTAAATCAGATTTCTGAATGAGCGTAAGCTAGGACTGAAAGCCTTTTAATATGAAAAAACAACTGAACGGTGTCATTGTTTTGTGTTCTAATTCTTTATTTTTAAATAAAGAATCTTAAAAGAAGAAAAAATCATAATATAATCTACAGTAACAAAAAAGATTTCAGTTTTTCAAAGTGATCGCAAACTTTTTTTGATGTGTGTACAGTGTATGGCACCCAGCCACCTCGGACTCAAAACGCGACTAGTCCGTGACGCATTGTTCTATTCCCTCGCTTAGGACTGAGGCCCCTAGAACTTTTGACATTGGAAATGTCTTTTCGTTGGCTCCAGTGTAGGCTCCGATTTCACGAAAAAGTGCGAATGCGTTATATCTCGGAGAGTTGTGAAGATATGATATTCAGCAACAATTCAAAAGACGCGTATTTACAAGAGCTGTAAGATGCAAAAAGAATTAGGTTATGACCGAAAAGGTGAAAAAAGTTTTTTCCGAATTTTTGGAAACGAAGAATGATATCAAAAATTTGAGAACATTTCCTCTGGACAATTTAGTCAGCTACAATTTGAGCCTAAAACAAACACGATCGGGCTAAGGGTTTGCCCCGTGGTGGTACTGTAACGGCATTGCTTGATGTCACCGACAACATACTTGCAGAGAAGGATGCTGGACGAGGCACCTTTCTAACTTTTGTTAGATTTCTCAAGAGCTTATGATAGTATTAATATCCCACTCTTGCTGTCGAAACACGCGGTAAGGTGGCTCGGCGGTTATCTTAGTGACCGCTACCAATCCGTAAAGCTTCGAAGGCGTGATGGTGTAGATCTTGTCTCCGCGCCCAAACTTGTCAGCCGCGGTGTTTCGCAAGCTCTATACGTGGCCCCCTCGTCTATACAGTGTAGGTACTGTGTGCATCTTGTCAGGGTTACAGGGAACAGCATGTACCATCAGCATGCAGACGACCTGCTAGTGTACATAGCTGCAGTCCTAGACAGAATGCCACAGGCATTAGTGAAAATGAATGAGGACTTGGACAGGATAGCCGAATAGTCTGAGAGGAACGCGCTCATACTGAATAAAACCAAATACATGATACTAGGTACAAAGACACAAATCCCAAGGATCTATTGAGAAATATTGATCGTGTTGAGCAAGCAGAGTTTTGGGCATTGTGAGACTCATATTACAAGCCTTGTGAAGAACTGCTTTTACAGATTAAAAACTTACTAGATACTATAAGTGACAAAGTATGTGAGTCTCCTATTCTGTCGCGGCTTAACTACGCGGACTTGGAACGGTATGTACTTACTGCTTTATATTTAAGCACAAATAAATTTTTTATGTATCTATTTATCTATCTATAGTAATATTAATGTGGCAATAACATTACAATACTGTTGAGCTATGAAGACTGGCAGGGGGACTTTCGCGTGTGGCGCCCGGTTAAGAATAGTGACACTCCATTTCCTTCCGTGGATGTCGTAGAAGGCGACTAAGGAAATCAATTACCAGGAGACGGGCAGCAGCGTCTTCCTGAGATTCCAATCCCATATTGCGATCGTCAACCCGCCTGCCCAGCGAGGCGATTATGGCAAAACCCCTCATTTCTAGGAAAACCATGAGGGAGGCCTATGTCCTGCAGTGGGCGTCAAATGGCTGATGATGATGATGATGACTTCAAATGTTCAAATTTATGTCACGGAGAATCCGAATTAGGTCCCCAATTTTAAAGCCAAGTTGATTGTAGTCAAAACTAATTGCGGTTAAAAACATTTATTTTAAATATTGTGAGTTAAAATTAAAAACATTTCGCTAAAGGTTCATTGCACAAGATCGAAAACATACTATATTGACTTCGACTAGTGTCAAGGGTACAGTCGACGGCAGTTCAACCTTTACTTTTAAAGTCACTAAGTCGCCAGTAACGTAATCGAATAGAGTGCACGCTTGTAAAGGAAAGGTCCACGAGCTGTCGACTATACTATCGTTCGAGAACACTTCTTTTGTGTGTACCGATTGTTGCCCTCTACAAAGATCATTTTATATTAGGATAGATAGATAGAATATTCTTTATTGTATGTACACCAATAATTACATATGAGAATAACATAGTACAGTACAATTGGCGGCTTTATTACTAAAAGTAATTTCTTCCAGACAACCATGACGGAAAAATTTTTAGAAGCTAAATGACGATTAGTCGGTGCGACTAAACAATACTAAGCCAGATATTTCTATATTTAGGATAGTAAAGCCTTCAGGTAATACATTTTTAGGATGGTAAAAGGCCAAGGAATGCCCACTACCATCCAGTGCGTATGTGAAAGAGCCAGGGACTGCACCTCATACTTTACCCTGTGACCTAGTGCACTCTGCCTCCACACCCCCACCCTTGGGGTTTCCATATTTTCAGGATTGAAGTTTGAATTTTAATAGCTATGAGATAGAGTCGTCAATTTAACGCAACGGGAACGTTGGGGACGTCATTCCAGGCTGGAAATCTGAGAATGTTTGCTGTCCCGGTCTTACCTTCTGGTCTTGTATTGAATGATGTATTCATTGAAACTCGGGCGTGGGTTACCCCCCCTCCCCCTCCCATCTCTGCAGGACAGGATTAACCAGGCCGAGGCCAACGCTCGTCTCATGCCCATTTTATAAATCCTTTTGTAATTCCTAAAATATAACTTTCTAGCACTAGGTGCACTGTTTTTAGGGTTTCGTAGTCAACAAGGTTAAAGTTTCGCCATGTCCGTCTATCTCTTTAGCACTACCAGAAAGCTGAAATTTGGCGTAATTGTTATTAACCACGCTGGCGAAACGGTAGGACAAAAAATTTTTTTTTCGTTTCTTCCGTTACACCTAAACTAGGGATCCTTTTTTTTTCTCGCCTACACCGTAGTGTGGGGTATAGTTGGACTAGTTGTTTACAAATAATAGGGGTTAAAGTATGAAATTGCCGTTTTATTGCAATAGGTTCTTTGAATTGACATAGAATCTTCATGGTTTGAGGTTTTCGAATGAAACTTTTTTCAAATGGTTTCTATGATGTTCTTTTTTAAAAAAATGTGAAACATTTGAATATCGACTTTCAATAGTTTTTGTTATTCAATTTAGACAAGAAAGATGGGTACTGCGAAAATTCGAGTGATTTTTGAATACGAGTTCCGACGCGGAACTAACGCGGCAGAAACAGCCCGCAATATCAATGCTGCGTTTGGAGAGGGGTCTACTAATGAACGCACCGTGCGATTTTGGTTTAAACGCTTTCGTGATGGAAATTTCGACTTAAATAACGAGCCACGAGCGAGACCGCCCACACAGGTGAATAACGATGAATTAAGAGAGATAGTGGAAGCCGACCCTAGTCAAACTACCCAGGAATTAGCGGCATGGTTTAACGTTACCTTACCCACAATATTGACTCACTTGCGTCAAATCAATAAAATAAAAAAATACGAAAAATGGGTGCCTCATAATCACTCGAATTTTCGCAGTATCCATCTTTATTGTCTAAATTGAATAACAAAAACAATTGAAAGTCGATATTCAAATGTTTCACATTTTTTAAAAAAAGAACATCATAGAAACCATTTGAAAAAAGTTTCATTCGAAAACCTCAAACCATGAAGATTCTATGTCAATTCAAAGAACCTATTGCAATAAAACGGCAATTTCATAATTTAACCCCTAATATTATTGGCGCAGGAAAACTCTTTTTCGATTTAAAGATCCGTTTGCGAAATATTGAGCTTTAAAGCGCAATTTTTTGTTAGAGTAGAGCGTGCCATCTCCCGGCTAAACGGTTGATAGTACAAACGTGAAAAAAATTAGGGCAGTAGCACATAATAATGGACTTAAAAGTAAACTATCACGGCTAAGTAGATAACAAGTAACAAGTTGAGGAGTAATAAGCGACGAACTAGAAGGGAATAAAATGACAAAATTCGCACAAATTTAATTGAAAAATTACTTTGATGAAGTTGTTAGTAGGTACTGTCTCTACACTAGAATTGTTATCATAATTTTTAAAAATTCAACTCCGAAGAGCGGTGGTAGCCTAGTGGGTAAAACATTGGACTCGGAGACGAGAGAGAAATCCCGGATTGAAAGTTATCCGCTAAACGTCGTAATGAAGTGTTTTAAGTTGGGCTATTTTTAGCGTAAACAACATAATCATCATCAGCCATTTGACGCCCACTGCAGGACATAGGCCTCCCTCCTAAGTCCCAGTTGTCTTAAACAACATAACATAAGATAAGATAAGAATATTTTTATTATACCCTAGAGCACATGAAGTCAAAGTCAAAGTAAAAAAAAATTATTCACTTCAAACGTTTACTTAATGAACGTCAGAGCTGTTAGTTTCACAATTAATAGAACATTATAAATATTATCATAAATGTATTGACTTGCAACTGTTAAGATGTTAGTCTCTTTAAAGAAATCCCTTAACGAGTCCTAGCTTGTAAATAAATCGGATCGCTTTCTTCTGTAAGATGACAATCGTGTCAACGTCTGCTGCCTGCATTATTGGTGGCCTTATTGCTAAAAGTAATTTCTTCCAGACAACCCTATGACGGAAAGTAAGAATGAAAGAAACATAAATAGTAGTAAATTTTGGTTTCTTTTGTACCTATTTAAGCACCTTCAGCCGTATCTCTGCGACAGGCAGCATGGTCTCCGAAGCCTTCGGTCAATGAATACCCACTTATTGACTCTCTTCGATACGATATCCGGACATTTGGACAGTGCAGGGATCGTCAGCAGTACGTGAAGTATGGTTGTCACACCTGAACACACCTGGTACCTTACCAGATCACGAGAGGGTCAAGGATCGATCCTGGGTCCATTGCTGTTCATCATCATGATAAACGATCTCGAGACTTTCTTCTTCTTTATTTCGATGATCTTAAGGTCGTAGTTAATATCAGTCAGGAAGGGGACAGTGAGCGTCTTCAAAGGGACCTAGACGCTGTCTACAAATGGAGTGTTGAAAATAAACTCGACTTCAACTAGTAGTACCTAAGTGTTACGTGATGTCATTTACGCGGTCCAACCAGGCTTTTGACGAAAGTTATAAGCTGGGGCCCGAAGCCATAACTCGTGTCCACGTGAAGAAAGACCTTGGAGCCGTGTTCGACCCCTCTCCTAAGTTCCGCGAAGCATGACAACCCTAGCCACCGACTAAATGAAGAGACTCGGCTTCGTTCTGAGTATGGGGACTTCAAAAATCCAACCGCTGCCCGACTTCTATGTAGTTTTAGTACGGATTAAGATCGGTTCCGATGCCATTGTATGGAATCCACACAAAGCTAAATATGCGCTGATATTAGAAAAAGTACAAAAGGCGTTCCTTCGTTCTTGTGCAAATGTACGGATACTACCACAGAACAGATTCGTATGTTCTGTGGATACTAACCTTTTATGTACCTACCCTACTCAGTTCCTAAGTAAGTGTACGAGAAACATGTCGATTCATATCGGAAATTAGTTCATTTTGATAATAGATCGTTGTGACAAATTATCTATATGAATAGTACCTAATGCATATAACAATCGTTCTGTCAAACAATCGTATTATAGGTCTGTTGTGCATTTTGACTCTTGTATTATTTAACACATAGGTAATCGAACATTTTGGACATTCTGTCATGTGCGCAGCCATGTCCCGAAAGGAATCAAACTCAGAACCTCGCGCAGTCTGAGACAGACAGCGCTACTTCCGCTCAATAATAAATAATCCACAAAGCCGAGAGGAACGCCAACTAGAACGGCCTTCAGGGCCAAAGCAAGTGGCAGCAATTCAGCAGGCCCGTATTACAGGATTGGGGCAAGTACATCGCCGAGCGGCGACCTAGAAAGTGAGGTCGCGGGGGTTGGGGCGACGAGGCGCCCAACCCGCACCGTGCTGTGGATGTATAAGTGCCCCGGCGATGACCTGATTCCGGTTGGCCCATATACGGGAGCTGACCGAATTAGCAGTGTCGCGGATAAATAATTGAACGCCCCGGCGGGGGAGTTTATCGCTGTTAGTGTTGGCTCGACGCTCTGAAAGATGTAGGTGCTCAGTGCCGATATAAGCCTTCTTGATGCCCTAACCTATAAAGGCTTACAGTGCCACCTTTTATACACTAGTATACCTGTTTTGATCTTAAACAAAATACGTAGGTATCTTTTAGAATTCCTTTGTTCCTTCCATGGAACGAAGGCATAATAGTACCCGGTTACTTCCGACAGGTTTACCTAGTAATTGGTACTTGAAACAGTACGCTCTCGAGATATTATTGACTTGATTCCAGAATTACGTAGGTACTTGAGGCACCAAAATTCGATATTTAGCTCTATTGAAGGTGCTGCGCGAGACGTGATGCCCTAAGCAGTTACTTAATTTGCTTATGGCCTATCCAGGACTGGCGCGCCACTGATTTTACAAGTTGTAAACTTTAGCCGGCCACTTCGGGATTTAGACTACGAATTTATGTAATATTAATTATGTATTTATCTTCTTAAAATGTAAGCAGGCACCGAGTGTATACAGAAGCACGAGTACATCATATAATCATAAAGAATATAATCATGTAGGTACAACACGTTCACATTAACTAGACGCTTGACGTTGATACAATAATGTCCAAAACAAATACCAAAATGACAAAAAACTAAGCAAATTATCGACACACAGACAATTACTTTCATAACATTTCAAAACGTACCTAGTTCTAGTCACATGGTACAAAAACGTGCCATACAAATCAGGCTCAAACTATGACGTCACAACATTATTATAACGAGTACGCAGCGTTTGTCTATTGATTTATCGTAAAATAATGTTATATTATAAGTCTACGCCATTCTTAGAAAACGTTTCGAATTCAATGTGAAAAATTAAATGTAATAAATAGTAATAATAATAAAATAGAGTACATACCTAACTAGAATTAAAAAAAATAAACCAACAAAAACTTACCAAATCTCATTAGTCCACTTTGTCAATGAAATCAATGCATTTTAATTTCAGAGAATGTGAATAAATTGTTGTTTATTCTACCCATTAATAACTTTTATTATAAAATCACAAATTAACACCTTTCAGCTTTGCCATGAACAGGCGAAAGATGAAAATCAAAAAAGCTTCAACTAAAAGTTAAAGACTTGAAACAAGTGAACACAGAAAACAAAAAAAAATAGGTAATAAGGAGTTCCAAATTTTGAGCTGATTTTTTTCGTGCCGTAACTAACAGCTTTAAAAGGAAAAAAAGCAGTCGTCTTTTGAACATATGTACTACGAATATAAAACCGTATAATATGTACACGCTCATTGTAGGGTTCTGTATTTGGCCAAATTTGCGAACTTAGAAGGAGTTCTTGACTTTATTAGGATTTTTTACTTACCTGTAGGTATTAACTTCCTGCTTCACACAAGTAAAAACTTCATCGAAGTAATTTTTACAGGAATTGTACGAAGTTTTCCTTAACGAGTAATACGAGTAACGAGTCGACCAACTTATAAAAAGTTGGTCGACTATTTAATAGCCTTAGTATGCCGTGATAGTTTTCATTTTAATATTTTAATATATTATTTTAATGTTCTACTGATTTATTCCCCGTTTCTACAATCGACCGTTTAGACGGGAAAGGGGGGTCGCACTACACTAACCAAAATTTGCGCTTTATAGCCAATGGATCCCTAAAAATATTTTTTCTACACACCCAATACGTATATATTGACACGACCAATTCAACGATCGCCAATACCTCAGAGCATATCTGTGGCCCACACTATGGCCTTGATATTTTTTTTCAGTTTTTTCAGCTACTTGCCTGTACTTACCTAAAATATCTTTGGATCAAACATCAAAAAGCGCGGGAGACGAGAGCGGCAAGGTTTGACAGCTGATGTTTATCGGGAGAAAAATAACAAAAAATGTGGCGGATTTTCCACCACAGATTAAAAAGAAAAAAAAGACAAGTTTTTTTCCCACGTAGTTCCGAGGTTTGGCTTGATTGACGGCTTATTTTTTCCATCGTTAGCACCTTTTAGTAATTTTGTGGCTAAGACTTTCCATAAAGCGCCGGGGAGTTGAGCAGTAAATTATGTAGCACAAAATTACTTTTTGAGGAAGTGTCTTATCTCTGACCCGGCCCAAACATACAAATCCCGAGGTCGACCTAGTTACGTGGCAGTATTATTTATACATACTTCAGCCTGAGCACAGTAGGTAGGTACTGCAAACGAGACTGCTCATTCAGTCAAATAAAGCAAGGTTTTGTGGGGCCTTGTAACAAATATATACCTAACTTGTTCGTTTTATTAACAAATAATAATAACGTCCACACAACGGTCCCTTGTCCTGGTCCCAAAAAGGGTACCTACCCTCTGCTATGGTAACCAGGCACGGGCATCACAAACATGGATATACTCCCAGTCTCAGGCCATGTGTTCAAATATACGTCGGCACCCAGCAGGAATCGAACCCACAACCTCAGGCATGGTAATCAGATGTGATACCGCTAGACAAGAGAGGCAGCCCAAACGAAAACAATACAAAACCCACCCCAATCAAAACGTGTTTGTTAGACTAAACGATCCGCAATGAAGATTCTAGATTATTATTCCTAGTCTCTCGTTAAGAGGATTCAATACTAACTCCCGATTCCTCGTCACTAACAATCTATGACTGTTAACAGCTATCAAATTAGTCTTATGTATGAAATATAAACTAAGTGCAATATGTATAGTTACTTTTAGTCGCAAACGTAAACTAATCTTTTTTGACTATAGGCTAAAAGGAACAATTTTACTCCGGGTCAGCATCATTCGCGATCTCGGAGTTTATCACGATTCCAAATTGCTATTCGATACGCACATTGAAAAAATCATCAGTAAAGCGTCTCGAGCGTTAGGATTTCTTATGAGGAACTCAAAAGACTGTAAAAAAATTAAAACTTTAAAAATACTTTACTGCACATAATTATGTACGCAGTAACTTAGAGTACGCGTCGCAAAAGAATTCCGTCTATAATGTATATATTTCACGCATCGAAAACATACAGAAAAAAATCATTAAATTTCTTTCCTATAGACTTAAGGAACATTACTCAGCTTCTAAATACCTAGATATGTGTAAAAAACATCACCTTCCCTTGGAAGTACGTCGGCAGAACGCTGATATACTCTTTTTATTGAAAATCGCTAATGGAGACATCGATTGTCCCGATCTCTTGGCCCAATTATGTATTCGTGTACCATCTAAACACTTGCGACAAAAAACAATTTTAAATATCCCGTACGCATCTACTAATTATAGGAAGAACACCTATCTCGTTCGTGCAAGTAGGAATTTCAATATAATGTCAGATGACTATGACCTGGATTTGTTTAACACCAAACAGGCTGAGGCGAGGCGCGTGCTTAGTCAGTTGTTTTTTGACACATAGCTTGTTGAACTGGGCGGAGCGTGGACTGAATCAATCTCATTTGATCAATTGCTGCTTTCTTGTTTCCCTTTCTTCATGTAATTATATTTGTATCTAAATGGTGGTTATCACCTGTGAACTGTTTGCGCTTTATCTAATTTACTTCTAATTGTGAAGACTTCTAATTGGCTTAGTGTGTCCTAATTTTTCTATGTATTATATATAACCTTGTAATAGCTGTTAGTCTTCCTAGAAACTAAAATAAAATAAAATATTACATATTGGCTACAAAAAAATTGTCACTGTATATCAACTATGTCATGGTGGATACAAAAATATATAGTCCCTTTGTATCAACTATGCCATAGTGGATACAAATATAAAAAGTGAGAGCTGTTAACTGTAGATCAATAGATTGTTGGTTAGTACGAGAAACCAGGGGTAAATTTATTCTTTAATGAGAATTCAAGTCCCGGCGTGGGTGGAAATGATGAAAAAGAAGTTAGATATTTACGTGTTTGCTTCGTGAAATTCTCAATTCAAAAGACGGCGATTTATATGACTTGCTTCAGTGAAGTTCGCTAAAATTCTCTGGGAATATTTCCAACTCACTGGTTAAATAAAGCTCTTTCTACCCATCATTAGTATATGAACTGTCTTGTTACTACTCGCGCTTCAAGCACTCAGTTTTGTCTGGGTGTTTAAATATCGTTCAAGTCTATTAACCTCCTCAGTCCTGGCCTTGAAAATAACAATCGAAATCCATTGTTATTTTCAAGGTCAGGACTGAGGAGGTTAAATACGCCACTGGGAATTTTGGGAACATGCTTATTTATCTAAAACTCCCTACACCGGCAAATCATCAGCTGTTCCGTACTACTTAAGAAAAAATAACTAACACTGGTTCCATTCCATGCTACAATATAACCACATGCCCGATTTTTTTTTCGCGATTTCTAAATTTTCTCCGTAGTGAAAGTTCCTATATCGTTTAAGAAACGTACTTAGTCACAATAATGCAACATACTGACATCGTGTCAAAAGAAACGAACCAAAGGCGTTTTAAATCGGCGGTGACCGCTGTCTTTACCCATTGCACCACCCCGGTAGATATTCCCGGGAATAATTTCCCGAGGGTATTGCGAGCTCAATCAGGCCAAGCGGCGGTGGCAGCCAAGAAGCACTTAGCGTTGACATTTTCAGGATATTTACTGCCGCTGATGCGTTTTTTATAGGTGTGCTATAAAACGCGGCACATAATTCAAGGAGTTAGGTGTCCCTGCCTAACAGAGCAATATATTTATGGTCTGATTACGTAGATTATCATTACCTGCTAACTTTGAAACTAAAGATGAAGATGATAAAACATCACGTTGATTTGTAATCAACTTGGCATAAAGTTATGTATATAAATTTTTCGTCTGGGTCTTATTACTAATAACTTAAAGTCCATCTAAGTAACTTCATTCCAAATTTATTTATTTATTTTACCGTTTGAATTCACCCAAAAGGCTAGCAATAAGGAATTTAAAAAAATGCGAAATACCGAGGCAAGAGGAAGGAAGACTGCTCCGATTGTTATGATGACCCTTGTAGATTCAACAGTTTGGCGTAATGTTTACACAGCGATAACAGATTAGTCTGCTAAAGAAGACATTTGCAGACGGCCGATCGACAAAATTCCTTCTAGCCTCTTGGAGAACAATAATTATATACTTTATTGCACACATAAAATTACATGAATATATCTTGGAGATCAATAATAAATGTAGGAACAAGGAACTATTCTTACCTACTTACCCTTTATTTCCAGATCCCACCCTAAGAGGGTCAGGAACGTTTGTTTTATTTGTAATTTTCAAAGTAATAATAAAATAATTTTTTATCTATTATTTAATTAGCACAGTTAATAAGTTTTCACCTTAACTATCTCGGTAGGTACAAGTACATCTTGTGAAAAACCGGCCAAGTACGTGTCGGGCCACGCTCAACGTAGAGTTCCGTAGAAGGAGGGGTTTTTACCTGCTTTACAGAACTAACAAATTCATCAAAATAATTTTCAATGGAATTTGTATGAAGTTTTCCTTTGATAAGTTCGTCGCTTATTACGCGTTAACTTCTAAAAGTTAGCGTTAAGCGACGAAGCCTACTTAGCCGTGACAGTTTTCCTTTTAAGTTCAATATATGGGCTACTGCCCTGAATTTTTTCACGTTTCTACAATCAACCGTGAGAGTGGGGGGACACCACTGTAACAAAAATGTGCACTTTAAAGCATTTTGCTTTTCGGAAACGGGTCCCTAAATCGCAAAATGGTTTTGCTCACAATATTTTTAAGCGATCAATCCAGCGATATGACGTAGGCCAGAAAAAAAAGCATTCCTAATTTGCAAGGGATACCTTACAAATAAGGGATGCTTTTTTTTCTAAATTAAATTTATAAATAAATTGTTTGATTTAAATTTGATTTCACCTAAATTTGTTTTTTATTTTTAGAATTTTTGCTTATGTTTACGTATTTTGTAGTCGTTATCAATATGTATCAACTTTCTAGTACTTGTCTTTGTGCTAAGCCGCGAACATACAGACGGACAGATGGACGGACGGATATGGTGAAACCATAAGGTTTGCTTGTTGACTACCGAACCCGAAAAAATGCAGTCAATGAAGTTAGCGTTGAAACAAAAGGCAACGTACGTCGTCATAGCAACGGAATAAAAACGTACACTGGGACTTGATAACTATTAAGTTATATATTTAATGGGTTTATGCCGATTACTTATTAAGTAAACTTTTTTTCTGTAGCCTATATAAGTACCACTGCAGGGCACAGGCCTTGTCTCAGAGAGAGACGCGACATACAATATGGACGGATTTAATGTACAAGCGAGAAATAAATTGTTGTCCAGTAGTCCCTTTCTTTAATCGAGTGTTATAATTAAGTATTGGCATTTGAGCTTTTTTTTTACCCGACTGCGGCGGAGCCCAAAAGGAGGGTAATGTGTTTAGCTCATATGTATGTAAGAATGTCAGATTCTGTGTTCCCTCATAACTCCTTAACCAGTGCACAGATTTTGACAAGTAATATCTGAATCGATTCGTCGCGTTACGTACGAAACATTTTTGTAACAAAATAAAAAAATGTGTTTAGTTAGCCTGCTCCACTGTTGGGCAGAGGCCTCCCTTCTACACTCCAATCTTATCTCTTAATTCAGCCTGTATTAAAAGGAAACTATCTGGTCTAAATAAGTATACTCGTCAAAGTATTTTGTCGCCTGCTCATCTACCATAATATTACTTTTTCGCTTTTCGTCGTACACTCCTTGTGTTTCTATTTCATCTTTAGTCGAATCCCGCCCTGAAATGAATACCTATATAAGTTGGTGCTTCCATCTAACCTGGCAATTTTTTTATTTTTTTTAAACTGAGCTTTTTTGTCTTATTATACGTTACCAGTTTCGTCTATAGAAACGTTACTCAGGGGTTCATATAGTTCCTTTTTATTGTTACTCGTCGTGGCAACACTGTTACTAGAGATACCTATTCCTTATCGGTTTATCGGCCGGTGAAAATTGTGGTACACATTTTTGTACTGGTTTTCAGTTTTCAGCTTGAACTTCCTATTTCGGGCGAGCGAAATTCAATTCATGGCGAGAAAAACTCAAATGACTTTCAGAACTTTCAAAAATATTTTGGTCACAGTTGTAAATACGAGCCAGAAGTATCGAAAAGTAACCCAGTCATCCAGTTTGTTACTGCAGTGCCGGGCTTAGACTATCAGGGACGCAGATGCATAATCGATAAATCGATTATACAAATATTTGATAAATCGACAATATCGAATAAACCCAAATGTATCAAGGTTACTTTTTAAATTGCCTAAAAGTTATGCGCGCCCGATGGATAATTAAGGATTTCTCTTGTGAAGCTGTAAATTCGTATATCTCGTTTGAAGTTGATTTATAACAGTTATTTAAAGGGTAGGCATTAACTTTATATTTCCATAAACTTAGTAATCTCACAATAAATATACCACCCGCAGCCTTTCTTGGTCGCACCAATTTGTAGCGGTTTTCGTCCCCGGCCTCCAAGAATGCTTAAGTAAAGTAGTTTTGGAATGCCAGGTTTTCTAAGTAAATCTTCTTATTTTAGTAAAACTTTGGCTCAAAGCTTTTGTTTAGTGGAAATATAGGAATTTTTCTTGGATGCATTCAGTGTTACAAGGTTTTTTGCTAAACATGTTGACATTTCTAAGAGACTAGGAGTAGCGCGTTTAAAAACTAAAACACATTAAATATTAAGATAGCAATAACTTTATCTGTGGCACTGGTTATGGTGCTATGGTTACAGTAATTTTATGATATTTGTCCCGAAAAATCACAAATAATACTCGAAACATTCCAATTAGCATTATATCTAATAATGCTATGTGTTAGGGCTAAACCAATTTAGCGTGTAACTTGAGTTAGAGATATGTCTAGGGACAATTCTATGTCCTAATAAAATGAAATGAAACTAAAAACACGAAAAACCAGAAGTTACCCGTCAACAGAAAAAGCAAATGAATCTTTTGCAAAACCATTGTTTCATAACAAGACACACGAGGCTGTCCTGATTATTGCCAAAATTATGGTACTTTCGCGTACCATAATGCATGTATTATGGTACATGGTACGAACATCTGAATTAGGGTACATGTACCATGATAATTATGGCACGTGTAACACCCACCACTGCCGCGTTATCAAACGTACAATTTGGCGCAACGACCTCTCCACCCGAGCAATATCGTGTCCTTGATAATTGCAGGCACTCCTACTACCTACAGATGGCGCAGAAAATAGTTTAACGAAGCATTCAGAATATTCGATTTAAACGAAACGAAGTATTTGATAGTTCTGAGTAGATTCAATCGGACAACTCCATACAGTGGATGACTTACGCAGTAGCGCCACAGGAGTCAACGAATATGGAATGAAGGATCGGATGGCAGGTAACATTTAGTACTGTGAATCTTTGAACCTGTTAACATGTATACACAGAACGTGACAATTATTATACAATACATGTAAAATACGAGTAATATACAGCCCGTAATAAAAATCTCAATGCAGTTAGGAGGTACTAATTACTCAAACAATTTTTTTATTGTAATAAAATAAAATAGTTGATCCCAGATTATCAACGTAAAGATCGATATGGCGTTGTGTATACAAGTCTTACCCCCGGTTTCTCGTACACTAACAAGCTGTTAATCTACTGTTAACAGCTGTCAGTGGTTTTTTTCGTATGCACTTTGGTCGATTGACAACTGTTAACAGTAGATTAACAGCGTGTTAGTGTACGAGAAACTGGGGGTTAATCTTGTAGCCCAAACACGTCCAAATGCAGGTAACAAGCCTTCCCTCAGAAAGAGAGTATGAGCTTAATTACCACGCTTGCCCACCGCGGCTTGGGCGCTGAGGTTTCCTCACGATGTTTTCCTTCGCAGTTAGCGAGTGGTATTGCTACTATGACTTCACATATTTAGACAAAATAGAAAACAAAGTCATTAGTACATGCCCGGATTCAAACCCACAACCTCCCGAATGGCAGGCGTTCTACAGCTGCACTCCCGCTTCAGTGGACTGAACTAAACTGGACTTCATAAAGGAAGGAAACAGGTTATAGCAAAACACGATTACAATTTATTGTACTAAATGCATACAATATTTGCGACGCATCGAATAAAATAGCACCCTTACATACAAACTTTAAAACTAATAAGTACGTTTTAGTTGGCGGAAACATTTGGCTTAACACAGACGAAGTTAAGAAAATACAGCGTGTCCCAAAAAATAGTGTCAGGCGGAAGTCCAGAGATAGAGCACCTCTAGGGGTACCCAAATCACTCCCATGTATGTGCCGCGATTTTTTTTTTTGTTTTCGAGTTATAATTTTTTTCTCTGGACTTCCGCTTGACACTACTTTTTAGGGCCACCCTGTAGAAAACGCGCCAAGAGATGACATACAGTTCAATATAAAACACGCAGTATCTAAGTAAAAATAAATACAAGTAAAAGTAAATAATATAAATTATTGGTCATAAATTATTCGGTGGAGGTGATGAGCCAAATGCTTTAACACTTTCAGAAATCGTAAGTAGTATCGAATATGATTGCGAGGCATTTAAAAAAATCGTATTGTAAAATAGACACGAAGTTCTTGCATAAAAAATATGCATTGTAAATTGATAAAAATCATTTATACAAATAATGCGCTTAAAATCTTCATTCAGTATAAAATAGCTTAAGATATTACTGGGGACACTTCTCTCCTATCAAAAGTACTGTAACGATTCCTCTTTATAGTAGCTGGCTGGCAGAGCCTTCTCGTCTTATTTTGAATATTTTGTAGGGAATCGTTACGTTTTGTTTTAGATGTCAGTCGATCCCGAGCTAGGCTAGGGCATCGATAAAAAAGAGTAATAAAAAGATATTTTCCCTTAATTTGAATTTTAATAAGTAGAGATATTACAGTACACATAAATTGGCAATATCAAATTGACACAGCTGCGTCCAGGGCCTACTTATCCGCACCAAATTCGGTCGGAATCCTGACGTTTGCGAGCAATTTGTTGGATTCTGACAGTTAGACGACTGGAATCGTTTAGGATTCGCTGCGCGTAATACAGGGGCTGAACACTTAAGTTGTAGTTGGAATAAAATCGGTATATTGTGCGACGGTTTATTTTCGGTGAATATATTTCACTACTATCTTAAGTTATACACATAGCGGAACAACTGACAAATCAATACATTAAAGTAGCAAAGGAACCATCACCAAACTAAATACTAATTGGTTTAAACCATCATCATCATCATCATCATCAGCCATTTGACGCCCACTGCAGGACACAGGCCTCCTCCGTGGTTTTCATAACCATGAGGGGTTTTGCCATAATCGCCACGCTTGGCAGACGGGTTGGCGATCGATTAAACCATCAGTTATTGCTAAATGAAACATAAGTTATAGTTTGACATGACAATACTTTAAGTAAATGTTACAATATTGAAATGTGTGAAATTTGTGTTAGGCCTATCGTGCTATCTCGCTCGCACAATCTAACAAATTTAGTGATTTTTCTAAAAAATAGTACACTTTCGATAAATGTGGTCTGAGGATGATAAAATTACTGAAATTTTAAACACATTTCTGTTTTCCTATACTTAGGTTTTCATCATCAGCCATTTGACGCCCACTGCAGGGTTTAGTAAAGAGAAGTTGTTTGGAACACTAATAAATTTAGTAAGTATCAAATTTTTACGTGAAAAACTAGGTAGAGGATAGGAAAAGATATGTCTAGCATACGCGAGCGGTACAGCATGCCAAGTGTAACAGCAACCTTAATACCTGCAAACTGAAACTAACGCTTCTATTTTATTAGTTCTATGCTGTTGTTGCGGGTGCTCTCCAGTAACTACAAACTCGCCAAGAGGAGAAACTGTCACTGGCGGGGATTGATTTTAACTTAAAAAACAAACTGGTCCCTTAGCTTAGCTGAAGATGACACTTCCGCATTCGAGTAGTTGAAAAAGTGGTATTTTCTGTGGTTTTCTTGTTACCTTAACTACTTCGCTAGGTAGAACATATCAATTCTACTTTTTGAACCACACAGAAATGCTGACACGTTTTCCGAAA
Organism: Yponomeuta malinellus; assembly: GCA_947308005.1. Lineage (NCBI taxonomy): Eukaryota > Metazoa > Arthropoda > Insecta > Lepidoptera > Yponomeutidae > Yponomeuta > Yponomeuta malinellus. The sequence goes on from OX370995.1 coordinate 4,606,631, forward strand.
TTCCACAATCGGTCGGCCACATACATACTTTTTCCTTTTTTGGAAACCGTATCCGGGTAGAAAACCGCATTCGTAACTCCGTGCAATCGTCCACACTATATATTTAGGTACATGCGACGATACAGCATTTGGAATCAAATCTAGAAAACCAATATATGGCCCGTAAGCCTAAGTGACCAGCCCCTACATTACGTATGTCTTGCAATTATAAAAAAAATAACGGCCCGAATTTAGGTGTCAATAATGTATGATGATTGTGAAGTACATAACTGAGGCACTAAGGTCCAGTGAGGAAATTCCATTTACGGTAAAACAGAAGCAAGGTAGTTTTTTTAAAGCTACGTGTTTGGAAAACACTGTAAAACTTATTTTGCACCAACATGTTGTCCAAAAACGTAGTTCAAATATAAATCAAGATCCGGGTACGCAAACCGAACCTGCGACCTCCCGATCGATATGCCACCGAGATACGCTACCTACCGCCTCAATACAATAAGACTACGTATCGAGTGTTTATTTATATTTCCACGTGTTATGTTAATTACGTGTTAACAGTGGCCGTATGAAGAGCGAACAGATTTAAATCTAAACCTCTGCTTAGGTTTGGTTCAAGGGAAAACTGTATGCAAATCTATTATATCCTCTGGGGCTTGTTTCATAGAACTACACTTCACGGTTGAATATGACAATTTGATGTACATTGTAAAGTCGGTAGACCTACAGATTAACAAGTAGAAAGATTCGGCTGCGCAATGTACATCATCATGGCCAAGGACCGGAATTCTTCATAGCAAAAATAAAACTGTCATAGGGAATGACCAAATTGTTTTATCGACAATTCCACGTATCGATGTTATGAAATATTATCGCATATCGACTTATACGATTATTCTGCAACAATTGACCTCTTTGATAAGCAACCTGCATCTCCATATTAAAATAAAATCAAAGAATTAAGTATTCGAGGTCCTCGTCTTGAGTTAAGTACGTATCCATGTTATAAAATGAATGGAATATGTTCACTTGTTCCTGGCTTTTCGGAATAAAACAGTTTCTTAATTTATTGAAGATCCATTTATGAGTGGAAAATGATCGCTCTACATCTACCGATGTCATGTTAATTACTCATTAAGTGACATTTATTTATCGATAGTCGATAAAACACTTTGGTCATTCCCTCTGACAGTTTCATTTTTGCAATGAAGAATTCCGGTCCTTGATCATCACCATCAGCCATTTTGACGCCCACTGCAGGACATAGGCCTCCGTGGTTTCATAACAATGAGGGGTTTCGCCATAAGCGCCACGCTTGGCAGCCGGGTTGGCGATCGCAGTATGCGGTTGGAATCTCAGGAAAATGCTGCTGGCCGTCTCCTGGTAAATGATTTCCTTAGTCGCCTTCTACGACATCCACGGAAAGAAATGGAGTGACGCTATTCGTAATCCGGCGTCACATGGAGCAGTGTACATTGAATTGTCATAATAGTTGTGATTTGTAGTTTTATGTAACTCGGCCCATGACGGTGTGGCCTAGAGGTTGCAGCATAATAACAGTAAATGATATTGTCTCACGACGATTTTCTAATAATATGCTACTAGAGACACTTAGAAAAAATAATTAACTTAACAGTTCTAAGTCTAGGAAAAAGTAGTAATGTAGTAATTTTATAAAAATAGACTAGCAAATAACACGCGAAGCAGAAAAAAAATGTCGGCATTGAGCTCTCGTAGCATAAAATACATGACAGATCACCAAAAACGCAGCAAACTCGCTTAGCAACAAGATATTTCATAAAAACACTACCAAAATTCCTTGCAAACACTAAAGCTCAATATTGCATTTCTATTTAGTTATGAAAGCGCGTATACATTAAAATGTAAATAGATATTTTTCGTTTCACCATATCCAGTTTTCGCAATATGTCTCGATGTTACATATTTTTACACATATCAGATGCTTGTTAAATGTGGAAGGTAATGTATTGCCTCATTAAGCTAATGACTCAATAAAGTGATAAAGCCAAATGACAGGGACAAATCCACATACGAGTAGTTTGGATTTCTTTTAGTATACCCAAGTAATTATTCTGCCGTGATACTTGTTATCACCTGAAAGGGTCCGGCTGAAAACCATTCATGTCGCATCTATTGCAACGCAAAGGCCGTTATTTATCCCCGCAGACTGGACTAGTAGTTCGTAGGATTACGAAATCGCTACACCGTTATACCACTTCCTCAAGTCACCAATCCAAAATAACTTTTAATTTAATCGTGCCGATTTTGGGCGATTCTTGCCGCACCCACAATCTTTTAAATTGGCTCGTTGTTGTAGCACAGAGTCACTTTTCTAGCGACAGACATCTAGGGTAATCCAGCATTGACTAAAAGCTATTGAGCGATCTGGGGGACGAGTGTACTTAATGCAGGAATGTTCAGTGGACATAATCATTGTTAGGAAAACATTGTTCAGTACACTGAAATTTTATCGTGGCATAAATCCGTTGTTGCCATACTGTGTTCACTCTACTGGACTCTATACAGGTTGGCTGGAAGATCTCTCTTAGAGACAAGGTCGCCTTTGTAACAATGCTATGTAATTAATTTTCTGATTTATGATTTGCAATAAAGAATATAATAAATTTTTCCCCCTATTTTCAACGACTCTTAACTCACGCGCTTTATCAACATACATTCAAAGGGTCTAATCGCGACAAGCGCTTCACCAACATCCAACCAAGATGGTGCAGCATACATTCACATTCTACGAGTGTCAACGCGGAATTGTCCTCTGCGGCTACCTAGCGAGTAAATCGACTATCAATGGATGCCTACACGCTATGTCTGCCCTGTACTCTACCGTTAGCTCTCTAGCTAGCAACGGGAGTCTACACGACACCGTCCTCTAATCGCTAGCAGGCGAGCGCAAATCCAAATCCGTCGGATGTCAACACGCCACTGTCCTCCAGCTCACCGCTAGCCGCACAAACCCGTATCCGTCCGGTGTCTACACTGCACTGTGCTCTACTAAATATTTTATTGCATATCGCATGTATGTACGTGTACCGCTATTTGTAGCTTTCTAGCTAACACAAATCCACGTCAAACGTGACAACACGGCACTGTCCTCTACTCTACCGCTAGTTCTGTAACCAGCATAACGTCACTGTCCTCCGCCTCACCACTAGACCCACAAATCCAAGTCCGTCGGGTGTCAAGACGTCACCTCACCGCTAGCCCCACAAATCCAAGCCCGTGTCTACACGGCGGTGTCGTCTCCCCTCCGGGCGGCCGCGGGGTCGCGCGCGAGGACGAGCGCCGCCGACGCCTTGACGACGTCGCCGGCGGCGGCGGCGAGGGCGGCAGCGGCGGCGGCCGGCGTCACGCCGTCGCCCGCCGCCGATCGGACGCGCGCCACCTTGATCGCGTAGTGGACGTTCCATTCGCTCAGCTCCAGCGCCTCGAGACACTCCTCGGGCGTCGTCTGTGAATGGGCATTCATTAAGTCATTTCATTAAGGTTGTTCATCACGAAGTTGACAACTCATCGCTGGAATAGCACACGATATTGTTGTTTCTACTGCTGTTTTACGTAGAGTAAGAGGGGACGCATAAAGAGTGAGAGGCAAGAATACCACCTGCCAAGAACATTGGGACTGATAGCGAAACTTGAAATTTCGGTCATATTTCGATTTCATTTGACATAGTTGTCCGTTCCATGCATGCTTTTTTTCATCCACTTGGTGAAATTTGTTGAAATTATGTAAGTAATTTCGGTGAAAATGTAATATAATGGTACTCTCGAGGTGATCTGATGATGGAGCCGGAATGTAGGGACTGGAACTCTGTGATATAAAATGTTAGGGCTGTCAAATTGGGGCTAGCACGTTTGGTTATAATGAGTACTTTCCATCACACATTTTGATGAGGGTTTGGAGGTGGAGCCCGAAGATTGCTACTGGGACTCTGACGTAAAGTGCTACGATATTAGAGTTTGTTTAGGCTCGTTTCATTTTTTTGTCATGAGTACCTTCCACTATACATCATGTCGAAGGTCTGAAGATGGAGCCGTAAGATTGCCATTGGAACTTCCTGACGGAAAGTGCTACATTAGTCGAGCCCGGGTTCGTTTACTTTGTTGTCATGAGTGATTTCCATTAAAAATGAGGACGAGGGTCTAAAGATGGATCTGGAACAGTGCCACTGTAGAGGCAGCGAGAGGCTGTTGGAAAAAGCTAAGCTAGTCGAGTTTGGGCTCTTTTGATTTCTTGTCTTGAGTACCTACCATTGTAATTTTTTAAACCTTTTGACAATGGCGTGAAAAACACAGGAAAATCGAATGAACAAGCAAAACACTAAGAATATGGCTAATGAAAAACCCATTTTTCTGCCTACATTTCCGGAATACAGTCGTGAGTTTATGTATGTATGCGAAAAAATAATAATTTAAAAACAAGGTTTTATTAAAGAAAATTCTTGTTAGTCTGTGTGTTAATCGACTTTGCAATGTACATCGAACTGTCATAGTAAACCATGAATTTTAGTTCTATGAGACAGGCCCCTGATAATCTACTGTCAACAGCGGTCCATAGATTAATAGCTAAGATGTTTAGCGGACGAGTAACCGTGGCTTAGTGTACGAGAAAAAGGTGGTTAACCTTTGAAGCCGGCTCTGGCCCCGTAGGACTAAGTGACCGCCACTTTGTCAATTATAAATAAATAGAGTTAACTGGTGCACTTCCTGCTCAGCTTCCGACTTCAAGCGGCTAAAGAGGTGAGAAGCCTGCTAACAATTTTAAACTTAACTCTGAACTTTGTCTCAAATTAAGGTTTAAAAAGTTTTTAATCGCTTAAACAAAGTATAATAGGGCTTCAGATGCATTTAAAAAAGTCTTTAAACTAACTCTGAGGATTGTTCTAGAGGAATCGTGTATATGTATATAATTGAATGAAAAAACCAAATCCAGGTGTTCCACAAAAAGAGATAAAAAGCACGCACCTGTTGCTTCAGCACTTTGGACATGATGCGGACTTCGTCAGACTCCACCCCGCGCTGCCGTCCGCAAGGTTTCTGGTCTGCGAACTCCAGCAGGTCTTCCACGGACACGTGGTCAGTGCAATCTGAGGAACGAAGTGCCAGGTTGAGACAGGTCATGGCACAATATAGCGGCACCACTCAAACTCAGCAATTAACTTTTCACTCTAATGAGTTGTATTGGGCAGTTTCTGAACTGAGAATTTCGCTAAGTAAATGTTTAACTGTAGTGCTGTCTCTTCGAATTTCTCAGAAAAGAGAGTGACGGAACGTTGCTTAAGTATTTGCTTAGTGAAATTCTCAATTCAGAAACCGGCCCTACGTCGTATGTTTCCTAATGCCACTGTAAAAATCGGCCAAGTGCGAGTCGGCGAAAATGGAATATGTCAACATTTGAATATTTCAAGCCTCTACCTGTTGCCGTTACTAACATCAAGCAAAAAACGGCAAAAAAATCACGTTTGTTGTATGGGAGCCCCCCTCAAATATAAATTTTATTCTGTTTTTAGTTGTTGTTCTAGCGGCAACAGAAATACATCATCTGTGAAAATTTCAACTGTCTAGCTATCACGGTTCATGAGATACAGCCTGGTGACAGTCAGTTAGACTGACAGACGGACGGATAGTGGAGTCTTAGTAATAGGGTCCCTTAACCTTTGAGTGCGGAACCCTAAAAAGCCAATTGGTTCAAATAGCAACCGGCTCGCTTCAAGCGGACCGCGTGCTTCCAGCGCGCCGACTGCGAGCCGCTAGCTAGTCCTAGTCCTCAACGTGTTCAATCAGCAAGTTTGCGCCCTGCTGCCGGTGCGCATACGGCGAGCTTGCACCTCGCGGGCGACGCGTGGTAGCGTTCTGACCGCCAGTGGTTACCTACATTCGAGGCGGAGCTGCGCTGCAGCCGAGACGTTGCGGTGACGGTATGTGGTGGTTGTGTGGTTGGTATCGTTGTGCCATGACCGTACCAACCTTAATGTTTTTTTTTTTTACAATAATACCTACGATGTCTTTTTTCTCCGTCGATGACGTACTTCCTTTGCAGTGGCGTACTTCCGGCTTACGGTTACTGTATAATTATATATTCACCCGGTCTAATCGCAAAACTTTATACTAATAATAACCGTTTCATTAAAGGGTTACGAGTTTCAGGTACCTCGGGCACATCGTGGCCGAGGACTTGAGTGACGATGCAGACATGGAGAGGGAGCGGAGGTCGCTGGCGACCAGGGCTAATATGATCGCTCACAGGTTTGCGCGATATACGGCCGAGGTGAGAGTGACCTTGTTTAAGGCATATTGCACGTCACTGTACAGTGTACAAGTGTAGCCTGTGGACGAAGTACATGGCACGGTCCTTCAGCACGCTCCGCGTCCAGTACAACAACGCTTTCAGGGTGCTGTTGCGGCTGGCGCGGTAGTGCAGTGCATCTAGTATGTTCGCGGTGGCGCGCACAGACTGTTTTTTGGCCACCTTGCGTTAGCGTCAAGCTTCTACCTTAAGCAGGTTGCGTGCCAGCAGCAACAGCCTCCTGGTCGTGATTGCCGAGCGATACGACACACGCTTTTTAAAACATTGGTGTCGATCTCATGTAAATAAAATAAATAATAGTAAGTAAGTAGTTTCTAAATACTAAAAATAGATATAAGTTGTGTGTACCTACTAATAAAACTATGGATTTGTAATCTGAAATAAAATGGATATATATATTATATATATATACTCCTCGACCCTAGTACGCACCTTTAACTAAGGAACCTTCTTCGAAACACTGCTCCGTGGAAGTCCCCCCGCTTTCCTTCGCAGCGCCATCTACGGTGTCGACGAAGCACTCAAACGGATTGGCCGAAGAGCTGCGTCCACTTTTGAACGGATTCGTTACTTTAGCCGTCCTCTCCACGCCATCGAACACATCCACGCCGTTCCCGTCTATGTTCTGGTACTGGACTCTTCGCTCCGGTGCCCCGAACTTCGCTTCCATGTGGCACGTGACGAAGTTCTGGTAGATGTTTGTGGTGGTGTTCTTTGGCTTATGCTTTTCGTTGGGAATTAGGAGGGGGTGCTTCCTTATGTGACGAGGTTTATCGACCAGCTTCGGTTTCGACGTCCGCGGCGGCAGGGGTAGCTCGTTCTTGACCTGCGAAGGGTGGATTGAATGTGAGGTCAGAGTGTTGAGTTTAAAGTGAACTTTGTGGAACAGTTTTGACTCGAGAAATAAAATATGGAAAATTACTTGGCGTCTATTTTTTATTTAATACTTTTATATTATAATTAAATTTTTATTTATATAAGTTTTAAGTACGCTAGTGTTTGTCGCACCGCATCTTTCATTTGGAATTGAATTCCGCCTTGGTCACTTCTGCGATATCCGTCACGTGGAAACCATTCAGTGGCAATGAGGAACTTGCGTCAAACAATATTGGAGTGACATTACTTTTATACGTAGAACTTACGAAAAAGATACTGTAATCATAAAAATCTTATTGGAGTCCGTTTTTTTTATTAAATTCTTAACATATTTTTTTAAATGCGTGTTGTTGCATGTTGCATAACCACATTATTTTACGAGATAACTCAAACATTGATAAATACTTCATAAATTATAAGGCATTACGAGCAAGTCCTAACGTCATAGTAGTTTTTGTAGCACGTGAATTAGAACGACTTTTTGACAGGTTATATTAATTATAAGTCGTAGAGATTAAAATTTACCACGTCTTATTGTAAGTTACCTCCTCATTTTACCACGTTTATACATGTTTTAACATTGCCTCTTCTTATTTTTTAATGCATGTTCTCCATTTTCGTCCATCTGTCTGGGCCCGTACGACTGACGTGGCCTGCCCAGTTCCACTTCAGTTTTGCGGTCACACTCCAACATCTGGATTTCTCGTTCATAATTTAATTTTAATTTTACAGTCCTTTATTTGAAGTTTTTTTTTTATGAAGCAAGACATAATTTTTTATCTTTTTATATATAAAGTATATAGATTTACCTCATCTGCATCACTGTTATCAGACGATTTCGCCGCAGGTTCTGAACATGAAGATCTAGAAAGAATAATTTTGATTAGTTTTAATTCGCCTTTGTTATATTTTTCATTTGTTGTAAAAATATCACTCGCTGTGAAGGAACACTCTGCACATACGAGTACGTGCCACCGCGGATTAGCGATTTCAAGCACGCTGGTGCTTGGGTGTAAACAATTGTTTTGTTTAGTACTATCAAAGTAAGAAATTGATGATGAAGTTTATATTTCTTGAATTAATAAGTTGAATGAATGCCCTAGGACGACCAAACCACTTGATATGCAATTTATGATGAGACGGAAACTACGCTGGTGTGGGTATGTCTCCCGTATGTCTGATGAGAGACTAACGAACCGCGTATTTTACCCGGAGATCCGATGGCCAGATTCTCCGAAATAAAGACGTGCTGAAGAGGTACATGGAGAGCTGATATATAGCTAAGGGCAGCTCGGAGGGATGCGCTGCTAAGAGACCAGCATGGAGACACCTAGTACAGACAATTATCTTCTCTTTTGAACAGAAGAGACTAACTGATCTCAACTCTAATCGGGATTAATTAAAGGCCCGACCACCAGCAGCAATACCTTATAATTATGAAAATGGAGTTCTGAAATGTGGCACATGTGGACGTACGTTTACTGCCAAAATTGCTTCCGTCAGACACACTCGGGCACATCAACGAAGCCTGACGGTCCAACAACAATCGCCGTAGCCGGATCGGCAAGGATGTCATCATCATCATCATTGTTGTTAACAAACCCACCAAAGCTGAATGAAAATTTAATAATTTATTACACACACCTAGGGATTCTGAGCGAATTGAATCGGGGGTCGCTGTGATGTGCAGGCTTGGACACTGTGGCGGGCTTGTGATTCCCTGTCGAGTTCTGCGCGATGTGCCGTATGAGGGAAGAGGACAGCGTTGGCTGTCTAAGTAAATACAGGTAGGTACGTCCACCCTAACGCCAGCCAAGTCCTCTCAGTGTCGTCTTTGTTCGCCAATACAGTCCACCGAGTTCTTTTACTGACTGTACACTTAAATATGCTGAGTGAATTCTATCTAGCTGCCTATCGAAGAAGAAGAAGAAAGACATTTATTATACCAACGAGACACATCACAGAAACAAAATAAACAGATAAGTAACATAATATGCACAACAACAGAAATAAACTAAATACACAACACACGGTTCATAGAGGTTCCGTGTGGCGCCGGATTAAGGAGCGTCACACCATTTCCTTACGTGGATGTCGTAGAAGGCGACTACTGAAATCAATTACCAGGAGACGGGCAGCAGCGTCTTCCTGATATTCCAACCGCATACTGCGATCGCCAACCCGCCTGCCATGTAAGCGTGGCGATTGTGGCCAAACTCCTCATGGTTATGAAAACCATGAGGGAGGCCTGTGTCCTGCAGTTGGCGTCGGGTGGCTGATGATGACGACACAACAGACAAAACAAATAAATACAACAGGACCATAGATGTAGGCTGTGGTGTGTCTAAGTTGCCACAAAAGGTAGCTATGTCTAACGTTGTGCTGACAAAGTGATCCCTCAGCGCTGATTTTCAACCAGTACCTATTGTTCACTCACCTGGGGATTCTGAGCGAGCTGAATCGCGCGTCGCTGCGATGCGCAGGCTTGGGCACCGTGGCGGGCTTGTGAATCCCTTTAGAGTCCTGCGCGATGTGCGATATGAGGGAAGAGGAGAGCGTCGGCTGCTCTATGAGGCTCGAGTACGCAAGCTTGCTTTCTTCGGAGAGGCTTTCCTGTTGGCATCGGGGACAAAACACGTCTTTTATACGCGACTGCGGTGGAGCCCAAAAGCATGGTAATGTGTTTGGCTCGTACGTATATAAGTAAGTAAGTCCGATGCTATGTTTCCTCATAAACCCTTAACATAGATTTTGAAAAATGGGTTTTCAATCGATTCGACGTGTTTGCGCGAGTGTCATGGGTTACATGAAATCAGCATTACACTATAGCATATAAGAATAAAATGGCCAAGAAAAAGAAAAACATAAAAACTGCAACAAAAATAAGCCGACCGGGATGGCGGACGACCTCAAGAACTTTCTGCCGGGGTGGCAGGAAATGGCCGGTGACAGAGAGGTGTGGAGAGCTAAAGGGAAGGCATTTGCCCAGCAGTAGGACTCTAAATCGCCTAATAAATAAAAGCTAACAACGATGCTGAGAATTAATTACTAAGCTTGGACCCAAATTCAACAATGGTACCTTCGTTGGTCCTGCTTAGTAGTTAATGCTCAGCCGGACTTGGCCCCCGTGGTGGAGTATGGCCTATACCTTCCTCAGGGAAGAGACCCGTGCCCCTCGGTGGGGACATAATGGGTTGATGATGAGTCGGGATGTTGGTTAATTTGGATTCCAGTTTTTTTTAGCCGACTGTGCAGTGTGGACTAAAGTAGCGGGTGGGTGCTTATGAGCAAACGGAAGAAGTGAATATTTATGTGAGTTTCTGCAATAATTTTAGGCGGTTTGAAAGACATAGCAACATGAACGTGCCTGTCAATACGAGTAGCTACTCGTACCGATACCGCTAGTTTGTTTTTTTTTAAATGCACTTTTCAAAAATAACTCGACACAAACTCGAATCTATTAGAACCATTAGTAGCCATCCAGAGCGGCGCGTGCGTACCGCGGGTCCGCGGGTCATTGTTCTGTTAGACGGAGAGGCGGTACTAAATTGGCGCCTTTTATTAACCAACATTTCTCATACGTCTGTACTTAAAAGTAATGTTTAAATAGGTAGATGCCATTTTTTATAAATAATTAGTGTATACCAAGTGGTTACTTCTGAAATGCGCAGTTGATGGCTTGTCAGGATCGTGTCAAGGCTGGTGTAACGTCTAGCATTCCGTCTCGCTCGCACATTCAAAAAATTATAATTGTAAAAAAAATGTTTGATAATTATAATGCAGCCTATATACGTCCCGCTGTAGGGCACAGGCCTTCTCTTAGAGAGAGAGAGAGAGTATGGGCTTAATTACCACGCGTGCCCAACGAGGATTGGCAATCTCAAGCGCTGAGGTATGTGAACACCTCAGATAGGCTACCTCACGATGTTTCCCTTCACGGTTCGAGAGTGGTATTGCTACTATAAATTCACAAATGTACGTTACTTACAAAACAAAGTCATTGGTACATGCCGGGATTCGAACCCAAGAGTACCCGAATAAGAAGACGGCGTTCTACAGCGCCGCTACCATAGCCTCAAACACATTTTCGTAATCAAAAACTAAGTGTATCACAATAAAAATATATCTAAAATGGCGGCAATTTTATTATTTAGCTCAGCCTTAGCCACATTTATGAAAAGTGTAAGTACTAAGCTTTTTACAATAATTCGGTATTTGACACGATCAACAATAAATTATTTCATATGCTCGATTAAAACAAAAATTACAAAATATCTCGGAAAATGTATCTCTTTTAGTCAATTACTAGTTATTACAATTTTTAAATAGATTAAACATAAAAAAGTGCTCTGAAATGTGACGTCATAAGCCAGTATTTTCATACAAAATTCCGTTTTAAAAGTAACTCAATTGATATTTTGTCAAATACCCAATTGAAAAATTACAGAATGTGCGAGCGATACGGAATTCAATACACAAAGTACAAAAGTGTAGTATACCATCAAGGATTATTTAGAAGACAAAGGTGTCTGGCATTAAACAGTAGATTAATATTAAAGGGTATTTAGAGGACGATTGTGTCTAGTGTTCAACACATTTTGTAGCTTATGTAGTCTATTTAATACTATAGATACTCTACATATATAATAAATTACCTACTTATTCAGCGTTGTAAGTTGGTTGAAATTCAACGGCAAATAATCACAAAATATCTAGTAATCGTTTCTATTCTATTCATTCATTCAATTTTGTACACGTATTTCAGACCCGTTTTTTACCGCTGTTCCGACTCTCCAAGGTTTGCTGGAAGAAATCTCTTACAGAGGTAAGCTCGCCTTCGTACATGCTTAATTATACATGCTCTGTTCAATGTTTTGTGTGCAATAAAGTATATAATTATATTACATTACATTCAACTTAACAATTTTTAAGATGAAAATCTTCTTTTTTGAACAGCATAAATGTGGAGTTTCTTTGTTAGCTTCTTCTCCACATAATCTATTAATTGTGAAACTAACAACTTTGAATTTTGTTTATAATTAATACAAATATTTAAATTGAGTCGCTGGATGCGGGCGGCACAAGACAGGAAAGCTTGGAAAACCATGAGGGAGGCCTATGTCCTGCAGTGGGTGTCAAACGGCTGATAATGATGACGATGCATACATATAATTATGTAGAAAACTCACCTGTATGTCTGGTACACTGTTGGCTTCTTCGCTGAAGTTCCGTCTCTCTTGTCTCGCTGTGGATTTGATAGTGCACATTATTCATGACACCCTCCACGTAGTTCGAGCCCGGAAGACTACTGTCAACATGGTAGGCAGAGATTGGCGTCTAGTTTAGTGAAGTGGGCTCTAGTTTTGGAGGCTTAAGGGGCTCCAGGGAGTAACACTAGCGCCACCGAGGACAAATAATCATATCTTTTCACAGATCATCATAAGCAGCCTATATACGTCCCACTGGAGGGCACAGGCCTTCTCTCAGAGAGAGAGAGAGAGAGAGAGAGAGAGAGAGAGAGAGAGAGAGTATGGGCTTAACCACTCGTCTGCCGCGACACAGATCTTACGTAGTATGGGCCACCTATACGTACCATTCCGCGAGGGCAGTTCAGGGGTTAATCACCACGCGTGCCCACCGCGGATTGGCGAATTCAAGCGCTGAGGTATGCAAATTTAGCTCTAAATAAGAATTAATTATAAAAAATACAATTTAAATTTAATTTAATTATACATAATACCTAATTGCATTTATATTATAATAAAACTACAGTTTATCTATGTGATATCATAGGTAAATTGACCAAATTTAACTTTTGGTACTTCGTAATAATTAGTGAATAATAATTGCTCTATTGTGACACTTTATAATATTATATTACTATGGAAGAACACTGATGCTCTATAGAGACTGACCAGCGAAAGCTACCCACGGCTTTTTTTGCAAAACTTTTAAATGGCAACACTTTTCCTGTCAGAGTTGTATTTCATAGTTTTATGAAAACGTGTTGATACTCTTATATAATTATTTTGACGTTATTCATAACGTTACTTTAATTCATCCGCCTTTCTACCAACCTCAACAAAACATGAGTTAACTGCGCTTTGGCTGTATTGCTCGACACTGCGCTTTGTTACACAGGGTTACTGGTAATTATAATTAGCATTGAATTTATATATTTTTATCATTTATATATTGGTTAAGTCCAGTTTCTTATTTCAATTAGTTTTCTTTTTGTTGTGTTATGAATAAAGTTACCTACATATTTAAAAAAATTTAATTACCATTTAAATTCAATAATTAGTTACCGTTAAAAACTGACGTGATTATACACATGAATACAAACAACTTTCACTATGAAACATGAGGTGAAAACCTAATTTTTTTTAGACTTTATTTATGCCCATGTTTTGTAGTAAAAGTTGTGTGCGTTTTACGTTATGTTATTTTTTTCGGTTACACAAGTCACGTCTGCTAGCGCTCTGCGTTGCTTAAACACATGTCATAAAAACCACGTAGGCTGATTATTATGCCTGACTAATAAAAAAAAACTAAAAGTATCAACTCCGTTAATTCGGTGTATAGTCAATGTGGCCACATGTAGATTTTTTTAATTTGCCGCCGTTTTTTTGGGACGTCTTTCGCTAGCCAGACTCTACAACAGGCCCTGCCTAGTTTAGACATCAGGCATTCATTATGTAACTGTAAACCAAGTATGTAACTATAATGTCAAAATGTACCCTACAATGTTATTGTACCATAACCGTGTATCTCTGATTATGATGAATAAATCTTATATTATCTTATCTTAAATAGCTCAAACACTCAGGTTTCCTCGCGATGTTTTCCTTCACGGTTAGCGAGTGGTATTGCTACAACTTCACAAATGTACATAACTTAGCAAACAAAGTCATTGGTACATGGCGGGATTCGAATCCACGACCTAAAGGTGTAAAAACCCCTCTTACGGAACCCTAAGTTGCGCGTGGCCCGAAACGCACTTGGCCGGTTTCTTTTTACTTATTAACGTGACACTTATGTAAAGATTGATAATATGCTCTTGACTGCACGACCACGACAATTTTAAAAAGTATATATCTTTTACTTCAAGTCCTCTAACTCATCAGCGGCAATAAGGCCGCCAATTGTACTGCATTTTTGTAAACATTTCATGTTTGTGTTTTTCCTGGTACAATAAAGAATATTCCTATCTTATCTAAGAAACGTGCAAGTGGGTTTCCAAGACCTACTTATGATGAGTACGGAGTTAACATTTTTTTTCCCCCACTGCCTTTGCTGCCTTGCCCCCACCGGCCTTCTCTCAAATTATAGAGTATGGGCTTAATTACCACGTATTGGCAATTTCGCTGAGATATGCGAACACCTCAGACACTCAGGTCTCCTCACGATGTTTTCCTTCACGGTTGTAGGGTTTAGCTTACGCGTCTAGCGCGATTCTATTGCCTAGAACCCTACTTGAAGTCTTACTTGAGCCCTACTTGAGTCTCACTTGAGTCCTACTTGAAGAGTTACCTGAGTCCTACTTGAAGAGTCTTACCTGGGTCCTATTTGTGAGACCTACCTGAGCTCTTGTTTGAGAGACCTGAGTTCCTGTCTACCTCTCCACGGCCTGCCTGCGCAACTTGCCTGTCCGTCTCCACGGCCTGACTCCACGACTTGCCTGCCCGTCTCCACGGCCTGCCTCCGCAACTTGCCTGCCCGTCTCCACGGCCTGCCTCCGCAACTTGCCTGCCCGTCTCCACGGCCTGCCTTCACGACCTGCTTACCCTTTTGCGACCTAAGGTTTCTTTTTGTACATATTTTAGTTTTTAGTTTAACTATAGGTTAGGGGGTTTTGATGATTACATTTTTACATCTCTAAAACTTTCTTTTTATTTCTTTAGCTTCCGTTACCAAGCCTTCACACAACCCTCGGTAACGTGACACGGCTAGCGAGTGGTATTGCTACTACAACTTCACAAATGTACGTAACTTGCCAAACAAAGTCATTGGCACATGCCGGGATTCGAATCCACCACCTCCCGAATGTTAAGCCAGCGCCACGGTTTTTTATGTAGCCCCCGCAACCATGGGTGTCCTACTGCATAGGGAACTCTGCATGTGGCAATAGAGATTGCAGTCACCTGAGACGTCCTTTTGTTCTCCGTCGCTGGACAGCTGGTTCTGGGGATTGTGGTGATGATGATGATGCAAGGAGGGGAACTTGAAGTGGAACTTGGACTTGTCGCCGGGCGAACTAGGCACCTTGTGGGTCTCGTGGCCGAGGTCGTTCATGGATCTGGAAAGGTATAGCACTGTTGAAAATAACAACGGTTTTCGATTGTTATTTTCAAGGTCAGGACTTAGGAGGTCGCGATAGGGACTGGGTAACAATTTAGCTGCACATCCTGAAATCTGGGTGGTTTGAAGGCGGTTACGTAATTAGTCATACGAAATGGCGTCTATTTAGACTGTAATAGTTTTGAGTATAGATATAAAATCTCTCTCTCTGAGAGAAGGCCTGTGCCCTACTGTGGGACTTATATAGGTTGCTTATGTATGTATATAAATAAAAAAAGATCCGAAATCTTGTTTTAAAATGCGTAACCCAGTTTCAAAACACGCGCGAACAATTAGTACCGCCTCTCCAATAATCTCCAGAACAATAACCCGCTAACTCGCGGCACGCACGCACCGCTCTGGCTGGCTTCAAATGGTTGTAACAGATTCGAGTTTGGGTCGAGAGATTTATTGGAAAGTGCCTATATTTAAAACACAAACTAGTATATTCGATAGCTGTTCTTAAGGTATGTTAATTTTTCTATGGCTTTCAAACCATCCAAAATTCATGATGTAAATTTTACAGTTAAATGTATGACCCGATAAATAGGTATATGACTAAATCGTTATATAACGCGATTATTGATTAGGTAACCCATGCAATTATTATAATATATATTATGTTAACAGTAGCGTTCTTATAATTTCCCTGGATAATTATTCCCTGGATAATTAGTCCCTGGATAATTATTTAGTCATACATTTAATGTGTCTAATTGCGATTATTTATTAAGTAAAGTATAAAATTTATTTGCTCTCTCACACAATATGGACGGCAGTATTCTCAAAGCGAGAAGCAATAGTTCAACAGTCCCTTTCTTTAATTATGTGTTATGCAAAAGAGTTATAGTAGAATGACTCTTTAAAACGTTACGGCCAAAAATTATGCATAATTTGAATAACCTTAAAAGCTATATCAATAAAAAATTGTTTAACTATTTTATTTTCTTACTGATACGAACATGAAAATTCTTGTTTTACATTTTAAATATTCGCAATTTTATGATTACGAAAATTAAACGGACTTTTCTTAAAAAAATATTTTCATTTCGGAGCTTTGCCAAAATTATTGGGTGCGATTTTTTTTACGGATGACTAAAGATTCCACCAAGAAGATGTGTTATTTCTATCCAATACTTTCTCTGGTACCAGAAAATGGGCGCTAGGTGGCGCTGACGTCGCACATCCAGCGATCACAACCACATTACTAGTTCAAAAGCCATAGGAAATATGTGCCTGGATGATATGTTCTAACCAGATTGAACCTTATTCTTTACCCACCTGGTAGTAATTTCGTTAGCCAACGCAACGGCCGAGTCGAGCGTCTTCTGGTCGTGGGCAGACATCGGCTTCATGGTTCCAGTGTACTGGGCCTTCTTTTCACCCTTGCTCAGCGTGTAAGATCTGTAGCGTACGGAGACTTGTTTAGAGGCGATCTTAGATAGACAAATACGGTCTTATTTATAAAAACACGATTCTCTAAAACACTCCTCAGATGCTGTTTCTATATTCTTATGTTTTTCCCATTACCGCATACTTAAATTGCTTCTGAGGAGTGTTTAAGGGAATCGTGTTATGCATAAGACTGACAGAGTTTACATCGGTGGGACGGGACTTGCATGATGGTCAATTTTGAACTCATGGTGCTAACTAGCGCTAGGTATCTTTTTCATTGGTGACGCTTACCCCCGGTTTCCCGTACACTAACAATCTGTTAATCTACTGTTAACAGCTGTCAGTGGTTTTTTTTTTTTTGTAAGCACTTTGGGCAATTGACAGCTGTTAACAGTAGATTAACAGCGTGTTAGTGTACGAGAAACTGGGGGATAGTTACCTTACCTGTGTACGACAGTGCCAACTGCAGCCGTCGACGCGGACATTCGACGGTGACATTTCGGCGACTACCGTCGACGCGTCGTCGTGTCGACGGCTGCAGTTGGAACCGTCGTTCGCCACGTGCCGCCCGTATATAAGCGCCCTAAGTTACTCCCTAGACTTAAAAATTAACCATCCTTTAAGTCCCACTCATAAAAACTGTTCGATGTACAGCTACAACATGTAAAGTCGACAGCAGGTGAACCTTTATACATGTGCACTCTAACCAGTTACGCTACGGACGCCCTGTAATGGTTGACCTGCTGCCGAGCGTACAGTCGCCAGTTAATTATCGTTTACATTTTTGTTTCACATAGTCATAAATTGAACGGGCCTAATCGCGATTATTTATAGGTAAAATACTATTTTTGATTTAACTGGCACGTAACCAGGAACGTTTTAAATAAAACATTCTTGCTAACGAAACCGAACCGAATATAACCGACTGTACAAGGCACTACAGGGCTTCGTGTAGTAACTGTAGCGCCACCATTTTTTTTTTTCAGAAATATTTGCAGAAAGTGTCAGTCCGATATCTCAATCATGTTAGTCTGTAGAATTCTAAAGGACCCGATCGGGCCACCATAACAATGGTTTTTAATTGTTCTTTTCGAGGGCATAATCCCAGAGGTTAATAGTGTTTGTTAGGACCCATGGCCGTGAACCTAGGGCAAGGAACCAAAGATTTCTAGGTTTTCCTATTTTCTCGGTCATCATCATCATCATCAGCCATTTGACGCCCACTGCAGGACACAGGCCTCCCTCATGGTTCGAACGTAACCACGAAGGGTTTTGCCATAATCGCCACGCTTGGCAGGCGGGTTGGCGATCGCAGTATGCGGTTGGAATCTCAGGAAGACGCTCCTGCCCGTCTCCTGGTAATTTTATTCCTTAGTCGCCTTCTACGACATCCACGGGAGGTAATGGAGTGACGCTATTCTTAATCCGGCGCCACACAGACAAGGTTCTCGGTCGTGGGTCCTAAAATCACTATTAACATGATTCATGATTAACCTTAGAAATCAACAGTATTAACACGCTTGAGAGATTGGTCTGACACTTTTTTGCAAGATCGATCAGTAAAAAAAAAATGATTTTATATTCATCAGCGGCGCTAGTGTTACTGCATGGTGCCACTTAACCTGTCAGAGTATACCTTGAAAAGAACAATTAAAAACCATTGTTAGGGTGGCCCGATCGGGTCCTTTACAATTCTACAGGATAACAAGTGTGAATTGTTAACTTACCGTACCGCGCCGTCAGCATCGGAGCTTTTACCCGACGATGTCTGCAAAATATTTCAATCGTAATTAGTAAATCAAGTTTAGGGAATTTCAGTGTGCGAAAGATAGCTTTATTCGTTCGATTGAAATTTCGAAAAATGTTTTGTTGCCGACCGTTTGATTGGGTTGGTATAGATTGTACGTAATGTGATAATAACGTTGCATATATTAAACAATCCTCAACCGGATAAAGCTATATTTTGCACATTGGTGCTCTAATTATTTACCATTTAAAAACATACATGAAATAGGTAAACACACACCACTCTCACACTTATGAAACTACGAAATGACCGCTATTAGCTAAGGACAAGATACTAATACATAAATATGCTGATACATGACATAAGTACTGAGTCATTGAATGTAATGAATAAACTCAAACTCAGCATTTTAATTTCACGCAAAAACCGTATGTTAGGTAATTTGAATGAAAATATGTGCTGATTTAAGACCTTGTTGCCAAGCTATAAGAGCTATCGTTTACGCTACTGTTGTCACGTTTTGCAGATAATTAAAACACAAAGTTCAAATGGGTACATTAGGCTTATTACGCGCACTTAGCCTACAGCTACTCCTATGCCGTTCAAATTCCATCTTTTTGCCAGGAAAATGAATAAACATACCTTCCACGCGTCAAATCCTGATTTCTTGGTTTCTTGATAGTTTAGATAACAAACGTCGGAATTTTATTACCATAATATCGGTGCTGGTCCCAAAATAGCAAACCTTGTGATTTGATAACCAGACAAGCACATATCAAACGTGGAACAGTTTGTACAAGAACGGCCGCTCCCAGAGGGAATCCAACCTACGACCACTGTCGTGGTAATCAAA
The DNA here is from genome assembly GCA_947308005.1 of Yponomeuta malinellus. NCBI lineage: Eukaryota > Metazoa > Arthropoda > Insecta > Lepidoptera > Yponomeutidae > Yponomeuta > Yponomeuta malinellus. The sequence continues at coordinate 4,626,179 of OX370995.1, forward strand.
GCTATTACGGCTAGATCGACGAGGCAGTCAGAAATTTAAACTGCATAGGATTTTAGTTAGAACTAAAACATAAAAAAGTGCAGGACATAATTTTATTATGATCCTGAAAAACAATGTTCTAGCTGTATATAAGGTAAAACGAATACGCTACAGTAATAATCAAAACCGAACTTATTTTGGCGATGCCTTACCGCCTCCACGAATGCTAACCACCTGAAGGGGTAAAAATTTTGAATATTATTAACAATTACAGGCCAATTAATGGGAAAATACTTATACCTTCCACACAACACAATCACTTATCCGGGTCCCAAATCAGGATACCCTGTCCTATGGTAACCAGGCAAGGACATCACAAACATGAAAATACACCCAGACTGAGACCATTTGTACAAATCAAGTGAGGCGGTCCCAAGTGGGAATTAAACCCTACGATATATATTTTATTGCAATTCCGATTTTTCCCCATAGTTGACGAGAAGAGCCTCACATTTCTCATTGTCTCGTAAAATAATGCCGTTATGAATATACACCTTCATAAGAAAACGTTTAGAATTCAATGAAAAAACTAAAGAGGTATTTTTATTATTATTGTAACTTTATTTCTCGCATTTTTTGTGATTCCGAAAATCCTAAAAAAAATATTTTTTTTGGATATTTTTTTTATATTCACCTAAGTTTTTATATGTGTTTATGTCTATATATATATATATATATATGTCTTCCATGGTAAAACGTCAATGTCACTCCAATGTAAGTTAGGCGCAAGTTCCTCATTACAGGCAGATTTGCCGCTCACGATTAATTGAGATTAATGCAAATTAATATTTTAACACGTCCTAAAAGCATTAATCTCGACAATAAAGAGAACTGATGGTGTTCTGTGTTGTCTTCTCTTTCTCTCCCTCAATGAGTAAAGGGACGATTGGATAAGTAAAGGTTTGAACTCACGTGCTCATCCCGCCGCCCACGACCGTCCATTGTGCGAAATATGGACTCCATCTCGTCTAGCAGACTTTGGCTGAAGTCCCCGTAGTTTTTCTGTTGAGCGGAATAAAGTATACAATTCTAAGACAAGATGTTCATATTTCTTTCTATGCGATGATCCTTAAAAAAATATATCGGGATTTCTCCACTAAATGGAAAATCGCTGCCCTAAGCAAATTTTATGTAAGAAATTTTAATGTTTCTCAGGTTTTTGTATTAATAACGTTATAATATTAGTAGGTATCCTTTGCACGCTACGGATTATTTAGTAATTAAACGTTGTAATATTTAAAAAAAAATTAAGTCAGCCACTTCAAAACACAATTCCCTGGTATGTCCCTTTTTCAGAATTGCAAGTGTTGTGACCAATATTTCTTTTGTGCTGTTAGTTAGTTAGTTAGACCTGAGATTTCCGCACTTAGCCTCATTGTTGGACCGTTGTACGTAGCAAAGCTGTGAGCTCACTCCAGCCGCCTATCTCTTTCCAGAAGGCCAGCAGTGCTCTGATGTCACTACAGGCCTCCTGAAGGGATCCCAGCCTCCCAATGATGGCGGTCCGTTGCTTTTCCACGCCTTCACAGTGAATGGTCACGTGCGCGGGTGTTTCCTCTTCTTTGAGGCATCCCCGGCAAAGCGGGCTGTCGGTTAGTCCCATGTTGTGGAAATGTCTATTTAGTGAGCAGTGGCCTGTTAAAATTGCCACAGCTTCGCGTACATTATCCCTTCTCAGACGCAGCAGGCTACGTGAAAGACGTTTCGAGATCGTTGGTAGAGCATTTTTTTGCTGTTGATAACTGAATTAAAAATATACAAATATACAGTATGTAGTTATGACATTATTGCATTTTCACCTTGGCGTGAACGCGATTCCTACCAATTACTTCAGGCGCTTTCAAATATGGGTAAATGTGAAATAATATTACAAGTTGTGTATACATTTAATTAAGTCAGATCTACATGTTTAAAAACAAAAATAAAAAAAAACTAAAATTCGCCTACGACACCGGCCTAGCCTAGTGTGGGGACATAATTAGAATATAACCTTTCTGTTTAGTACATAATGCCTACAACCAGTTTTTGTCAATATTTCTATTTTGTTTAATCTGTAAGATTAGACCTTAAAAAATTAAATAAAATAAAATAATTTTATTTGCTTAGAACGTGGTACATAAGGATGGCATGATATTATATATGAGCTCACATTCTGTTAGATATGTTCTAACATGCAAATATTTAATTGTAATGTCAAAATACCATAATGAAATTAATGAATTACAAATGTCAAATAAGTTTTTATGTCAGGTGCTAAATTTACAAATGTTAATATAATATAATGTCCAGGTCAATACAGTAATTGAAATGTCAGTTGCATTTAATTAATAAAAATAAGTCAAATAGATTAAAAATAAAAAAATAAATTATTTAAAAATAGCTGGAATGTCAAAAATAAAATGGCACTTTACTTAAACTTATCTGTCATAAATTCATTTATGGAATAGTAGCACTTTTGGCACAGCCAATTATACATTTCTCTCTTGAACATCGACCATCTTAAATTTAGAAATTCAACAGGTATTTTGTTATACACTCTTACAAGCATAGAGCCGCAATTTCTGCTGTGCAAAGTTGTTTTACATGCTGGTAATATCAGTTTATCTTCATATCGCGTTCTAAAGCTTAATGCCTGTTTTTTTGTTGTGAATAAGTTTTTATGTTTCGCTACAAAACAAGCTGCCTCAAAGATATACATGCAAGGTAAGGTAAGTATGTTGTATTTCTTAAAAAGCGGTTTGCAAGAGTCTAGTGGTTTAGCGGCCGCGATGGCACGAATACATCTTTTCTGTATTATAAATGCCCTGTTCGACTCCGTAGAGTTACCCCATAAGATCAAGCCATAACGTATTATGGGAGCCACACATCCATGATATGCAAGAAGTGCAGTTTTCCTATCAGCTATATTATTTAGCCTATATATTAAATAAATTTTGCTATTTATTTTACTAATAACCTGATCTATATGTCGTGACCAATTCAAGTTTTCGTCAATATTAATGCCTAGGAATTTTGCACACGTTGTTCTTTCTATTTCCTCATTTTTACATTTTAGTTTTAAGTCGATCTGTCTCATTTTTATATTTTTAAATAGTGTATACTTTGTTTTTTTTGGGTTAACTTGCAAATTGTTTTTAGCTAGCCAAGCGCAACAACTTTCAATCGTTCTATTTATTTCTTCTTCAAAATGTGCAGTTTGGTAAGGTATTATTAAAGATATGTCATCCGCAAATAGTATGCATTTATGATTTGTTATAGCCGGAAGATCATTAATGTACAATAAAAACAATAATGGTCCAAGAACGCTGCTTGAGGCACCCCATATTCATTTTTCTGTAATTCAGATCTGTAGGGCTCCATTTCATTGTTTTCATTTATGTTTGATATTTCAACAAGCTGTAAACGATTTTCTAGATAACTTTTTATCCAATTGTAGCATATACCACGCAGTCCATATTTTTCACACTTAGCTAGTAGAATTTTATGTGCGACGTAATCGAAGGCCTTTGTCATGTCAAAATAAAGAACACAAGTATGATTTCCCTTATCTATGTATTGTGCTGTTTCTCTTACAAGTGAGAATGCTGCTAAACTCGTCGATTTTCCCCTTTGGAAGCCATTTTGCTCTTGCTTGATGATGGAATGCTTATTTAGGAATTTGTAAATTCTCGTGTGCATCGCTTTTTCAAATATCTTGGATATAATTGGTACTAAAGCTACTGGCCTGTAGTTATTTGCACAGTTGCGTTCATCCTTTTTGTAAATGGGTTTCACTATAGCTGTTTTTAGCTTCTCAGGAAAGATTCCCTGGGAAAACGAAATGTTTATCAGCTCACACAATACTGGTGCTAAGATAGTGGCACATAACTTTAGAACCTTTGTAGAAATTTCATCGTGTCCAACTGAGTTTGTAGATTTTAGTGACTTTATTATATCTAATACTTCCTGATGACTACAGGGTTCAATGTAAATTGACTCACTTAACGATTCTATTAGTTCAATTTCTGTTTCGTCAGTTTGAATATTATTACATTTAGTATTATTCAATTTATTTTCAATTAGTTTATTATTGTTAGATTTATTTTTATTTACTGCATCAATGAACTGGTTGTTGAATGTCTCCGCTATAGATTTTGGATCTGTTATACGTTTGCTGTTAACGAGTAGCTCTTCAATTAATCTGCTGTTATTTTCATTATTTCCGTCTTTTATTAATTGCCAAGCAGCACGACTTTTATTTTTTGCGTTTATTATAAACTTGTTGTTACTCCTTTTTTGTGCCTTATTTATGCATTGTTTTAAGATTTTTGTGTATTTAATGTATTGAAGACGTAGCTCAGGATTTTTAGTTGTATAGCATTTGTATCTTAAATACCTCTTTGTTTGACATGATTTTTTTATACCCGGGGTTATCCATTTTAGTTTTGTTTTTCCAGTTTTTATTTTTTGTCTGATCTTAGGAAAACACAGATTATGTAGCATTTGAAGAGTTTCGAGAAAATTATCAAAAAGTACATTTATGTCACATTCCGGATCGCATTTTATTATTTTTGACCATGATATATTTGATACACTCGTTATAAATTTATCTATATTTTCATCTGAAATGTCTCTTTTGACTGTATAGTAAGAGTCCTGCGATTTTTTTATTTCTGCCATCTGTATACTAATAGTTTGGCAGGTGTCATGGTCAGAGAGTTCCATTTGATGAAGCCTTGATTCGACATCTTCTAAGTTAGATGCTATGTTGTCAATACAAGTTTGTCGCCTTGTGGGTTGAGTGATATGTAATTTCATATTGTGATTTTCTAATATTAATACGAATTCATTTGATATTTTATTTCTTTTTAAAGTGTCAACATTAAAATCTCCAGCAATAATAATTTTCATTGATTTTTTTTTATTTAATTTAGATAAGACTATTTGGAGTTTCTCAAAAAATATGTCAATTTGAGAGTTTGGTGTTCTGTAAATACAGATAACAATTGTTTTGTAGTCGATTAGTTCTATACCACATGCTTCAAACGAGAAACTCATCGATAGATCTTTTAAAAAAGAAAGTTCTTTGATTTTTATTTGTGGTCTTATAAAAATACACACTCCACCCCTTTTTTGGTCTCTAGAGTAGAAAGATCCTAGCATATAGCCATGAATGATAGCATTGGTCTCATTACCTTGCTTTATAAATGTTTCACTAAAACATAGGACGTCACATTGTTCATTATTCGATTCTAGCTCGTTCAAACATACTTCTATAATTTCTCGTTTTCTTAAAAGTCCAGCTATATTTTGATGGAATACTGTGAGTTTTGCAAGCTCGTGTTTATTCACGAAAAAATTTTTACTGATTCTTGTTCACAGGGACGCTTGTCAATTATGAGTTTCTTAATATTTTGAAAGATATTAGCTAGCCCTAAACTGTTTAACTCTCCACTAAGCCGCTCAAACATTGCATTATAATCAAGATCATAGTTTGAATCCAGTATCTCAGCATAGTTATTGGAAAGGGAATCCATGTACAGTACATTATTAAATAATTCTACTCTGCTGTTGAAGTCTAAATGATATTTTTTATCTTTACCGAATTTGTAGGTTGGCATTGTTACAATAATATTGGTGTGTTTGATTTCTAAAAGCTTGGATTTTATATGTAATACAAGATCTATGTCATCTGTATCAGACCCAAAGTCCTGCTCCCCTATCATTATTACACAATAATCATCCATATCGAAATCAATTACTTTCTTATCTATTTCTTCTAGCAATGTACGCACGTCTGCACCTGGTTTGCGATAGTGACAGTATTCGAATGTATCTGAAAAATTTTCATCTATGATATTAATACTTTGTCGTTTGTTTGAGCTAATTAAACATAATTTCTTCTTAATTTTTTTTTGCTGTCCCATCCATTGAGTTCCATCCCATCCTTGAAAAGAACAATTAAAAACCATTGTCATGGTGGCCCGATCGGGTCCTTTAGAATTCTACAGAAGCTCAACTATTTTTGATATTTTTGTATCAGGGATTTTAGGACCCACCTCCGAGAACCTAGGATAACCTAGGTAGGGCTTACGTTCTTAGGGTTTACGCCTTAGGTTCACGGCCATGCATCCTAAAAGTCACTATGAACCTGTTAGAAAAGAACAATTAAAAACCATTGTTATGGTGGTCTAATCGGGTCCTTCAGAATTCTGCAGAATCTCCACTATTTTTGATATTATTGTCTTGTTTTTCATAAATGATAAATGCAATCGACTGTATTCTGTTTTGTAGACTTTTTTATGAAGCCTATAATTCGTCTCACTGCACGGCACGGGCCTTCTTTCAGAGCGATGGTATAGGGTTAATTACAAGCGCCGAGGTATGTGAACATCTCGGACACTCCTCACGATGTTTCTCTTCACGGTTAGCGAGTGGTATTTCTACTACAAATTCACAAATGTATGTAACTTAGAAAACAAAGTCATTGGTACATGCCCGACGATCGAACCCACGACCTCCTGAATGTGACGCAAGTGTTCTACCGAACGGCCTACCACCGCGTAGACTCAATAAAATAAAATAAAATGAGACTTACAGGAACAGCTGAGCTTTCTGGTGTCGGTACATTTTCCATCCTCGGCTCCGGTGCATTGCTTTCCTATTGGTCAGTGAACAATGAAGAATTTCAGTGAAAAGAGTGAATAGTTTTGTAAGAACAAGGTACCAAGCCCTAGAATGTACTAAAACATAATTGTTCAGTAGTGATATTAGCACAGAAGTGTCTACTATTTGACTCTAATTTCTTGTCTTATAAGCAACCGTATGGCAATGTTATGAAATAATAATAACTCCCACGCAACACAATCACTTATCCTGGGTCCTGAACTAGGACACCCTGTGCTATGGTAACCAGGCAAGGGCACCAGAAACCTAGAAATACACCCAGACTGAAGCCATTCGTACAAATGTACGGCGGCCCCCAATAGGAATCGTATCCACGACCTCCGGTATGGTAATCAGACGTGATACCGTTAGACCAACGAGACAGTCGTGGGCAAAAAAAAACCCAGTACGAATTAAACAGTGAAAGTGAAAATATTTTACATAGGCACCTCAGGCCAAAAAGATAGCAACGCAACGCCATTAGAATGCAATACAGTTTTGACACGATCAACAATAAATTATTTCATATGATCGATTAAAACAAAAATTACAAAACATCTCGGAAAATGTATCTCTTTTAGTCAATTACTAGTTATTCCAATTTTTAAATAGATTAAACATAGAAAGAGTGCTCTGAAATGTGACGTCATAAGCCAGTATTTTTATACAAAATTCCGTTTTAAAAGTAACTCATTTGACATTTTGTCAAATACCCAATTGGTTAGTGAATTACAGTGCCAATAAAACAAATATTACCATGCCAATATCAGTATTGAACTACGCATTTAGAAGACACGTCCCACAGAGAGAAAACATGTTGTTAGTAAGGATATTGTGTTGTGCCATGTACTGAAAGTGGTTAATCCGATGGCTATAAATTTGTACAGGGAGTAAGAACTCATAATATATGGGGAAATTCGTCAGAAAAAGGAAGATCGCAATGCACTTTATCTAACCAAAAACTCAACTCTTTAGTGGACAGCAGGGGAACTAAAACACTGGCGAAAAGAAATTTATTGTGAGTGCGAGCTACGCAGTAGAAGTTGTTAATAAGAGGACCAAGACTTAGTAGATTGTCTCATGTGGTAAGACTGACGACGATGCCGTACAAGACTTTCGTAACACTCTCTGTTTAGATCTCACGCATAAACCACTGATTTGCAAGAAGCGCTACATTGCGACCAATGATAGGAAGAGAATAATGTTCTCAGAGAAAGTTCTCACATGTCGATAGTGGTGATGAAAAATATATTTAACTAGGTTTTGCCCACGACTTCGTTCGCATGGAATGAGTAATTTCCGGGATGAAATATATATGCATGATGTTTATAATAACAAGTAAAGATTTGAGTTCAACGCTCAATGACCTGAATAGAGCTTCTAACAGAGTGGGTCTTAAAATGAACATGGACATGACTAAGATAATTTCGAACGCACATATAGCACCCACTCCTATCAAGGTTCGCGGCTCTGACCTTCAAGTTGTATACTAGTTGTACACTATGTACCTATACCTGGGACAAACAGTCCAGTTAGGTAAGTCCAACTTTGAGAAAGAGGTCACTCGTCTAATTTAACTCGGATGGGCAGCGTTTGGGAAACTAAAACACATTTTCGCGTCCAAAATACCTGTGTCTCAAGACAAAGGTGTATAACCAATGTGTGTTGCCAGTGATGACTTATGGATGCAGACCTGGTCTCTGACTATGGGCCTCACAAGAAGGCTCAAGGTCGCCAACGAGCAATGGAGAGAGCTTCGTTAGAAGTTTCACCGCGTGATCGAATCAGGAATGAGGAGATCCGCAGAAGAACCAGAGTTACTGATATAGCTCGAAGAATTGCTGAGTTGAGGTGGCAGTGGGCGGGGCACTCTGAGAACTGATGGCCGTTGGGGTGAAAAAATTCTGACCTGGCGACCGCGGACTTGACGACGCAGCGTGGGCAGGCCCCTCACCAGATAGTCTGACGACCTGGTTACGGTGACGGCGAGTCGCTGGATGCCGACGGTACAAGACCGGGAAGCTTGGAAAACCATGAGGGAGGCCTATGTCTTGCAGTGGGCGTCAAATATCAGACAAATAAGAGACCATATCAGACCAAATTAATTGTCCCATTTTGAGACATTGGGTGAAAATGCATGTCTCAATTTGTAAAAAATGGCTGATGCATGAATATGATTTCAAGTAAAGGTATTAAGTGTATTGTTATTAAGTATAAGTATATATCAATAGGCTTTTTTTATTTTATTTCATGAGTTGGTACTAGTTTTGAATTCTTGTTCTATCCAATGGACATAGAATGGTCATAAGTGAAACATGAATGATAATTCAATGAATTGGGGCCCTGCTGTCCACTGCTCAGTTAAGTCGATGGATAAGTAAAGATTATGCACGGTACAGCCCTCCCCGAATTAAATTTTCCTCATATTTGATGAGTTCCTCGCCCACCTAAACCACGGTCTGGGTACTTCCTTGTCCTACTCTTTATCCCAGTTACGAGATACCGTGGTTCAATTCATAATGTACTTCCATTCGAATTACGAGGTAAATGAAGTCGCTAGTAAGTACGCTTGTTGGTTGACCTTCAGATTTTGAGCTTGGAAAAATTACCTAAAGCAGAAAAAACCTCACTGCTTCATAATAGTTATTTTAGCTTCAATATAAAAAATGTAATGAAGCGGTAGCAATTTGTCAAGATATTTATCAAGGTCCTGGTAAGTGGCAAACCCTGGACTCTGCCTACCCCTTCGGGATACCGGCTTGAGTTCATGTACATATATACATGTTTCTATAAGCAATGCCAACTTTTCTAGGACTGAAAATGAAGAGATCTGGTTCGTAATTTTGCTTTATGCATTTGTATACGTCGGAATAACACAAACCAAGTGGAGATCTTTTATAAAGGCCCTATGTCCCTGATGAGGGACAACAGGATATGAGTAAGTTAACACAGACCACCTCACGACGTAGCCGGAGGTACAGACGGCTAGACCGACAGACAGACGGACGGCGTCCCGTTCGCACCCTCGGGATATGGAACCCTAAAAGTTAACCTTCAGATTTCGCCTTAACACAAACAACACCGTGCACGTTTGTCGGTACAGAAAAAGCTAGTCTGCGCGTACAAAGTAAGTCTTGTACACCCGAACATTGGCCGGTTTCACATTGGACGGTAAAAGTAACGACAAGACATCATCAACCAATGAACCAATTGTTTGCTCGTTTGTTTGAATGACCTAAGACAGGAAACTAGCGTAACTTTGCTCGTCCTAGATCATTAATTCATTTGATTAAGTCAAGAAATATCAACACTCATTAACATTAAATCACGCTTGTATCCCCGAGGGGTAGGCAGAGCTCAGAGCCTGCCACTACTACGATCGTAACAGAACTCGTTCGCTTCATCAACATTCATTAGTCGTTGCACGCAAGCGCGCCGGTTTCGGTTCGTACTTTTAACAATTTCTTGAAACAAACGTACTGTGTCGGAGATTTCGTGGTACTCGTGAACTTCGTCGTCCTTCGATGTTGCAGCGGTGCTGTCCTCCGATTTGAACGACCTCCCCAACGTTGCTGATCTTACCTGCAAATAATGAGATTTAAACGCGGTTCAAAAAATGTGTAACGCTCACTTCGTGCCAAAAGGGCTACTGTAACATTAAATATTATTTTATTTAGATGACAAAAGATGTCAAAAGATTAGAGTGACATATCTTTTATACTGACTTTTAGACAGGTTATATTATGAAAAGTATCGTGTAGAAAAGAAAATAACCGCGTTGATTTATCATTTACCATGGTCTCCCCGCTCATATTAAAATATTTTTTTTTGTGCAAGTTCTCCATTAGAGCCAGTTCAATTAATGAGTTCTACCTTTTAGAATAATAAGTTCAGAGTATTTTTCGTATCGACGGTGAATGAATTTGCCATAATGGTACCTATACAAAGTTACCTTAATGTGCAATTCCCGAAACACGTGAATTAGCGCTTGTGTGATTAACAACATCTTCTGTTTTACGCCGTTTGAAATTTTAACAGTAGATTAATATTAATTACAGGACGATTGTGACTAGTGTTCAACACACTCATGACTAATATTTTATGTTGAAAACTCTGTTAATGAAGTTAAAACGTGTTTTGAAAAGAATAAATGTGGAGTTTCTTTGTTAGCTTCTTCTCCACATAATCTATTAATTGTGAAACTAACAACTTTGGCGTTCATTAAGTAAACATTCTGTTTTTATAATGAATAAAAATATTTGAATTTTTGTTCAATTTTATTTTTCTGTGGTTTAAAGAATTTTCTGCTTTGCAATGGCACTGTTTGATAAATAATGCTAAAAATGTTACGTGTTAATCTATTTAAGACATTCTGGTATGTAAGACAATGCGACTTGCCGGAGATCAGATCATGAAGCGCTAGTTTAGTAAAATTATGTAAACTTATCTCTATGGGTTTTATTCTTAGATGAATCAAGAAATAGAATAAAAGTTGTAAAAATTGCGCATTTTAGAGGTAATCCTGTTTATTACATTCTTCATGTAGTAAACCGAAATCCCGGGAACTTCCTATAATAATATCTATGCAAAGAAATATATTCATACTTGGAAACAAATTGTGTACCAACCAAAGAGCAAAACAGTTTTCGAAAAATTTTACATACAAAAATATAAGCCGACTTCAAAACACTACAGCACGAAAAAGTTGGAAATAATTCAACAGAATATCATTAAATTGGAAGTAGTTATAAATGTAGGTATTGTAGAAGTATATAATGCATGTGTTGGTATTGTATTATTATGTTTTATAATGATAATCATTTTATATTTAGAACTTTCGCCATTTTGAATTTAGATTAACCAACCATAAGGTGTTGTAATTTTAGGGGTTTTGAGCATCAGGGTTTTAAGTGTAGATATTATTATTTTAGATATTGTAATATGTTTTCCATGAAACTGGGCACCGCTACAAATTATACTTATAATTTGACTATAGACAAAAAACTGAAATTTAAAGCACATGTTGATACAGTATGTAAAACGAGTTAGCTCTTCCTTTTGTCTGGGACTGGTAATTTAAAATAAAACAAAAATAAACTAAATACAAGTAACTTAAAACCAAATTCAAATGTTTGTTAGAACATAAAATTTACCACAATATTACGGAATTTTTGGTAGGGACTGGTAATTTAAAATAAAACAAAAATAAACTAAATACAAGTAACTTAAAACCAAATTCAAATGTTTGTTAGAACATAAAATTTACCACAATATTACGGAATTTTTGGTAGGTTGTCACCATTGACTGACATTTTAATATAATTTGGATTTTAAATTGACATTAATCCAGATACTGTTTACACAATTTGACATAATAACTAATACTTATGTATAGTTTGGCGCTTAGTCGACGGCACCTCACCATACATTTGTGAATATGATATAAAGTTTAAAGTGCACTAGTTAATTCAACGAGAATTTATTGGTGATTCCCTCAAATTTAATAAAATTACATGTGGCGATGTTGTGTGTGCATGCTTTAGACCACAACTTAGTACTCATGTCATATTATTACTTTTATATCGTGTAATGGTTGTGATCCGTTTTTTACACCAAATAAAATGAAATAAATTCCACAATATAGGTGCGAGTAAAGTTCTTACAACACTGGCTTAAAGTAAATCGTGTCAGCAAAAGTGCTGCGCGGCACATTTGCTAGATTACATGGTTAATTGGGAAAGTAGACGTTATTGACAACGTACAACTTACCTTAAATTTTTCAATATCTTTATTTTTATTATTTCATTATCTTGATCCTACACTGTAAAATGGTCTTTATTCTCACCTTATTTAGTATACTTTTGCTCGTAGTAGGCTCTGACACTTGCTTTATGTGATTTTTTCTTGTGCTGCTCTTTGATCTGGAATCACCTGCAAAACATTTTATCATAAATGTAGCCGTAAAACACAATAGTCGCGATTATCTCGGTTTCTATTGCCCGAATGATGTGAACATTTCCAGCGACAAATCCCATTTCGGATATTTTAAAAGCCAGTTGGGACAACTCCCGAGCCCCCCCCCCCGTCTCAAAATAACGAATTTTATGCTCCACAATTTTTATAAAAAAGTAACCATCACTGGAGCAGTGGAGACCGAGATAGTCGCGAGAAACGGTTTTTTAATCTTGTAAGTTACGACGCACACACGAGGTTTTATGCGACTTCAGACAACTTTTAGATCAAAAGTTTACTCATATTATTACAATATTAGAAACCGGCCAGGTGCGTGTCGGGCCACGCGCCATGTAGGGTTCCGTAGAAAGAGTGTTTTTTTTATCTGCTTTACAGAAGTAACAACTTCATCGAAGTCATTTTCAATGGATTTGGTACGAAATTTTACTTTAATAAGTTGGTTGCCTATTACTCGTTAACTAGTAAAGCCTACTTAGCAGTGATACTTTTCCTTTTAAGTTCATTACATGTGCTACTACCTGAATTTTTTCACGTTTCTACAATCAACCGTTTAGCTAGGAGGGGGGAGGGGGGGGGACCCCCTACTCGGACAAAAAATTGCGCTATAAAGCTTAATATTTCGCAAACGGAGTCCTAAGTCAAAAAATGGTCTTCATACACATACAATATTTTTTACCGAACATTCCAACGATGCCCCACATGATGGGGTAGACGAGAAAAAAAAGTCATCCTCACTTTTCATGTTAGGGAAGGTACCCACGGTAAAAAAAAAAAAAAATTGTCGCCCTGATAAATAGTATACACATACCAAATTACAGCTTTCTAGTACCACCGGTCTTTGCGCTAGGCCGCGGACAGACAGACAGACAGATGAACATGGCGAAACTATAAGGGTCGGGCTACGGAACCCTAAAAAGAATTCCACTGAAGAACAGCTTTAATTTAAAATGTTATACATAGTTACCAACCGCTTACCGCTAACCGTTACTAGTTCGCTTTTAGCGACAAGACTACCAGTTCTGTACTAGGTAACCCAGATACCTATTTCACATTTTTCATGTACTTTTATAATGTATGGTGAGCAATAAAGAATTTTAATGTAATGTAATCTAATCTAACCCGGCAGTGGCGCGGGCTCGCGCGCGTCCGGAGTCAGGAGCGGGTAGGGCGGCGCCTGCGCACTCAGGTGCGACGGCGAGTTGGGGTTGATGAGCGGCATTTGCTCCAGATCCTCGGAAGGCTTGTAGGGAGTCACCACTTGCCGGGGCGGCTGTGGGGCACAGATTCCTGTATCAGTATACATAAAGGGCCTAACTCAGTTTCATCATCATCATCAGCCATTTGACGCCCACTGCAGGGCATAGGCCTCCTTCGTGGTTTTCATAACCATGAGGGGTTTGGCAGGCGGGTTGGCGATCGCAGTATGCGGTTGGAATCTCAGGAAGACGCTGCTGCCCGTCTCCTGGTAATTTATTTCCTTAATCAGTATACTATACAGCAAGCGGTAGAACGCCGGCCTCACGTTGGGGAGGTCGTGGGTTCGAATCCCGGCACGTACCAATGACCTTGGTTTCTTTGTTACGTACTTTTGTGAAGTTATAGTAGCAATACCACTCGCTAACGGCGAAGGAAAACATCGTGAGGAAACGTTAAACAAGGAGTTTTCTTTCTCTGCGCTATATGATTAGAGCGAGAGGACACGTTGTTTGAGTACTTGTTTAAGGCTGCTGTTACGTCGTTCACACATTCAAACAGTTTTATTGATTGTAATAAAATAAGTATACTCTTGATGAATGTGGTCTGAAGCTTTGATGCATAATTAAATTACGGACATTTGAATTACACTTTTGTTTTCCTATACATAGTGTTTAACAAAGAAAAGTTATTCCCAAAATTATTAATTTTTCATCAAATTGTCTCAATCACATTATATGCCTTGAGTATCCGCAATTAAATTATGCGTCAAACCCTCAAACCATATAAATCAAAAGTGTAGGTACTCATTTTATGACAATAACTGAAAATGTTAAATTTTACGAGCGAGACAACATGCTCGACGTTATAAAAGCCTTAAGGAGCTCCATGCAGTAACACTCGCGACACCAATGGAAAAATAATTTTTAGGGTTTCGTACCCGAAGGGTGCCAAACGGGACCCCATTACTATGACTTCACTGTCTGTCTGTCTGTCTGTCACCATGCTGTATCTCATGAACCGTGATAGCTAGGCAGTTGAAATTTTCACAGGCGGTGTATTTTTGTTGCCTCTATAACAACAAATACTAAAAACAGAATAAAATAAATATTTAAGGCGCCCATACAATAAACGTAATTTTTTTGGTAGACGCTTGAACTATTCACAGAATATTTAGTTCTATATTCGCTTCAAAAATAAACAATTAAATTAAAATAAAATAAATATTTAGGGGGGGCTCCCATACGACAAACGTGATTTTTTGCGGTTTTTCCCGATCTTTATGTGTAATTTGTATAGATAATGGTGCGGAACCCTTCGTGGGTCAGTCCGACTTGCACTTGGCCGGCCTTTTTACAAAAAGTTTTTACACCAATGTCTCAACTAGTACTGTACATTGGTCGAGATAAGCACTCAAAAATTTAGTTTTTCGCGAAAAACAAAAACTGCTGCGCTTAAATTATTTGCAGTTATCGGAAATTTGCATATACATACATAAACCCACGCCTGTATCCCAGACGGCAGGCAGAGACCAGGGACTGCCACTTGCCACGATCCTGACAGATCACTTTCGCTTCCACAACATTCACTCGACGTTGCATGCACGCACTCCGGTTTCGGGTACTTTTTATCTTGCCCTTTGCTAATACATCCCCTATTTGGACGAAGTATGCCCGCCTGGGACGTCCCTAAAATTAAATTTTAAATTTGTGTGTATTGCATGGTTATCTAGTACTTTTCGGAGTTTTTAGCGGACTTAAAGCGGCGCGGGGCAGAAGAGGACCATTTCGGCCATGCCATTTATTGATACGCACCGTACGTAATACGCCTTGCCCCTTTGCAGAGCTTTTGGCTCCAGATTGCTGGCAGCATTCATACCAAAGTTTGAAAAACACAATAGTTTACGCCAATTCTAGAAGAGGAAAGGCAGATAACAAGACAAAAAGAAGCACCTTGAAATAATTGAATTCGACAATGATTCAGAAATGTATGATTATGAAAAGTATTCCAAATAGCACCGATGACTTTTATGAAAAAACGGGACGGGCTAATCCTTTAAAGGAAAATGAATCCTTTGTAAAATCGAACTTCACACAAGGCGCGCTATCCCGCACGAGTGACGTCAGACCCGAATAACTTTCGGTTTCGTTGCTATTATTTTTTTTTAATACAGTTGCTCAAAAAGTGGCGTATTGCAGGGACGTATAGCGTTCGGGATGTGGGCTATTACACACTCGTGCTTTTTTTTTACCTTTCCCGCACTCGTGCGTTCTCTTTCCCAACTGTCAAAATAATGTCTATTAAAAAGAATAACCAACCATAAAGTTTTTACTAAAAAAAATCATAGAAGTTTTTATGATTCATGCAAATACGTATATTTCTAAAAAGAAGCTACTAATTTGTTTCAATATCAGATTTAATTATTTGATTGAATGAGTTTGGTTAGGTTTCATTTAATTTATTCATCTCATTAAATTTCATTTTCATTTCATATCAATAAAAAACTTCTACTGAAGACTTGGCTGTATGGGCATAGTTCCCTTTGCCTACCAGAATGGGTGAAGAAAAAAAAAACTCTGCTTATATTCTACGGTTGGCGCCATTTTTCAGAAATTTTCTTTGCGAGTTTAGTTGTTTGTTGCACAAGATGAGTAATTTCGACCCTAGTTTTTTTGAATTAACACCATCGGATCGCAGTATAATTTGCACACAATGCTTCGGAGAACATTTTACCGGAAAAGTAAAAAAGTCGCTACATATCTACATACGACGAATACTGCATGGAGAGAAGAGAAAAAAGCAAATAGTTTTTCATTTTTTCGCAACTGTATTAAAAATAGTCGTTCAGTACACGTGCGGAACCGTCATTGCAACTTGTTCCGACTGTCAACCCTCGCCTTCGGCTGCGCCTCGGCTCGGGTAGACATTTGTCGGAACTCTTTGCAATGACAGCCTTTCCGCACTTGTAATGAAATATACTATTTTAAATGTCTCACATTTTCCCACACACAAAAGTAATCCCTTCTCACTGTACCCCGGAAACATCACAGTGAGTTACGGGTAGAGTTTGAAAAACGCGTGGGATAGAGCGACTAGTGCAAACATAACTACTGTCGTACCTAATGAAAAGGATTTGTACGCACAAATCTTTTTGGCGGGCCAATGAAGTCAAACACGCACTATTGCATATCATTGTGAAAACTGCTCCTAAATAAATAATAAAATCAAACAAAACCGTCTATATTCAGCCCAAAAACTACAAGAACAGCGGACGATCGCTTTTTGTTTTATTTGTATTTGTCAAAGTAATTTAAATAATTTGCAATGCTCTCATAAAGTCCCAAATTCAATCCACCACGACGAGGGTACCGTGGGTACGGTAATTTTAACATAGAACCTGCCTCTAAAGCCTCTTAATCTGAAGCCTTTTTTCGCTGTATTTTCTGCACAGACTTTCGTATAGAGTTTTCTCGATATGTGTAAAACAAAATTTTTTATAAGTACATATATCTTTTTAAAAAACCTATTTAGAGGCTAAAAGTTCCACCCATGCCGGGACTTGCGCGACCTCTGGCTAACCGTGCCAGCGCTCTCCCAACTGAGCTAATGGGCAAGATAAGTAGGCATCGGCGAAATTTCGAGCCTTTTTACAAACTTCTCTGTATTACCACGTATTACGTGCATTAATTCTGCTGGGTGATTCGGAATTGTTCAGTAAAACTTTAGGAGATAATTCTACTCACACATACAGAATAAATTTTATTATGAGACTCCGATACATTGAAAAAAATAATTGCTGTCCCATACAACATAACATTCTGACATTTGCTCTGGCAAATAAATTAAATTGTTTATATTTTTTCATATTTAAAGTTGTTTGTATTATTGAGTAGAATAACCCCCTTAAATTTCACTGGACCGTTCCGTAAATTTAAAACAAAACAGTAAGCAAGGTCCGCTACTCCTACTGTCGGCGCTTGATTCTGTGTACCTCAAAATGTTCTCGTTTCGACTACTTTTTTGGTTTTCCTTTTAATTTTTCTCACTTACTCTGTATTTCCGTAGCAATTTAAATAAACATCCCCATGCCTACAACTAGCAGCCAAAAAGATCCGCCGCAACACTCACGCAGCCGGCGATGTCCAGGAACGAGATGTCCCCGAAGTAGGCGCCGTCGAGGCCCACGTGGCCGGTGTGCTTGACGTCCCCTTGAGGGCTGGAGATCATGCTGCGCTGGATCGTCCGCTTGCCGGTGTACGTGTGACGCTTCACGTCGGACCGCAGGAGGGCCGGGCGCGGGGACGCGGGTGCGCGGCCCGACTTCTGATGATGCCCGGGCGGTGGGAGAAGTGAGGGTGAAATGGCAGAAGAATATATGATTGGTGTGTGTGCGTATGAATATTTATTTCTGTGCGTAGATATCACTTCGACACCTCAGGTTCTAGAAATGAGGCGACATGAGCGGAGAATCGAGGTTTCGCGCGATTAAATTGGCTCTAAATGTTCTACTGCGGAGCACAGGCCCCCTTTCACATAGAGACAATGAGGGACCGCAGGTCATGTTGCGTTGGATCATCCTCTTGCCGGTCTACACGTCAGATCATGGGAGAGTTCTGATGATGCCCGTGTAATGGGGACAAGTGAGGGTGAAATGGCAGAAGAAAAGAGGCATCGAATTCAGGATGTATGCTTGATGTGTATGTGTGTGTATGTAACATATTTATTTGATATCGCTTCAACACAACGGTTTCTAGAAATGAGATGAAATGGTCGGAGAAGTGGGCCTTCGTGGCAAAGTAGCCTCTTAACAGTCCACTGCTAGGCATATCCTTCTCTCATAATAGAGACAATGTGGGACGTCCGCCTGAGGGCTGGAGACAGGTACGTGTGTCGCTTCACGTCGGACCGCAGGAGGGCCGGGCGAAATTGAAATAAAGCGTTTACTGCACAGAAATATGTCAATTTGACCATTAAAAGCTAGCAATATTGTTGATTTATAATCCGAGCCGTGAAATATTTAAATAAATCATGAATGAATGAAACGAAATAGGCATGAATTATATCAACCCCGAGCGGCAGTGTCAAGCCGCGGAGATTGGACGAATAAATAAGAAATTGATCATGGTTCGTGAGCAAAAAATCACCAGAAAGAAATCAATAGAACTTAAAACACCAACGGTCCCATGGAAATGTTTTCAAGGTCAGATTGAATTGAGTATGAAATAAAAACTTGTGAATTACTTACAATAACTGTTACCTCATTCACTGCAAAGCAAAGTTCAGTAATAAAGATGGGCGTGACTTACGGGCGGTTTGATATACGGTCTCGTGTTGTGAGGGTCGAAGACTCCACAGGCGCCGCCCGGGAGCACCCCGTACCACATTGAGGTCTTCGTTATGCTCCTGAAATAACCCCAGGTTATTTAGACCCAGGTCAGATTCCCAATGCGGGCATGTACCTGTCTTTGTTTTCTAAGTTATGTACATTTGTGAAGTTATAGTAGCAATACCGCTCGCTAACCGTGAAGGAAAACATTGTGAGGAAACCTGAGTGTCTGAGCTATTCACATACCTCAGCGCTTGAAATGGCCAATCCGCGGTGGGCACGCGTGGTGATTAAGCCCATACTCTCTCCCTGAGAGAAGGCCTGTGCCCTACGTATATATAAGGCGCTCACCATCTCCCGCTATATTTAAAACCAGAGTAAAAGAATTATTTCTGTCTTAATTAGACAGAAATTTAGTTGTAAGTATCTATATACTTATAGTATTTATGCATGCGGTATCCATCTGTAATTGGATGCACATTAAGCAATGATATTATAATAGTAATATACCTAGTAAGTAATTTAATGTAACCTCTGTTGATGGATCAAATAAACAAATCAAATCATATGTAGGTATATCACCTTTTTGTTGTGCAGATCACACACTTGTTATAAGCCACTATTTATGCAAGTACATGTAGTACGTGTTATGTATAGTATTCAAGTACGATATATGTAAATTTATTATTATTATTACGTATATGTATGTCTATTAATATTCGTATTTGCACCGACTACCCGTGTCTATTTCTCCTTCGGCAAATTCTCCAAAATGAGGTTGCCTGTAAGAAATTGCTATTAGCAATAAGGCCGCCAATTGTATGTTTGCTTTTGTCATTGCTGTCTCTGTAACATTTTTCCCGGTGTACGATAAAGAATATTCTTATCTTACCATAACACCAGCTATAACTAACAACGTTAAATGGTAACATAATATTATCTAACATTAAAAATACACTTTTAGATTCCAAAGTTTACTTAGGAACTAACAACTTTAGGTTTCTTTTTATATTTGACATTTGAGGAATCCTTTGTGTAGCGGTCACGACTGATTACCATGCCAGAAGTTGTGGGTTCGATTCCCACTGGGGGCTGCTGTACATTTGTACAAATGGCCTCAGTCTGGGTGTATTGCCAAGTTTGGGGTGTCCTTGCCTGGTTACCATAACAAGAGGCACCCTAGTTTGAGGCCAGGACAAATGATTGTATTGTGTGAAAGTCATTTATGTATTTGTGTACTAATATGGATGTTGAATTTATAATTTATTCTAATATTTGCCCAGTGTGGCGGTATGTTAGATATGGTTATCAAATATTTAATATTACGTGAAATCTTAATTTGTCCAGGAAAGTGGCAAACCCTGGTCTCTGACCACCCCTCCGGGACATGTATTTATGAATGTATGTAATTTCAAAAAATTTGTTAAACCTATGTTTAATTTCTTTACAATTTTTAAAGCTGTTTATGAATTAGTCGAAAACCATCCACTGTTCTGGCTCGAAAATAAAAATCCTAGAGCGGACGGATAGTCAGGGGATTTAAAAATAGCTCCTATGCTCAATGTAGAGGTTGGATAGATACAATGGATAAAACTATTTTATGTATTTAATTAAAAACTAAACGCGATTCGCTGGTAAGAATGGCTGAACCGTTCTGGAATTTTTTTATGTCCGTATAATAAGGTTTGTAGGAAAAAAAACTTGAAAAATTGCCCGGAAAATTACAAAATTGAAGAAATACTGAAAAATGTTTTATTGATATGTGATTTCATAAAACCATCGCAAACAAATTTATTGGACAGGGCAGCTGTCGAGTCAGCTGGTACACAATAATTATAGTACTGCTTAGTCTGAAAACGACTCACGCATCCAATGACTCACAGCACAGACTCATCCATTATTTTCGCACGGCTATGTCCCAGAAGGGTGACACAACGCGTATGACGCCCGTAAATATTATCGCTGTTCCACTTAAGGTAATCATCGTTGCGCAGGTGGAATTTTAATCCGGAACAATAAAAAAATACACCTATTGCGCAGGATTCACAGCTTTCTCACCACTAGAACGATTATATACCAAGGGAAGATAGATAGAGAGATATATATATACACAATATATATATACAATATTCTTTATTGTACACAACAAATACACATAAATTAAACAAATCGTGCCCACGGGGAGAGCCTAAGGGTCACCACGCGTGCCCATCGCGGATTGGTGGGCACGCGTGGTGAATGGCTCCTCATAACATACTCAAAAACACTGTTGTTTTCATTTTTCAATGAAAATACTAGCTTCGTAGTAAATCCATATTTCCCAAATTTTCGCCATAATCTAGTGGCGCGCCTCGTGTTTCTTCTCTTTCATAAGTATCCACACCGCCAGGAATGGCTGAAGATGGCACGTCAGCTTATTTAGGCTTCAAATGTTTTTTACATACATAAACATATATAAACTCACGCCTGTATCCCAGAGGGGTAGGCAGAGACCATGAACTGCCACTTGCCACGATCCTAACAGATCACTTTCGCTTCCTCAACATTCATTAGTTTTTTACAATCATTAAAATGGTAGCTTATGCTAGATTGTGCGAGTGACTCAACATGCCAGACGTATCAGCAGCCTTAAGGAGCTCCATGCAGTAACACTAGCGCCAACAATGTAAAAAATCATATCTTTTTAGGGTTCCGTAGTCCGACAAGGAACCCTTATAGTTTCGCCATGTCCGTCTGTCTGTCTGTCAGTCTATCCGTCCGTCCGTCCGCGGCCTAGCGCGTAGACCGGTGGTACTAGAAAGCTGTAATTTGGTGTGTGTATACATTTTTATCACGTCGACAAAGTTAAACAATAAAATGGTGGATTTTTTTTTACTGTACCTCCCCTAACATGAACAGTGGGGATTGTCCGAGTAGGGTCCCCCCCTTCTCCTGGCTAAACGGTTGATTGTAGAAACGTAAAAAAAGTCTGGGATGTTGTCTCACTCGCACAATCTAACATAAGCGGTCATTTTAATGATTGTAAAAAAACTTATGAATGTTGAGGAAGCAGTACTGCTTGGCGCCCCTTGACCTCCTCAGCCGTGAATTTGAAAACAGCAATTGAAAACCGTTGTTATTTTCAAGGTCAGGACTGAGCAGGTTGAGGAAAACAGGGTCTAAGGGCAACAAGGACGTTACTCACTCTTTCCCAAGGACCGTGATTATCTGCCCCGCCTTGTATTCGAGGAAATTGTTGCGGCGCGCCTCCTCAGGCTTGTGGAAGTTCTCTGACGCTTGCACCTGTGGATGAATACACGTCATCATCATCAGCTATTTGACGCCCACTGCAGTTTTCCAAGCTTCCCGGTCTTGTGCCGCCCGCATCCAGTCCCCGTCACCGTAACCGGTTCGTCAGACCATCTGGTGAGGGGCCTGCCCACGCTGCGTCGTCCAGTCCGCGGTCGCCAGGTCAAAAATTTTTCGCCCCAACGGCCATCAGTTCTCCGAGCTATGTACTGCGCCCACTGCCACTTCAACTGAGCAATTCTTCAAGCTATATCAGTAACTCGGGTTCTTCTGCGGATCTCCTCATTCCTGATTCGATCACGCGGTGAAACTCCTAACATAGCTCTCTCCATTGCTCGTTGGGCGACCAGCCAGAAGGCTCGAGGCCCATAGTCAGCGACCAGGTCTCACATCCATAAGTCACGTCACCGGCAACCCACATTGGTTATACACCTTTGGACGCGAAAATGTCTTTTAGTTTCCCGAACGCTGCCCATCCGAGTTGGATTCGACGAGTGACCTCTTTCTCGAAGTTGGACTTACCTAACTGGACTGTTTATCCCAGGTATACATAGTGGTCGACCACTTCAAGGTCAGAGCCGCCAACGTTGATAGGAGTGGGTGCTATATGTGCGCTCGACATTATCTTAGTCTTGTACATGTTCATTTTAAGACTCACTCTGTAAGCTCTGTTCAGGTCATTGAGCACTGAACTCAGATCTTCCAGGGTTTCGGTCATAATCACTATGATATCGGCGAATCGAAGGCGAGCTTTGTACACGTGGCTGTCTTCTAACAGCGGGAAAGAAAATTATAATGAAACAGCGACAAAGAGAAAGAAACTGTTAGGTAGCCAACACAATATAATTAGTTAATTAAATCCCAAATCAAAGTGGCAGGGAGTTTTGTAGCGTTGAAATTTGCTTTTATTTTGAGTCTTACGTTTATTGCACATAAGTAAACTTTAAAATGAAAATACGGCAGACTTAATGCCGATATATAAATACTAGAAATAAACATTCGTTCCCAAGGTTTAGGCTGGCAAAGGTTGATTTAATTAATACATCATTTATGGGGCATTATGGTGAACTTCTTTGATAGCGATAGTATGGACTTATCATTATTGGATCAAAATAAAATTTGGTCACAACTTGATAAGTGATGTTATCATTATCTGACCAAATGTTGCATGTAAAAACAGGAGATATTCGTTTTAGATCATTGTCGTCCAGGCCATGCTAACTGTGTTGGAGATACCAAAAAAGTTATTTTTTTTACCAGACAGACTGCTTTGAAAACTTCAAATCATCAAAAATTGAGTTGTCACTATTTGACAAGTGGACACAGAGGTTTTTTACGCCATTGTTTGAGCCATAGCGACAACGGATGGAATTCGACAACAGAGCCCCATTTCACAGGTCTTTAATGGAGAACTTATCCAAAAATATGTATTAATCTCATCAATCGTGTTTTTTTTCTCTACGGCTACTTCATACTCACATAAAATAACATAACCTGTCCAAAAGTAATTCTACACCATGACACGCGCCATGCAAATCGGGCTCAAACAATGACGCCACATTAAAATGCGTCACGAGTACAACATACTCGTTTAATTTTGAAATTGAATTCTTTTCGGTCTAACTAACTGACTCGATTCTTTTCGGTCTAACTAACTGACTCCCGAGTACAATAGGTTAAGAAATATCTGTGTAATTTCCTTTTTTATGTACAATAAAGTGTTCTCTATCTATCTATCTACAACCTCACCGTCTCCTAACATCGTACATACCAGTTCAGGCCGTATATCTTGCAGTTTGATCTCCAGATCCTTGAACTTGGGCCGATCGTTCGGCTCGTGCGACCAGCACTCGAGCATCGTTGTGTAGTAAGCTTCCGGACAGCACTCGGGCCTCTCTAACCTCTGAAAATTATAAATATTGGTTTTTAGTGATGGGAAAGCTTGTTACAATCTTTAGAGCCCGATGACACTGGCGATTTGCGAATGTGTGTTTTTTTTTTTCGAAAGAATAAATAATAACACGGAGAATAAAAAGGTGAATAGAAGCTAATGCCTTGTTTTGGGTAGTGGGTACGTTATGACTCATCATTCTTTACGCTAATCGTTCAAACACTGGGCAAGGCAAAACCAACCACGAAGTTCAACACAGCGCCATCTAGTGTCCTTCCTTCTTTGGTTGAGATACAAAAAAAAAGGAAAAGCGTAGCGCGATGAAACTCACGTGGAAGTTGGGTGCGTCAATAGCCTCGAGGATCTGTTGGCCGGAGAAGGCGGCCCAGGGCTGGAAGCCGTACGTGAACATCTCCCAGAGGCAGACCCCGAATGCCCACATATCGCTCGCCGAGGTAAAGCGGAGGTAAAGGATGCATTCCGGCGCACACCTGGTTTGGGATAAAACAACAATGAAATCGTACCATTAATAAGTTAATCATTCGTTTACAACTGTCGACAGCACGTGAACCTTTACACGCGTGCGCTCTACTCGGTAACGTTACTTAGCAACTAAAATGTATAGGTTGATCAGCTGTCACCTGTGCTACTAATAAATAATGAGATGAAGACGACTAGTACCCCTATTAAGTAAAAACAAAACAGTTATAACGGGGAAAACTCGAAACCCGACTACCAAAGTCTTACAAAAGGCTTAAATGAGTCCATTGAATATTTAACTTCAGGAACCTCTCGTTGAATTTCTGGTAGAAAACTTTGGTCTTGCCTGCTGTAGTTTAAAACTGAATGGACACGTCTTCGCAGTCTTTGTTTTATAATAAGTTTTTTTTGAATACTTTGTTTGCTTTTTATAATAATAAGTGTGATGTCAGCTATCAAGCCGACGCACGCCATTTTGTATTTTTCGTGACGTCAATTTGAATAAATTTGAATACATTGACGCGTTTTTATCAAATTGACGACCATGTATTCACATGACATTTTTCTGAGCGTTTTTGTTACAAATCTAACACTGTCTTGTTTGCGTACCTTCGTGTTTACTTTGTGTTTCTGTGACAAGTTAAATAAATGTCTTCTTCCTTTCTTGCTGCTTTTCAAATCCGAGAAGGACCCTCAGTGGTTCAGAGATATTTAGATTGAAAACTAATGGTGCTGTTGATAGACTTCGTTAAGAAAGAAGGAAAGAAAGAAAGAAGACATTTATTTACGTTCGTGTACGAACTTTGGTTAATGAGTAACTGGGCAAACTAGCTTCGCTCGTTTACTTTAAAATTACTGACCGCCATAGACCAGTACTATGGCACGAGTCACGCGTTTTGTGGCGCTAAGACGTCGTAATTTGACAACGAATGTACCGGAAAGTCGTGAATTTTGTCGCGACTAGCGTCGCCGTACTACGCCTGCCGGAATGGAACTATAGATTTCTCGTTTCGACTTCCCAACTAAGCTATTGTATTTAAAGTTAAAAAGCCCGCTTATGACATAATAGCTTAGATAAGGAGCTATCGTAACGTTAACGTTGGTGGCGAATTTCATCTTTTCAATGTTATCGCGTAGCACATTTTATTTTTTTATGTTTTTAAAAACTCGTTACTAAATATAAAAGGGTATGATTTAAGCTATCATCAATTTATTAAGTTTTGAATGTTTTAAATAATAAGGTTTGTCCGTAAAATAATAGATCTGTCATCAAAGTGTAGTCGCCAAACAATATAAAAACAATTTCATAATAAATCACATATAATCATCGGGATATATTATAAAGTATCAAATAAATAGGTTTGTACTTATTTTAACAGGTTTGTCCTGATTTCTGTATAATCAAATTAAGGAAAAACGGTCATTAACAAAATGAAATATGTAACGTAAAAAATTCATAAAGATCCAGAAAAAAAAGTTTTTGTGTACCTATGAATTTAACTACTATCTCAGAACACAATGTTCTGAGACTACTATCTTACATTAGGTACTTGTATACTGGTTGTACCTATTGTTGTTTTTAGGGATATCTACATCTGCGGTAGTCTTATTTACACTCTGTTAATATTTATTAATTAGTAAGTAGTATGAATGTATTAGAATAATAAATGAAACACAGAATTACTTAAAATCATAATAATAATTATTACCTAATACCAATCATAAAATTAAAATTGTACCTAATTGGCAGTAACCGAAGTAAAAAAAGAAATTGTACAGAAAAGAAACGAAAAAAGTAAGTAATTATTGAAGAATCAGCGCTGGTTTTGCTTTAGAGGGCCCCCTCTTTTCCTTTTTTGGCCGATAGGCACGTGTTTCGCTTCTGGTGGGGGGTTAGCCAGTTTTATTCGAATGGCGAACCCCATAATATGTTTGCACATATATTCCTTGTAAAATGCAGGGCAGTTGCATTTCCCATGCATCCAGTCAACATTGTGGGGTAGGCCCACTTTCCATTTGTTAAACCATTGGACTTTGTAATCATCAAAATCAGTCCATGCGATCTCAAAGTTCTGTATTTTGTCTCCCTTACCAGCCGGTATTTCCTAATGTTTAAAAGTATCATCACTGTAAGTCAGTGTTACTTCTTTAGACAACTTTGCCCATTGGTAGGCTTCTGTCCAGTCTCTTAGAGTCATCGTTGGTAATGTCACAACTGTCAAGCGTGTATTCATCTTTTATTACTCGGTTATGTGATTCCAAAGCATCATTAGTCGCTGGAGAACCATGCCAGTTACGGTTTTGTAATTTGTAACGAAAGTATTATTTGTAGAATTGAACGAAATAATTTGTAACTACTATACTGTTGACAAAATAACAAAAAAAAAGAAACTAATCGCAATCTGCGGACGATAAAAGATTTATTTGATGACAGATCTACTATTCTGAGTAAGGAGCGGTTATTTTTGGAATAAACCTATTATTTTGAGAACAAAGTTTTAATTCAATGGATGAACTACGATTATGTTGATAATCCATCTCTTTTTCTACGTAAATATTGAAATTATTTTGGTAATTTGTACCTGGCGATACTTTTTATTTTTCTGAGAATGAAAATATTTCGTGGCGATAGACCTATTAATTAGATAATACAAGTTGATGACAAATATAAACTTTGATGACACAAAATATAGTTCCCAATATAAAACCTAGCTAGATTCATTTATCGTCTCCAAAACCCTCTACTTACAAAATTTCACAGAAATAATTGGAGCCGTTTCAGAGATTCAATTTACAAAAATGCTCGTTTAAAGTACTAAGATGTAATAAGATACAATTCTAAAATGGAGGTAAATTCTGAGGGCCAATTCACGGGCAACTTCATAACAGACGAACGGCGCCGAGCAATCAATGAAACGGGAGGCCGCCCGCCCCACGCCGCCCTTAGCCTTGTGGCGTGCACAAGTTGCAATCAATACGACATTGAGTGCCCTTATCACTCAGAACTGAAGGCCCGCTTTCACTGGTCCTATTTTTATGTAGCCTATATAAGTCCCACTGCAGGGCACAGGGAGAGTATGGCGTTAATCAGCACGCGTGCCCACTCAGATTGGTAATTTGGAGCGCTGCAGTATTTGAAAACTGATCCTACAAACTCGTTTATATCGAGATATTTGTTTAATCCCGAAAAAGGGACGGTCAAAACGGGTGTTTGAAAACAACGTTTTATGCAATAAATATAAACACACTTTAAAGTAGACGTTTCCAACTACATCTCTTATGATTAGCGCCAAAATTTTACTATTTAATACAAATTATTAAAATTAAATACAAAACACGCTCAAGAGAAAACATAATCTCCATTGAGGTGCAGCGATGCAACGGCGCCAGCAAGAGTGGACCTTTGCGTAAGATGTGTCCCGGGGCGGCTTATTTTCTTACGGCCTTATTTATTAAAACACGATTCCTCTAAAGCACTCCTCAGAGGTAGTCTATCTAATCTGTGGTTACGTCATTTCCTTGTAAAATCTCCACCACAGACTATTTTAATTGGCGTTTATAAAGTGTTTTAAGGAATCATGTTTTTATAAATAAGACTGCTTTTGTTTTTCTTTTCTTTCGAGATTGTTTTGTGCTAATTTAGATTTTTATGTTTGACGAAGTTTTTGTGAACGAATTTAATTTTAATATTCTGATAATTTGTATGTTATTATTGAATAAATAACCTTTATTATTAAGTTTTACTAATTTTAATTTTGCTTCTTTAAACTTACTACTTCATAAATAAACGTGGGATACGAGTGTAAGTTTGAAATAAAAACTCTATGTACGTCCAGAAAAAAAATATTCTTATTTCAAACTTAATCTTGATGCCGTGTTAATTTTTAAAGCGGTCAACATGTAATAATTTCTTAAATATTAATATTAATAATTTTTTCAAGGTCTACGGTAGACTCGATCGAAACCTTACCTGAATAATAAAACAAAAAATATAAAGATTTCGAGTCGCCGACATATATCCGCAAAATTCGGAAACAGTAGTGCCTAAGTAAAAAGGAAGATTGTCGAATATTTTGTTTAATTCTGTATGGTACTGACAGACCAAATTAAATCGCAGTCGCCTTATGGCCACTCTAGCGAAACCATTGGATTTTAAATTCAATGGCGAAACATCACTGACACCGGATGACATCTTGAGAATTTATTTTTTGTTTATTTTAAAACGGTTGTTGCCGACCGACCAACCAACCTTTTTTATGTTATTAGTTCTTTTATACTTTTTCTATATTTTTATGTCTAATATTTTAAAAATTTGAAAGAGGACTATGTCAAGGACAACGACAAATAAAAAAGATTCCTAAAAGTTACTCTCGCGTTTTCTTAAATATTTACGTGCATGCGTTTCAACGGTCAAAATGTAATAATTTCTAAAATATATCGGACGCCTGCAACAATAACACTGGCCTATGAATACGTCTCACACTTCCGTGAAATTAGGCAGTGAATTCAATGCCCATTTATTCCTGTTAAAATGTGCAAAGCGCAATTTAAATGCAAACAATTTGTAAACAGATACAACAATGTTAGATCGGTTCTGTCAGAATCTTCGTTATCCCATGAAATAAGGGTGAAAGGTCCAAACACAAAATTAGTCCATGCGGTTTCGGTGCAACGTTGTCATTCGAGAAATATGAATAAAGAAAGTTCCCTTTTACGTCCCTTTAATCTTGCTATCTCCAAAACTCGACATTGGCAGAATCCTTAGGGTAGCCATAATTAAGAATTGAACTTTGCAATGTGAACTAGATAACGCTGCTAGCATTAAGTTCGCCAATGGATTTTAATTTTTTCCAAGTTTATTGCACTTGAATTTTACTGCTATTTTTCCATGTGACATTTCGATTTTTATTGACATCTTGATTTATTAAGTTATAGAAATTCATAAATTATTGTAATGGTACTTTTGTTATGTTTGTTATTATTTATTCTAATTCACTGACATCTTAAGATCTAAAATGTTTATACTGATTGTGACTAGTGTTCAACACATTCATGACTAATATTTTAAGTTAAAACGTGTTTTGAAAAGAATAAATATGGAGTTTCTTTGTTAGCTTCTTCTCCACATAATCTATTACTTGCGAAACTAACAAATTTGACGTTCATTAAGTAAACATTCTGTTTTTATAATGAATAAAAATATTTGAATTGAATTGAATTAGTGCAATTTAGGGCATATTTGTATAGCAATGTTATAATTAACAGGGTCATAAATTTTTATTTAAGCTATATTTCCTGGTTTTTCCTATAAATATACATACTAAAAATATAAATACTAAGCAATTATTTGTACTAGTTTTAGAGCATGCAATTAAATACGCAATGGTTTAACGGTAATGTAAGAAAAATTAAACGTTCACCGTGAATCCGAGTGCACCGTCAGATATCACCTTTACAGACGGTGCATGAATCATTTTTGTAAACATACAGCTGAAGTAAGCCAGTATGGCGCCGCTGAATCGATAGCGGTGACGGCCACTAGACTCGTGCCGGGGTCAACAGGACGATCTCAGCCTTAACCCTTTAGAAGGAAAATTCACAGAGCGATGCGTTTTACGATACATCTTTAAAAGGCACTAAACGTTCGCCCTTTATGCCCCATTTCAAGCTCCATAACCCTCACATATCCGATTTAATTGTTACTATTGCAACATTATTAGTCGGCGAAATTTATTTATTAAGTGGTACATCACCGCGTGTGGCGCCGAATTAAGAATAGCTCCACTCCATTTCCTTCCGTGGATGTCGTGGAAGACGACTTAGGAAATATATTACCAGGAGACGGGCAGCAGCGTCTTCCTGAGATTACAACCGCATGCTGCGATCGCCAACCCGCCTGCCGAGCGTGGCGATTGTGGCAAGACCCTTCGTGGTTAGGAAAACCATGAGGGAGGCCTATGTCCCGCAGCGGGCGTCAAATGGCTGATGATGACATCACCGCGCTATTTGCAGTTGTTCCACCAATAACCATTACTCAGTGAATCTGTGATTCTTTAAGGGTATCGCCAAATTCGTAAACCATTTTACCAATACTTTTTACAACATTGGTGGTTGTAAGGAAACCCTTTTAATTCCTTAAGATTATGAATTTTTTTTGCAGTTCATAACGTCACCGCAATAGGTAATTGTTGAGTAGGTACTCAACAAACATGTTAATAAATTATTAATGGATTATGATCGTGGTACATCAAAATCACGTTTTTCAACATTTAACAATTGTTTCTTTTAGAATAGGTAGGATACTTTTTTTGCTGTTTTGAATCATACCTTAGCGAAAGTAGAGTACTGATCTCTTTAGTTTGGAGGTTAGTACTCTAGTTTCATGCTTCTTTAGTACTTGAGCGACCTAGCATCGCTCATTTCCCTTTATTAAAACACCTAAATAAGCAGCCTAAATCCGTCCCACTGTAGGACACAGGCCTTCTCTCAAAGAGAGAGTATGGGCTTAATCACCACGCGTGCCCACCGCGGATTGGCGGTTTCCTCACGATGTTTTCCTTTACAGTTAGCGAGTGGTATTGCTACTACAACTTACTTCAAAATGTACGTAACTTAGAAAACAACGTCTTTGGTACCTGCCGGGATTTGAACCCACGACCTCTCGACTGTGAGACCGGCGTTCCACCGCTGCGCTACCAGCGCTTTATAATACTTTTATGTATAGGAGAACTCAAAATCCGCTTCAAAGCGAGCGACACGACTACACGTGCAGAACTCTGACAATACGCTCGAAACTACTTCGATATTATTGCGCATCCTCATTAGAGCAAAGTTGAGAAGAGCTGCAAACCTGCCAAAACTACACCGTGTAAAAGTGACGGGACTCACCAGGCGACGGGAAGCTTGAGATTCACGTTGTAGTTGG
Organism: Yponomeuta malinellus; assembly: GCA_947308005.1. NCBI lineage: Eukaryota > Metazoa > Arthropoda > Insecta > Lepidoptera > Yponomeutidae > Yponomeuta > Yponomeuta malinellus. Next base: position 4,657,940 of record OX370995.1, read on the forward strand.
TCTGGTAGTAGTCCTTACCGACGCCTAGGGCCCGGGAGAGACCAAAGTCTGAGATCTTCACTCTGTCCTTGTTAAACACTAAAATATTCCTCGCCGCTAAGTCTCTGAAACAAACAGGTGAGCGTCGATTAATAATTTTCATAATATTACCGGTCGAAAAGCAATTCTAGTCACAAAAACGCGCCACAGCACTCGGGGTCAAACGATTTCATCACAAGGTGCTCGTAACGCCCTGAATTGTATGAAGGTTTATCAATATTTGAGTTATTTCGCAAAATTACGTTTTTATGAGCCTACACCCCCATTTTTAATGAAGAAACTAAATTTAATACCCAAAAATGGTATGGCTTATATTTTTTTCCTCATTTTGTCTATGTTTTCTATGGTATAAAAAATATTGAAGTCAATTTAAGTTTGAGGCAAGTTCCCCATTAAACTACTTACCCCCGGTTTCTCGTACTAGTTAATCTACTGTTAACAGCTGTCAGTGGTTTTTTTTGTACACACTTCGGTCAATTGATAGCTGTTAACAGTAGATTAATCGCGTGTTAGTGTACGAGAAACGGGGGTGTACAAAATGTAAAGGCGGACCGATTGAATATCAACCATAGACTATCCTATCCTATCCTCCTTATCCCTGCGAGAACGAGACTTGTTTAGTCGTGCTCATTTGTACCTTCATGCCTATATAGCTTCAATGTCTACAAATGCCGTAATTCCGTTCTGGTGCGAAAGTGAGGTTGCTATCCCCCGCAAGTGAATATTGAGACAGCGATAGGTCGCGCGGAATGCTCCCGGAGTTGATAAATTAAAAGAAAAGCGTGACCAAATGTGAAAAAAAACCTGTGAATTGCTTATTCAGAGAAAAAACATACTTTGTAGGTTAGGGACGTCATCATCATCATCATTCAACCACAAGAAGTCCACTGCTGGACATAGGCCACCTCCATGGACTTCCAAAAAGACCGGTTGGAAGCGGCTTGCACCCAGCGTCTTCCTGCCACTTGGATGAGGTCATCTGTCCATCTTGTGGCTGGGCGTCCTACGCTGCGCTTGTTAGGGACGTGATAAATGAAAAATAAAAGGACTTGGATTTTTTTTTATTCTTCCTACTGAATCACGTTTCCTTATTTATCAAATTTTAGATAATATAATGAATATTGGCATGCCCTTACCATACATATGTAAACATTGTATTTAAGGAACTAGACCTGTACAAAAATCCTGCTTCGCACGGTACCTGCGCCTTAAATCTCGGACAATAACTTCTCCATCTTTTTTATTTTATTTTGATTTATTTAGTAATCCAACAGGCTCTTAAATTTATAAAACACATTTCGTTTAAATTTATTTATAAGGCCTAGTTACAGGTTTACCTTAAATTATGTAACTAAAACAGGAAACGGAACTCTTTTTGCTCGTAGACTGACTGTGGACGTGGACTATAAATGGTAGCTCACGAGGCCCAAGAACCTACAGACTAAAACGTAGGTTGTACGTTCTAAAATAATAACCATAATACAATATACGATGTTTGCCTCTGTAAACCACAATTACAAAAAATATTAACCGCTCATGATGTACATCTCTAAAACTTCCTGATTTCGCAGGTGTACCTGGAACACAAAAAGTTCGCGGTACACCGGCGCAGAGGACGTACCTGTGAATCAGTCTTTTGTTCTCCAAATAGGTCATGCCAGCGCAGATCTGCTCGGCGAACTCGCACAGGTTGGGCACCGGGAAGTTAGGTCGCAACGACACTTCGCGCAGACACTCGAGCAGGGAACGCAGCGGGGCCAGCTCGGTTACCTGCCAACAGAGAGGCCAAATGTGGAAGCGTATTGGTCGAACGCTGGCCTCAGATTCGAGATGTCGGGGGGCTTGAAGCGGCATTTACTGTTAGAATAAAAGAAACCGACTTCAAAACACTACAGCATTAAAAACAGAGAATTAATTTAAACGAATATGACCTTTTGTTTGTTTGGAGCCGGTGCCAAGTTACAGGACCAGCACATACATATTGAGCACCGACTCCAAAATATATTATACAATACCTAAATCGAATTTAAAGATCATATCCGTTTATTTCTGTTTTAGTGCTGTAGTGATTTAAAGTCGGTTTTTATATATCTATTTTAAAAAAATCACCATTTCAACATCATTACTATGACTCCGACGAATTCTGTTTTCCGAAAGCACATGCACGAGCCACTATAAAAAACACCCAAATCGCTTCAAGTGTGCCTTTGAAATTTGAAGAGCTCCCTCGATTTCTCCAGGATCCCATCATCAGATCCTGACTTGGTGACTATGGGCCTACCTGTAATGTCTACCCTTTCATACAAAAGAATTTTCCAAATCGGTCCACGCGTCTTCGGACGATTTGAGAACCTCCTCGGTTTTTTTAAGTCTGTTAAAAAGGGGGTTTTACAAGACTGCACAATATTTATTTGCGGGAGACAATACTTTACACGCTAGACACATTTGCGGTACACAGGAGAGAGGTTTGGGGGGAGTGTTGTCCCTGATTGGTCCGACTTCCGCTTGCGTTCCGTTTTGTCATCTAACAGTACCGATGAATCTGGTAATGGTAAATAAAGGTGAAATCTAACTCTTGCAGTTGGATAACACTCTAACATACAACGAATCTGCAACCGCTAAGCACCCAAGGTGACGTCTTATGAACCCTAAAAAGGAACGTCAATCATCGCAGCTGCATAGTGCTTTATGCACCTTTTATGCAAATACAAAGGGCGTTGCAAGCGGCGAAGATACGATAATATTTTATCTTAAGATACAATATAGCTCGCCGTACAATCCAATGGACAGATCCGAAAATATGAAAATGATGGTCCAACAAATTGTATGGCGAGCGATATTATATATTATTATATCTTCGCCGTGTGTGACGCCCGCCTTAGGGGTGCCGTAACGATCCTTGTTGTACTTGGGTACCTATTGCAATGAGTACCATGCTAGTTTTCCAGCAGTTTTCTAGCCGTTTCCTTTCTATAAAAGTTTTCGTTACTGAAATATAAAACCGTAAAGAAAGGAATTCGATTGCCACAATACAGTGAGTCGTTACATTTCTGACACTTGCTCGGAGAGATATACACAATCGGCGCTCCGATTGCAACAAAACATTCCTTAACCGGGAGAGTGCGCCCAAAATAGATACTTGTAAAAATAAACACACATATGTACGTACAGGCCTTTGCAGTATCAGATGCGTTTGAAGACTAAAATTACAACTAAGGACGACTAGCTATTTTAAAAAAAAAAACCGGCCAAGTGCGTGTCGGGCCACGCGCTATGTAGGGTTCAGTAGAAAGAGGGTTTTTTATCTGCTTTACATAACTAACAACTTCATCCGAGTCCTTTTCAATGGATTTTACACGAAATTTTACTTTAATAAGTCGGTTGCCTATTACTCGTTAACTAGTAAAGCCTATCTTTACTAGTTATCATCACCACTTTTCATCTTTTCATGTCAGGGGAGGTACAGTAAAAAAAAATCCAACATTTTATTGTTTAACTTGTCGGCGTCATAAATATGTATACACTATGTATCACCGGTGTTTGCGCTAGGCCGCGGACGGACAGACAGACAGAGAGACAGACAGACACCTTAAGGGGCTCCAGGGAGAGACACAAGCGCCACCGAGGAAAAAACCCATATCTTTTTTTACAGATTGAATTCGCAGAAAGCGTCTGTACAGTCTCTCAATCATGTTAATAGTGATTTTGGGACCCATGGCCGTAGACCTAAGGCAAAAGACCTAGGTCTAGATAGCATTAACGCCAAAATCGGCCGATTTCGCCATAAATGCTATCTAGTACCAGGTTCGCGATCCGTGATCTTTCCTTCGTTCTTTGTCGTGGGTCCTAAAAATCACTGAACAAGATCGAGATATTGTACAGACACATTTTGCCATCTGTAAAGGAAGATATGATTTTTTTGTCATCGATGGCGCTAGTTAGCCCACTGGATCCCATTAAGTTGTACCTTGATTGTTCAGTTACAACGAAATTACCACCTTATCGAAGATGTCATAGTAGTCCTAGTCATTGCGTCGGAAACAAACGGCATAGAAATGCATGTGAACCGAGAAGGGTAAATGTTGGATATTACTTGGGCGTCTAGAAAAGCTTCACTTAAAAATTGTCGACGCAGATTTCCTATGTGCATTATCCGCCATCAAAAATTTAGCCTTCTCAGTTCACATGCATTTCCTAAGGTATATAATGACTGGACTATGTATAGGCACAATTAATCAGCTGTTGGTTTGACGCCACCTTGAAACCAGCGAGTTCCAAATAAATGGCGAGGAATCATACGGAATACCCGAAAGATTTCCTTTTTTCAAAAAGGCTTTTCAGAACACCTTTAACGTATAAAGTATTTATCAAAACTTGAATGATCACGTAAAATAATTGTCTCCACTCTTACGAGAAAACGTTTAGAACTCAATAGAAAAACTAAATCAAATAACTTTTTTTTTTATTATGAGTGTAACTTGATTTTTCACAAAGTTTGATACCTTTAAAATCCCGATTTTTTTAAAGTTTAATTTTTTGAGTCTTTTTCTGACCTCTGTGGTGTAAATAGAATGTCACTGTTATCTGATCTAATCTTAGATAATTAAGTAGGAACATATCGGAATACCAACTCAAGACCTCACTAGGGAAACCACTAGCCTATCCCAGTGTCTTGAATAGTGGTTGCTCTAGTGAGGTCCAGTCCAGTCAGTCGCTGCAACCGTTTTCAGTACCGATGTGTGGTATCGTAAAAAAAATCTTACCAGCATCAAGGAGTCCATGTGGAGTACCACCCCGTACAGCCTGACGATGTTCGGATGCTCGATGCTATGCATCACCGCCGCCTCCTTGAGGAACTCTGTGGAGTTTGACGTCATGCGCTCGTGGCCGAGACACTTTATTGCCACTTGAAGCTGTTGGGAGAGGAGTTTGACTCTATAGTATTGGACGACATAAAGAGCTAAGAAATTCTGTCAAATACACATGATTCCTCGACCTACACTCAATGAACGTTACGATTTAAACATAGGCAAGCATGATATGTAGCGGTGGTTAGAACATTGGGCTCGGAAGCGAGAGACCAAGATTCGATTCCAGTGCGATTGTACCTATGACTTTGTTTTCTAAGTTATGTACATTTGCGAAGTTATAGTAGCAATACCACTCGCTAACTGTGAGGGAAAACATCGTGAGGAAACCTGAGTGTCTGAGCTATTCGCATACCTCAGCGCTTGAAATCGCCAATTCGCAGTGGGCAAGCGTGGTGATTAAGCCCATACTCTCTCTCTGATAAAAGCCCTGTGCCCTACATTGGGACGTACATAGGCTGCTTATGAAGCGAGATCTAGATCGTTTAGGAGAAAAATTATAGAGACAAAAAAAATCGAAAATTATAATTTTTGAGTTTTTTTTCGAAGGCAACTACAGGTTTGGTAAGTTAAATGTTAACTAATGAGTCGCCTAACAACTTACTCTATTCCTCAAAACTGTCTTGCATTAACTAAGGCATGATAAGAATAAGGATTGTAAATATTATTTCGCACAGAGCACCAAACAAACACGTAAAGGGTACCCTTTGACTTGTCGCGAATATTGTATTCCAGGGCACGGTTAAAGATAAAGTGCATTTCAATGCCGCTGGTTCGTCCTGGAGATAAGTCAGTCACGAACAATGCAGGTGATCAACGATGATCATAAAAGAAAGAAAGATTTATTCCACCAAAAGTCACACACACAAGTTTACGAAACGACGAAACAAAATTTACGAAAAACATACAAATAAAACATGATAATATACAAGATAAAGATCAAGATTCATTTATTAGCATATGCAATAGTAGTGGCATGCATTACTACGGTCTTAAATATAATATTGAAATGTTAGTTTTGCTTCAAGAGGTTTTGCCAGAAGGTGGCTTGCAAATAAGAGAGGTTCGTCATCACATAATAATGATTAATCATTCACAAAAAAGGCTATAAAAATATGTCAAGACAAAAATTACACATTATTATTATCATCAAATTGTGTCAAAAAGTAGACAGCTACATGTCCATAATATGATGGTCCGTAAATTAGAAAGAAAAAATTAATTATAATGTGTCATTTAGGAATTCATTAAGATTGTAGTAACATTTGTCAATAAGTATTTATTTGAACCGTGTCTTAAATACATTTGTGTTTAATTGTTTGCAGATTGTCGAAATTTTATTATATATTATAGGAGCCACTCATACAATGCTTTTGCCCAATAAGGCTGTAGAAAGAAAAGAAAGAAAGGAAAGGAACATAAATGCAATCTGTACAGTTTGGTCGCGGTATGTTTCTGTTGCTGCAACTGCAACGCAACGCAACTGATTTAGCATTGTGCTGACGGTGCGAGCCCTCAGCGCTGGTTTTCAGTCAGTGCCTACGTCATTGTGAATATGGACTCACCCTTTGATTTCCCGTAGACCAGGTACCCTGCTGTACCACGCCAAACTGACCCATTCCGAGCTCTTTGTTGATGGTGATATCCTCCACCGATATAATGTGTTTCGTCGGCACTTTGACATTATTCTCTGTGAACGGCTGGAATTCTAACGGTATGGAGCCGGCGTTCTGAGAGTACTGTGGAAAGATGGCCAGATCTTAATGCTTAGACATTGGGCTCAAATCAAATCTACTCAAAATACGTATAATACGCATGGTTTAGAATTAAAAGCGCGAAATTTGGATTCGCGAAACTTGCACAAAATCTGCTTTATGAAATCTTTTTCTTGAAACACTAAGCTCATTAAAAAATATACGAAATTTGGGTTTTGTGGGAATGGCTTATTAGGCTCTAATTAATTTTTTTTTAATATATTATTTTATTTACTCGCTTACTGTGAAGAACTGTGTGCGCGTGGGAATTGAGCCCATACTCTCTCTCTCTCTCTAAGAGAAGGCCGGTACCCTGCTTGGGACGTATAAAGGCTACATAAAAAAAATGTAAGCACAATCAAACCTCGATTCATCATCATCATCATCATCAGCCATTTGACGCCCACTGCAGGACATAGGCCTCCTTCGTGGTTTTCTTAACCATGAGGGGTTTTGCCATGATCGCTACGCTTGGCAGGCGGGTTGGCGATCGCAGTATGAGGTTGGAGTCTCAGGAAGACGCTGCTGCCCGTCTCCTGGTATTTGATTTCCTTAGTCGCCTTCTACGACATCCACGGAAGGAAATGGAGTGACGCTGTTCTTAATCCGGCGCCACACGGATTATTATACTTCGATTATTATCCTTTTAACATATTGGTAAAGTTTAATCGCGACATTGCGGCGTTTGTATAGGCATCCCCTCGCGCTGAGCCTTCTCGAGTAACGCGAATTGCAAATTATAAAATTCCTTTTAGCTCACATCTAATGTGGTCTTACCAAATCGCCTCTCTTGTTTGAGGTAAGCAGTTTCTTTATCTTGGAGATGTACGGGTTAGGGAAGTATTTGGAGTAGTTCTTTTTGTAGCGACGCTGCTCTGGCTTCGACAGGCCGATGTGGGCCAGGTCTTCGGTCAGAACAAACTTGAGCTGCGACACCTTAGTTACTTTTAATATGTCTCTGCAACAAGACTTAGAGCTGAGATATCAACAATACGGAAGATGACTTAAAGTTTAATTGGGACGAAATTACATAAAAGTTTAAAAAAAATGTGAGTGTTAGAATATAACGTGCCGGCGACGCACGGGCGCGACGATTTCAATCTAAAATAATCCTTGGTGTGGTTTTACCAGCGCGGTTGGTAAGCGTCGCGGGCCACGAGCGTCGAGTGCCTTGGATCGTAACATGGCTTATCGGCCGCGCTTACCACCCGCTCGGACCCTAAGCGTCTCTCCGTCGTTTCTCCGTCAAGAGCGTGAAAAAACCTCCTTGGGAATGTTTTGCAGCAATTTCTCCATGTGTGCCATATGATGAAAACATGACGATATGTCATGTTTTCTTTACATAAATGTAAAAATAACAGATAAATGGTAATTTCTATGTAGTTTTTTTGAGTTTGAAAGTTCTTGAACAAATGGTGCAATACAACATTATTATCGTAAGAGCGAGTAGCTTAAAAACAGATTTTGCTTTCTTGTAATAAGTAAGTAATAACTAACTTTGGCCTTTGCATCTAAGTATGAGATGATTTATACAGCGTCCAGTGGCACCTTTACTCACACTAGATGGGTGAAGGGACCACTCGGCCGCTGCAGTGCCTGAGACATTGCTTATAAATGGAGTATGATTGCTTAGCGCCTATACGATCCGGACGCTTAGTTGGCCTACCTCATAGGAAAGACAAGTCAATAAATATGTCAAATATCAAGTTTAGGAGCCATTCAAGTATTCCATACCATGCAAATATTTACCCTCCTCCCACCCCTCCCCCTCAGCAAGCAAAGCTCTTACCCGCCCCTCCCATGCTTACATAAACAATAGTAAGTAAATGCATTTTTCTTAAACATGCGCAGAAATATTGTCATTACTTTTGAATAAAGAACACGCAAAGTATCATATTTACGTAGACTGAGAAACCAAAATCACTTCCCGGCGCGTTCTTTGAATTTGAAACGAAGAGCGCGCCGGCAATGTTGTATGAAACGGGGTGCTGTTTGAATTTAGAACTCTTTCATCTATCGTACACATTGCGTTCTCGTGGCTCTATAGCCACAGATGCGTTTACCTTTCGGCACAAACTGTAAAATACAAATAAAAATTGGCGGTATAGTGGAGTTCGTTGTTATTTTGTTAATAAAATAATTAAAATGAGTTCCGATGATTCTAAAAGTGAAAATGAAAATTACATTGACTGCACTCCACCAGATTTAAGATCGGAAGTTAAATTAGCGATGGAAAACCTGCTTCCAACAAAATCAAAAGAAAATTTATTATGTAAAAGGCCCCTTTTTAATTCCTTGCATTTTTTTAAGAAAAGCACTATATATACCTCGGCCGAAATGTCTCGTATCATTGAAGTCCTTACCTCCGGCTCGGCCTTTAAACTCATAGGTACTCGACCTGCAATTGCCTATTTCGCTGCCTTTGCAATAATGTACTATTTCTTTTAATGTTTACTGGTTTTTTATTGACTCATGAGCAGCAGTTATAAGTCTAGAAATAACAAATAGGCTTAGAATAGAGGCTAAAATCCTCTATTATTCCACGCACATAATATTTCTAACTTCAACATAACTTCCGAATCATTTTTGGTATAACTTGTCCATTTGAAACGATATCTTAAACATGGCGAAAGTGGATCAGCGGTAAAACAAACATTAACTCACAAGACGTGAAATCGTCAATAGTACCAAAAGTAACAATACATGAGCATAAGAAATTCAGACAAGTGAATAGCGCGCAGTAATTTCCCTACTCGGTTCCATTATTTTTGGAAATCCCTGAAAATGTGTTTCATTTTCAAGCATAGACAAGTAGGGCTGCCATGTGTTCAAAGCAAAATCGACTAAATTTTGTAGAAAATCAGAAAAATTAACTAATAAATACCTACTGCTGACATAATCACTATCCAGACCCCCCCTACCCTATGTCATGAGAAATAATCAAAGCAAAGACCCCCCCTCCCCCTATGCAGTACGTCTGTAATACTTAAATGGCCCCTTCTCTAAATAATCTATTTAGATAAACTCTTTATATAGGTATATAATATTCCAAAAAACGAAATGAGTAAATCTTGGTCTCAAGGTACTGTATAATAAATAAGGGAAAGTGTCTTTATAGTATTATTATCATTATTACTAATTAACCTATCAGTGGTAATATAATTGGGTACATGAAGAATTTCCTATGAATACTTTGAGTTATTTATTAAAATTATTGCAAATATTGATGTGTTTATATCTTCGACTTTATTGCATGACTTCATTGTCACAGAACAATGGTATGTCATGGGTGACATCTCATCATGTACCAATGACTTGGTTTTCAAAAAACAGAGTTTAAAACTGTCAAAGAGAACCCTGAGTTGCATATATTTGCGAATTTGTAGTGCACCACTTGCTAAGAGTGTAGAAAGCTCTTGTCAAGAAAGCCACAGCTTAGTCAGCTCTGCATGTATTGATATTGGGTTTCCTGTAGGTAGACCCAACTATGCTAAGAGGATGGCATAGATGCTGGGCAAGCCTCTGCCCCAGGCACCAATTTACATCAGCAACAGTGTGAGGGTAAAATCAGATAGCAGTGGCAGTGTAATCTACATAAAAGTCACTGCAGGTTCAGACAGGATGTTAAAAAGAGTCCCACTATTAACTTAATTCTAGAATTATTTAAGTACTTAATTTTTTGTCAGAAGAATCCGACCAGGTATCACTTTGATAAGTAGCTCCGGTTTGAATAAATTCCGAAGCTAAGTTAATAATGTGTAGTGCCTATGAGAGTTTTGGTTTGAAGAATACTACCAGTAATCCATGTAATTAAATTATTTGTTACTACCATAATTAGTACCTACCTACTCTACGGGGTCGTCAAAAACCCACGCCATTTATACTAAAAAAAAAACATCCATTTGCAAAGGTTGTCTCTAATGAATTTTCAATAAACAGTGAACGTTTAAGAACTTGTGCACGATGGACTAAAGCCATATCACTTACCTAAATAATTCATGATACTGTTGAAGTTCAGCTTCTTCCAGAAATTCTTGCAAATTCTCTCGGTCTTCGCAGACACCTTCTGGAAAAGTATTTTTTGTTTTTAGAGGCGGATCGAACTTATCGGATCCTTTAATTATGTTGAACGTAGGGTTTTCTTACCCATAATATAGCAGTACAAAAAAGCACTTGACGAAAAGCGATTTCTCACAAAAAAATAACGAAATTCAATGAAATGCAAAGAAGACAAGTTTGTAGATTTTTCGTGGATTTGTTTGTGCCACTGCCACAGACAGACCACAGACTAGCTTCTTTCTTCTGACTTTTTTATTTGCATAGAGGTATTTGACATCCTCCTTGTTTGACATTGACTTAGTGTTGCCATATGAAAGAACGAATGAAATTTCGCTCTTCACAGAGTAGCTGTATATAGAAATATTTGGTCTTGATAATGAGTGATTAATGAATCTTTTTTGTCAGGAACCATTCTCTCAGGCTCTAAAAATAATGGGAATCACTTTAAGAATAATAACTATAATACAAATAATGCAACTTTGCATTACGTGAAAATTGTTACAATGCTTTATCGCATATAGTAAAAATACAAAAAACTATAAAATAATTGAAATTTGGTACACAAACATATTATTTTTTTATCTAATTTGTGAGGCCACGGTAAAATATTTAAAACGTCGGATTTTTTTTCTCCATGATTAACGCCAAGTTATTCGACAAATCAGGCTCTAATTATGACGTTACAACGTACTCGATTCGACATAAAAACCAAATCAAAAGAAGTTGAGCTTCACAACACATTACGGGCTGCTTTCATAATAATAGTCACCACCACAATAATAGTCACACCAGAGTTATTTTCTGAATCACATTCCATTTTCATAAAACAGTGGTATCAAAATTATATAACTTCTGCCCAGTCAAGGTCAAGGTTCAAGTTTATTGTCACGTTACTAATTCTATTTATTATATCTTTTATGTTTTTTTAATGTTTGAGTTCAATATTTGATGAGAATGCTATGTTTATATGTTGTATTCTTAGTACTAAGCCGATAAATAAATTAATTATCTATCTATACTTACGTTACCTAATCTGTATTTCAAAAAACTGTCAACATTGTGTCAATTTTTCATTTCATAAGAAACAACCGTCAAATTCAAATAAGAAAATGTTTAGTAGCACAGAAACTGCGACTTAATGAACAATCAAGTTAAACCAGGTGTCCATTTCAAAATCTACATTATTTTGGAGAAAAATGGACAAAAAAAATTCGAAATGTAATCTTTTCAAAGTCCTTAATTAACAGAGTTTACATAATTCTTTTTTAACCATGCATTGAACTGGCTTTAAATAAATTGTGTAATATAACATTAAAGATTATTTAATAAATAATATCTAAATAATCTTTAATGTTATATTACCCAAAGTGTTTTGTGTATTTTAGGCATTAGATAGATACTATAAAGTTTATAATGTTTATTTATTTCTAGTATTTACATTGCGTTGGCTACCTACAGTTTTACATATTTTACCTGAAGTACATAATATTTTCATAGATATACTGATTAGCAATTGTTAGGATCTTAGTTTCTTTAAGGAAATTTCTTAAGGAATCTTTACTGCCTAGCTTATAAATGCACTCTTCTGCAAGACATATATTTATTTATAATAGGAAAACTTACAGCTATGAAAAACATACATTACAAATGAGATAGACACAGAGAGCCAATGACAAGTTTTCACTGGTAGAAATATTATAGTAGAAAATGCCTAAGCACACACAGGAGACAATATTTCACTCGCTTCAAAACAAATAGATAAATAGACAGTCAATACACATTCGTGGTCTCAGATGTAATTCAGAGTGTACAATAGAGAACAAATAATAATAATATGGTCTCAAAGTCTGCTGCCCGACCCAACAGTAGTATGTATTACCCTCACTAATATTGTTTTGTGCATTTCTCCCTAGAATTTTTTTTGGCAAAAACTTTTTACGAATTTGCTACGGAACCCCAAGAAAATAATAGAAGTCTTGGTAGAAATTATTTCTTTGGTGGCGGGCAACATCTGTCACTGCTTGCAAATATGGCGTTAGGTTATTACAACTACAAAATGCAGTGTGGAATAATTTATTGTGTTTTTCAATACTGACTTTTATTCTAAAAGACATGTGCCGGCGATAAGACTATTTTGCACCTGTATTAGTGAAATAACAGAGGTTTGAAGTGAAATGCGATTAATTCGCAATGTAGGTACAACTTCAATGATCTTGATCCCAGAAATGTCCTTTGCGATTGCTTTGCGCGTATTTTATTTATGAAATGATAAATTGCTTTGTTTACTTATCGCGTTGCAAATCCTTCTATAATTTACTAAAGGAATAATTATTATATCTAGTCATGTTCTAATTAAGACTCTCAGATTTTGTCAAGACAGAATTTTATAATGTTTTTATCGGCCTAGGTTCTTGGAGCCCTAACAAATTAGAGATTTTGTTTGAGATTTGTACTGTAGTTAGACCTAAGTTTAGGATGTAAATATAGGTTAATTAGCACATAAGCTAGTTAGGTATATTCTTACTATTGTAAATATTGTAAATTGTTAGTAAGTTGTGATCATGGGAAAGCAGTGTAAACCCTGAAGAGTGAAGCAAGCAGCATCAGGCTGGTGAGTACAAGCTTTTTTACCTATTCTATGTATGCATATTCTACATGGATTAAACCTATCTAAATGTTAACTTTGCTACAAAATTTCTATGCATTTATTACCCCCAGTTTCTCGTACACTAACACGCTGTTAATCTACTGTTAACAGCTGTCAATTGACCAAAGTGCATACAAAAAAACCACTGACAGCTGTTAACAGGAGATTATCAGCTTAGTGTATGAGAAACCGGGGGTTAGTCTACTAAGTTCTTGGTGCTTGTTGATACAATTTCAAGATCGAATGAATATGCTCTCAGTTCCTCTGGTGTTCAGTCATTTTGATCATTACATGACATAAAATAAGTGTTCTTTTGTTCAAAACAATCCAACTAAATCCAACCAAAACAATTCTGAAATTACTATTTTAATAATAATTTTAGTGTTAAATAACACAAGATACAATACCTACATGATAGATACCTCTGAGACAAGCCTCAGAGACGGTGGATAATTTGTGGTTACATCTTTCCCTTTACTACAGACTGATTAAACTGGCTCTGATGAGTGTCTTAGTAAGACTGACTGTAAGGTTCCCTCCCTAAAAGGGTTCCATAGTTGACAATGAACTATTAGTGTAGTAGTAGCTTTATGTATCATTGTACCAGGTGTACTCCTTGGTAAAACTAGTGACCCTGAGGGAAATTAATTTGTGAATAAAACTTTCTCTATTCTATTCTATAGTTTTGCCATGTTCATCTTTCTGTCTGTCTTTCTGTCAGCGCCCTAGCTTAGAGACAATTAGTACGAGAAAGCTGAAATTTGGATACATATTAATTGCATCAACAAAATGGTAGCATAAAATCTTAATAAAAAAATTGTAACGTTACTCCCACACCTAAATTAGTGATACAATTTTTTTTCTCGCCTAAACTATAGTGTGGGGTCTTGTTTGATTGGTCGTTTAAAAATATTGTGGGTGTAGGAAGATTATTTGTTAGGATTGCCACAGCTTTGCACAGATTATCCCTTCTCAGATGCAGCAGGCTACGTGAAAGAGGTTTCAAGATCATTGGTAGAGCCTCCTTGGCTTATCTGCATTTGGTTTCTGTTCTCCAAAGTTCATCATGCTGGCTTTCTGTTCGCGACCTCAGCCACTTCCTGAACAGCCACAGCCCTATCTCCATAGAAATTTTAGAAATATTTAGAAACGCTATATCTTTGTTGTCCTACAATTGTCGTGTTTTATATTTTATAGTACTGTTAACAGAAACATTGCGCATATTTTTTAGTGAAAATAAAATTAGACTACGATAAGATAACATGAATAAAAAATATTTTGTGTAAATCGTTAAAAGGCAAGTATTTCTTAATATATTAAAGATACAATGCCCCATTTTGTAATATAAATGGATATTATATTGTTATTTTATTCAAAAGCCTGACTTTATTGTTCTAACCACAATTTTTTTATTTAAAAAAAAATACGTTTTTCTCAATTTTCATTAAAATCTTAATAGTTAATTACCAGCAGTCGGGTGACTGCGAAAGTAAAGGTAGCATTCACTTTTGCAGACTTATTTATAAAAATAGTAATACATATTTGAGGACTTCTTTGAGCAAACCGTTCTTTAAGCCAAAAAGAGCGGATTCTAATTTTGTAAATGGGACTGCTAATTATAATTTTTTTGTTAATGTATATTTTACATGTTAGCTGAGCTCTCTCCAATTACCAAAATGGTTAAACGCAGTCTAAGAAAATGTAAATCTCTGCTATAATTGCTTTTTTAAATTTTTTGTGTTTTGGTAATAAACGATTTCTATTCTATTATATTCTATTCTAAAATCTCTTAAATTGTTTAAACAAATGCAATACATCTTTTTGTCAATTGTTTATTGTGTCTGGACCTATCGAATAGACGCATAAAATTTACGTGACCGCAACTAAGTCAAAATAACACAGTGCACGTAGCAAAGTCTTTCTACTAGTTAATCTGTGTGTTAATCGACTTCGCAATGTACATCGAAGTGTCATAATAAAACATGAATTAAGTTGTTGTTTTAAAACAGGCCATTGGAGTTCAAGACGTACTTAAATCATTTTTTCTATAAAAACCTATAAAATTTAGAGGCTAAAAATTCCACCCATGCCGGGACTTGAACTCGCGATCTCGGGCTAACCGTGCCAGCGCTCTCCCAACTAATCTAATCGGCAAGTGCAGGCATCAGCGAAATTTCGAAGCTCACAAACTTCTCTGTTTTACAGTACAGGCAGCGACATCTGGCTGAAGTAATTTACATCACATGCAGCCCTGAGTACCCTCTTTTATGCAGTTAGGTTTTACATCGGAATCCCAAAAATTCCACCCATCCCGACATGGGTGGAATTTTGAGCCTCTAAATACGTTTTTAAAAATTGTCCTCAGCAGGGATTAGTGCAACAAAAATAATATAATTATTTGTTTCATATTCGATTTCCAACGTGGGTTCTTTTTTTGTAGCATAATTTTCTTGTGGTTTATTTTATGTATATTTATGACAAGATTTATTTCAAATTGAAGAATGTAAATTCTGTTTCTTGAATGTCAATGTATAATGTTATCCACAGTCTTCGAGTTGAGCTGTAGTGGATGAAAAGACAGCGAAAAAGAAACTCCACTCTGAGCATCTTTCCCCAACTCATCCTAAATCTAATACTCATATATCAAGAGTACTTTAACTAGGCTCTGTGGCTTTATACCAAGTTCACAGTTTATAGAATTGTACTTATAACTGTGAATGTAATTTTTCTTTTCGATTTTAAATCAAATTGATAAATAATTAGTTCAAACACAAATGTAATGAATAAAAATCTCCTTGAAAGAGTAAATAATAAATTTACATTTGGACAGAAACGGCATTAAGTTGTAAAGCTTTTCTTAAGTTTTTGTTACATTGCTTTACAGTTTTCTTTCATAGAATCGTATTAGTTTACTGCTACCAGGTTTTACCATGCATAAAGTTACCCAGTATCTCGTCAATCTTAGCATAGGCCATCCATTACACTAGGTCAGTCTTATGAGGATAACAGCCTAGGACCCAGGCTAACATGTCTTCTTTAATAAAATGATTCCTTAAAACACTCCTCAGACGCAGTTTAAATATTCGGTGGTAAATGGAATGACTTAACCACAGGTTATTTAAACTGCCTCTAAAGAGCGCTTTAGAGGAATCGTGTTTTTATAAATTTGCTCGTAAGAGATTAAAGCATTTTTGGCAAAATGACAGTTTTTGAAGGAAAGGATGTTCCAGGCTGTAGGTTAATAGATTTGTAGATAGAAGCAGGGAAATTCTTTGGCACTTATTTCTCCAAACCCCATTGTGGTTGGTTTGGTTTTATTGAGACTATTTTGTCTTTAAAATTTGATACATGGTTCCCCTGTTGCCAACAATCATGAACTTTTAATCTTTTTACCCCAGACCGATTTAATTTTCATAATTTTTCATGCGATTGATCCACCTATAGCTCCCCTTGCATCCTTAGAAAAAAATATAAGGCCTGCTTACGAACTAGTAAATAAATGCTACCGATAAATGTACGCTATTTCATTGACGTCAATGGCCCATAGGCAAGTCTCATTAAATAACCATCAGCTCCGATCTGTAAATATTACCATGTCAACCAGTCTGTTTTCGCAATAGTCATTGCACACACATTCATTCAAATCGGATAAGGTGAATAATTTTTAGGTCAACCTTTTACACTTGTTTTTGTGTTGTTTGTTCAACTCTAAACGGAAAATCTAAGCAGTCTCTTTGGGTTATGCATGCCTTCTTCAGATTGTTACGACAACTGCATCAATTTTCAATTCAAATTACAAACATTATTCATTCACAATGGACTTGGTCATCTATTGTAGCGAAGATTATTTGTATGAATAAATAGCAATTTTCCCACATTAAAGACAAGGGAAATGAAAAATGTGAGAAAACCCAGAAGCCTAGAGGATTCTGCACTACTAACTGTATTATTATTATACTTTATTGCACATAAGACATTTAACAGGATAGTACATAAGAAATGACATGTACAAAGGCGAGCTTATCTCTGTATCATTGATGAAAAAACCAATGGCAGGTCACTGCTGAACGACCAAAATTCTTTTCGCTTATATATTATGTACTTTCACGCCATTATACATGCAAATGAATCGGGTGATATTAAAAAATTCTACACTGTATTGAGAAGACAAAGGAACAAAAGGTGTGGTAATTATTTATTATTATTACGCGAATCATCATCCATATCTATTCCCGGCGAGAGATTTTTTCAGATTAGGAAACAGAAATTCAATTCAATTCAATTCAAATATTTTTATTCATTGTAAAAACAGAATGTTTACTTAATGAACGTCAAAGTTGTTAGTTTCACAATTAATGGATTATGTGGAGAAGAAGCTAACAAAGAAACTCCACATTTATTCTTTTCAAAACACGTTTTAACTTAATTAACAGAGTTTTCAACTTAAAATATTAGTCATGAATGTGTTGAACACTAGTCACAATCGTCCTTTAAATAATATTAATCTACTGTTTAATGCCAAACATCTTTGTCTTCTAAATAATCCTTGATGTTATAGTAAGCCTTTTTGCACAGAATGTGCTTAACACATTTTTTAAATCGCGTTGGAGGTAACTCTAATATATCTTGAGGAATTTTGTTGTAGAACCTTATACAGAAAGAAGTCACAAGGGGCCAAATCTGGAGAATACGGTGGATGGGGCAGCAATTCGTAGCGTAATTCGACCAATTTGGCCATGGCAACGGCAGACGTGTGAACCGGTGCGTTGTCGTGGTGAAACAGCACTTTTTTCTTCGCCAGATGGGGTCGTTTTTTCTCTAATTCGGCGTCGAATCAGCCCAATAAGTCGGCACTGTAAAGCCCTGTAATTGTTTTATCCTTCTCGAGGTAATCGATGTAGATCACACCTTGTGAATCCCAGAAAACGGTGGCCATAACTTTTCCGGCCGATTTTACAGTTTTCGCCTTCTTTGAAGCACGTTCCCCGGTCTTGATCCATTGTTTTGATTGCTCCTTGGTCTCTGGTGTGTACCAGTGGATCCAAGTTTCATCGACGGTCACAAAACGACGCAAAAGCTCAGCTGGATTCCGCTTAAACAGCGCCAAACACGTCTCCGATGTGGTCTCACGGTTGCACTTGTTTTCCGGTGTGAGTAAACGCGGCACCCATCGCGCCGACAGCTTTCTCATGCCGAGTTCCTCGTGAAGAATATGATGCACTGTTCCTTCTGAAATGCCTACAGTCTCAGCTAGCTCCCGAACCTTCAATCGGCGATCTGCCAATACGAGATCATGGATTTTTTTAATGTTTTCCTCCGTAGCAGCCGTTTTCGGTGCACCTGGACGTGGTTCATCAAAAACTGACGTACGGCCACGTGCAAACTCGTTGGACCAATTCTTGACGGTGGCCATCGATGGAGAAGAGTCACTAGAGAGAAGAGTAGGAATCGAATCACCGAACGATATTGCTCTTTTTCCATTTTTGTAAAACCGATCGATACGTTCGCTTCCATAAGTTGTCAAATTAAAACAAATGAAGGGATTGGAATGAAAATTTGAAAAAAGAATTAAAAAAGAATGTGCTACACTGTGGTAAAATTCTTTTGAAATTACAGCGCCCTCTGGCGATGAGGCTAGGTACTTATTGAATGCACCTCGTATAAGGTTCTATTAGAGAAATGACGAGGACAAAAGTTCTGTGTTCAGCCGTGACATGATCTATCTGTATGGCTTCCACTGTTTTCATCCGTTCAGTAGCGTATGCCTAATAAAGTGACAAACTGTCCTAGTTTGATATAGTGTCGAAGATATTTTCTTACAATGGCCAGTTGCTAATCGTAATACCACTTGCATAGTACCAACTGACTTCGGAATAAAAGCCGCACTGCGCCGCGAAAAAGCCGCGAATATTTTTCAATATTTATCTTTATTTTTCTATGACAGTGCCCGTTCTGTTCAGTTAAAACCAGTGGTAGCGTTTCGATAGAACGCTGGCCTCATATTTGATAGATAAAACCATGTGCCAATGGCATTCCTACATTACGTATATTTGTGAATTCGTAGTAGTAATACCAATGAAAATACGCAGCGTAAAACTATATTTATTACATATTTAGCGATACAAAAAAAATCAAACTGTAATTGATCTATTAAATACTCTTTCTTTGAGAATTCCTGTACCTATACAAGTGTTGCTACTAATGCGCTGGGCGGAGCACTTCAATACTCTGCTAAATGTGGATCGATCAGCTGATCTACAAACTATCCGCTTAATGCCTCAGCTCCCTCTTGCCTTTGAGCTGGACGAGCCTGCCGATTCTGCCAGAAACTCAGTTTGGCTTCCGACCGGATCGAGGCACATGCGAAGCTATATTCTCTGTGCGTCAACTGCAAGAAAAGAGCAGAGAACAGGGTCGTCAGCTGTACCTTTGCTTTGTTGACCTAGAGAAGGCTTTCGACAGCGTGCCTCGGGAAGCTCTATGGTTGGTGCTAGGTAAGCTTGGGTGCACGGGAAAGTTTGTGAGACTGCTTAGACTCCTGCATGACGACATGCAATGCTGCGTTGCCGTAGACGGTGATCAGACAGACTTCTTCCCCGTTACCTGTGGGGTGAAGCAAGGTTGCGTTTTAGCACCTACTATGTTCGCCTTATACTTTGCGGTGATAGTTACAGAAGTCTTACAAATTGTTTCTCAAGGAGTTCGCATCCGCTTCCGCGCAGACGGCAGCCTTTTCAACTTGGCTAGACTTAAGGCTCGCACTAAAGTCTCACACGCACTGATCACCGAGATAATGTATGCTGATGACCTGTGCTTCGTAGCAGAATCCCCAGACGGCCTGCAACAGCTAATGTCCGCATTCCACCAAGCCTGCAGTAAGTTCGGCCGGAAGATCAATGTCAATAAGACGGAGGTGATGTCCCTGGACATACACGGTCACGAGACAATGGCCATAAAACTTGGTGAGGATGTGTTGAAGCAGGTGGATAAATTTCGCTATCTGGGGAACACTGTAACATCCAAGTGTGACCTTGATGCTGAGATCAATAGCAGGGTCGGTGCCGCAGCTGCAGCATTCGGCAAGCTATGTTCCAAGGTCTTCTGCTCTCATGACCTTAAGTTGGCCACTAAGATATCTACATATATGGCAATCGTGCTGCCAAACCTCTTATACTCCTCTGAGACGTGGTGTGTATACCGCCGCCACATTCGCACTCTGGATCGCTTCCACCTTAAATGCCTCCGTACCATCATGAAGATCAGATGGTCTGATAGAGTGCTAAATATCGAAGTTCTGTGGCATTGAGGCCTATTTAATGCGTCGACAGCTTCGGTGGTGCGGTCATGTATCTCGTATGGCGCAGGAAAGAGTGAAGAAGCGCATCTTCTATTCTGAACTAGAGGAGGGCAAGGGGAATCATGGCGGTCCCCTCCTCCGGTACAAGGATGTCCAAAAGCGACACATGAAGAGATGCAACATACAGCCCTCTCGCTGGGAACGTTTGGCAGTACAGCGGCCAGAATGGCGCAGGATGGTGAACAGCCAAGTACGCGAGTTCGAGGTTCAGCGTAAAGCTGACCTGGACACCAAACGCGACCAGTTAAAGGCTCGCCCACCTGCTGCCATAACACATAATTATGAGAACGGCATTCTCACGTGCCCTCAGTGTGCACGGAGTGTTTCGCCGTGAAGATAGGCTACATAAGCCATCTTCGAGCGCACCAGCGCCACATCTCTGATTAGGGGTCAAAGTGGTCGCCATGGCCGAAACCGGTCGGAACAATCATCATCATCATAATCGCAATGGTGCTTCTCCATTATATCGTGCGCGTCATGAATTTTGTACAAATTCCTAACTATTCACCCCCCCCCCCCAGTATTTACTTAGTGAAATTCTCAATTCAGAAACCGGCCCTTATCTCATCCAGTTCCTCGGCATATGTGATAAGCCCAATTGCCAATTCAGCGAGCTGATCGTAGCCAATCGCCAGCTCACCCACTGCCCAAACGCGGACGTATGTATGGACGCCACCGCGTTGGTGTGCTCCATCCCTTATCTATGCACGATTGTCAAGTTTCCGAATACTGGTACTGGAGATACAGAGAATTTATGCTCTGATGCGTAAAGTTGTATGTGTCGGGTGTACTGTGCTGACGCGCGACAAGGCGGGGCGGGGAAACGTCAGAAGGTGTGGCATTTGACATTTAACTGACGGGAGTGTGTAAAGATTATTTTAATCGCGTGCCTTGCTCTTTTGTTTATTTCCAGAAGTGACTTTGGTGACGTAGTTCTGTCTAATAAAAAATAAAAACGGCCAATTGCGAGTCGGTCCCACGCACCGCCACCGGTGCCGTACCACCGTATATATATTATTATGTATTTTGCAGAAATGTGCTTTCTTGCAGAGTTAAGTTTGAACTGCACTGGCAATCCTGCCACGGTGTGGACCATTGATTTCTGTATTGAAATCACTTTTAGACAGAATACGAATAGTTTATTTCATAACTTTCACAATTTCCAAATAACATCTCCACTTTTTGTGAAAAGAACTGATCGAAATATGTCATTTTTAGGGTTCCGTACCCGAAGGGTGCCAAACGGGACCCTATTATTAAGACTTCACTGTACGTCTGTCTGTCACCAGGCTGTATCTCATGAACCGTGATAGCTAGGCAGTTGAAGTTTTCACAGATGATGTATTTCTGTTGCCGCTATACCAACAAATACTAAAAACAGAATAAAATAAATGGATGAACCAATTCAAGAAATCACTAAACTACTATTTTTGACGGTTTTGAGTTGGCAACACCAGCTTGCAGATATTTTCATTCTCTTTCGAATGGTCTATTTGAGTTTTTATAGAAACGTCTCTAAGTGTCATTTCCAAACTAAAAAAAAAACCCCTAAGTCCAAGAAATCACTTAGTCCAGGGAAATTTTCGAAGAAATTACTTAGTCCTTTGATTCCTGACTTTAAGTCCTATGGCAACACCTGTCTTGGTTGTCAATTATTTGAAAATTTTTTCATAACGTTTTTTCCAACAAAAAGTTTTTGCGTGCTTTCAAAGTTTGTAGGAAATTGTGGAGTGACGTTAATGTGTAGCTTTTAAAAGAAAATTTTACGTAAATACTACAGTAAATTCAATGAAGTACATAAAATATGGAACCAGGAGACAGACTTAAGAGGTAAGGTGTCCTTTTCAATGAACAATAACTTATTTTAAAGAGGTTTAGCTTCTTACATTCCTGACTTAATATTGATTCAGGCTAATGCAAGAAAGCGGTCTCCTTGAATCCAGTGGAAGTGATCAGAACGATGATATTGGCGATTATTCTGCTTCATCTGAGGATGAATGGATACCGGATACTCCAGAGAGAAAACAAAATAAAGTGTTAGCAGACGTACACCTACCCACATGCTCTAAGAGGTATTTATCTAAAATAAAATGTTTTATTTCTACCCATATATACAGGGTTATTAATTAGGGGCCTATGAATCTTCAGGGAGTTGTTTCACTCATCAGTACAGGCGACTTTTACTAGGAAAGCAACTTTGAATTCACAAAACTATATTATTATAATTATTACGATGTTTCACTAAGGATTCACAAAGTATATTAATAAAGTATGGAACGGCTGATATTTTTTCGCAAATTCAAAGTTGGTCTTTTAGTAAAAGTTTCTTGTATTAAGGAGTGAAACAACCTCCGAAGTTTCACAGTATCCTTCTGAATAGCTTCCTTTTAAGTACTTAAGGCTATATTTTTATAAACTAATAATATTGTTGAGTTCACAGGTAGCAAAACGCATCCAAATCTACGACGATATAACCAAAAACAAACGGCAAATTGGCAAACCAATGTTTGCGATGTCCATGAAAAGCCAAGATTTTGATCAGTTTTTACTATATAAGGTCGGTTTCAGCAGATTGATCAACGAAGCGCCTGATGATTGCTACGACGCACCCTTGACGATTAAAGCTGCAAAAGTGAATGACGTAAAGCGGTTGCTTGAACATGTTCCCGAAACTGAAAGATATTTTTATGAGGATCTATTTCATGATAATCAGGATCCTATAAGCGAGGAAATTGACTCTGCAGATGAAGTTGAGTAGTACTCAAAATTTGTATGAGTTCTGTTCTAGGTCCTGCAATAAAATTACTAAGTCCTTTAATTATCCGTCTAAAATCGTCCTTGGTTTAGAAATAAGTCCATTTTTTTGTACTTTTGTTACGAGATTCGTACTAACATTTATGTTCTGTTTGTTTCACTAAATAAAACTATTTGATTTGTACTATGGCGTGGAATTTTTTCAGATTTTTTAAGCGACACGTATTATTTCAGCACAATTTTTAAACCTAAAAACATCAATATCTCAAAAGTTACTTTTTGGACTAAGGGATTTCTTGAATTGGGTCACCCAAATATTTAATACAACAAACCCATACAACAAACGTAATTTTCTTGCCGTTTTTTGATATTAACAAAGGCAACAGGTAGACGCTTGAAATATTTACAGAATATTTAGTTCTATATTCGCTTCAAAAATAAATAATGCATTAAAATAAAATAAATATGTGAGGTGGGCTCCCATACAACAAACATGATTTTTTGCCGTCTGTGCTTCAGGATACAGTGCCCCACCTCACGAGCAGTAATGACGCATTCAAAATAAGGTTAGGCCTTTACAGTTTGTAAGTTTTACAACGTACAGTTTGTAAGTTTTATTGGAAAAATAAAGTTATCTTTGTAAAAAATATAGTGTACTAAAATAAGGAATAAAATACTATGTTATGCAATTAGTAAATAAAGGACGGATTTAAAGCGAGGGCCATAGATGAATCACGAGCAAGTGAAGGATTCTAACAACTGAATCACGACCGTAGGGAGTGATTCGTGATGATTGAATCACGAGCGTAGGGTTGTGTTGTGAGTGTTGGAATCCTGAGCGACGCGAGTGATCCATGGCCCTCAATGTAAATCCGTACAACATTCTTATTATTCTTCAAGCACCCATATGAACTGGCTCCCGGAGGTTGGGACAAAATTATGTATAGCCTAAAACAGAAATATTTGATACCAGAGTGTTTCTCAACTTGTGTTTGAATAAAATAAGTGGTCCCAGTACAGGAATTGTGAATCCCATCATTTAAACTTTTTGTGATGTTTACCTCCTTTAGGTCCTATGTTTGTATTTCAACTAAAATGTTCAATAAAAAGTAAAGTTTCTGTATATAGGTATTTTAATTTAATTTCTTACCCTTTAACTCTATGATATACAAGGTGAAACTAGTAACCAATCACCAGAAGAGTTGGCCAGCAAGCAAAAATCAAGCCAGAGTTTAGGGTATTTAATCTTACCAAGGCGAATCGCGTTCGTATCCCACCATTTTTCAGTAATATTGAAAAATAACATCACCATTAACTAATTATCCGTGTTTTCGTAATATCCCTAGATTTTTTGATAAAATTCAATTATCAAAATATCTTACGAGACAGGTACGAGTATATAAAGTGTGTGACTGACAACCCTTCCATCAACAATTTATTTGTTTATCCCTAGATACGTGTTTATTACTTATATTTAATTTCTTATCCATAGAAACGCCAACTTAAAATCAGCAACAAATATCCTCTGGTAGATCTGCAGTCGGTGAACATACACTCAGCGGTAACAACCACTTCATTCATTTTGATAAAATTCAAGTTCTAGCCCGAGAGGGACCGTTTCATTCCTAGAACTTTCCTGATACGCGAGGCAATAGAGATCCGCCGGCATCCAAATTTCAATAGAGATCGTGGTTGGAACATAATAATAGCTACAGCATGGGAACCAGTGCGTGCATGAGACCCCCTTGCTAGAAGTGTGACTGTAGATTTTATTTTAATTTCAACAACTAATAATCAATATTTTTGAGTAATTGTTTTTTAGATTGAATTTTAATTTCAACAACTAATAATTAAGTGTTATGTAATTGTAGTGTTAATCTCAATTTAAAAATTTGCCAAAATAATAGGGGTTAAAGTATGAAATTGCCGTTTTAATGCAATAGGTTCTTTGAATTGACATAGAATCTTCATGGTTTGAGGTTTTCGAATGAAACTTTTTTCAAATAGTTTCTATGATGTTCTTTTTTTAAAAAATGTGAAACATTTTAATATCGACTTTCAATTGTTTTTGTTATTCAATTTAGACAAGAAAGATGGATACTGCGAAAATTCGAGTGATTTTTGAATACGAGTTCCGACGCGGAACTAACGCGGCAGAAACAGCCCGCAATATCAATGGTGCGTTTGGAGAGGGGTCTACTAATGAACGCACCGTGCGATTTTGGTTTAAACGCTTTCGTGATGGAAATTTCGACTTAAAGAACGAGCCACGAGGAAGACCGCCCACACAGGTGAATAACGATGAATTAAGAGAGATAGTGGAGGCCGACCCTAGTCAAACTACCCAGGAATTAGCGGCATGGTTTAACGTTACCTTACCCACAATATTGACTCACTTGCGTCAAATCAATAAAATAAAAAAATACGAAAAATGGGTGCCTCATAATCACTCGAATTTTCGCAGTATCCATCTTTCTTGTCTAAATTGAATAACAAAAACAATTGAAAGTCGATATTCAAATGTTTCACATTTTTTAAAAAAAGAACATCATAGAAACCATTTGAAAAAAGTTTCATTCGAAAACCTCAAACCATGAAGATTCTATGTCAATTCAAAGAACCTATTGCAATAAAACGGCAATTTCATACTTTAACCCCTAATATTTTTGGAACGTAACTTAATAATTTTTGCCGAGGGTAGTAAACTAACAGTTAATGCTCTCAAAAAGACGCCTGTCACCTCAGTCTACCGAGACCAGGGCGCTTGCAAAAGTACCGAAACGTCGGAAAATTGTAAAATGTGTTAGTAAACGAGTAAATATCCATTAAAATTCAGTTTTATTAAATATCCTCAACCTCAAGGACATCCGGTAGTAGCAACGACGCTACATAAGCAGACTTAAGATTCGGACTCCCTCCCCTAAGAGCCCCAAACTATATGAAAGAAGACACGTATTTGCTAAATACGTAGTATTATATTATGCGACCAAATAGGGGACGTAAGGGCAAGATAAAAAGTATACCCGAAACCGTCTTGCGTGAATGCAACTACAAATTAATGTTGTTGAAGCGAAAGTGATTTGCCAGGATCGTGGCAAGTGGCAAACCCTGGTCACTGCTAACCCCTCCGAGATACAGGCGTGAGTGTATGTAATGTGTTGGTATTTTTCTGAGTCTCACGCGAGCGCTGCATAACTCGCTAGTATTTCACAGTGGTAAATTTCGCTGGCTCCGTAAATTAAGCCCAACTTTGTAATCCTTTCTGTTGCATAAACTACGACGTATACCACGTAGGTAGTTAGCTGGTTCACAGAGTGCACAGCAAGGTCAACGTTATTGCTTGCTCGGGCCCTGAATGGGGTTAGCAAAGCAATCTGCGCCTTGCTGATAAGGAGTAGAGCAGCTTTTCCCTTTCGCCGTTTCACTTATCAGTAGCGGTCCGGTATCCCTGAAAAAGTAATCCAGGCGATAGTGATAGATACACATAATACAGGGCGATGTTTTACTAAGGGTAGACATATTCCTTCGACTTTGTATTTCTGGACTAAGAAAAACCCTTGAAACTTCGGCTGTTCTGAAATCTTTGCAGCGATGCCATATCAAAATGACTGGCGAAGGAGTGCCACAAAATCAGTAATTGACAAGTTTGTTGGCAGAACGAAGCAGCGTTGAAAATAGTTGGAAAACAAAATATAATTCGCAATATTCGGAAAATTCGAATACTAAATAACGAAATAACGAACAGTTTTGATATTATCGAATACACACTTTTCGGAACACTGGAAAAAACAGTTCAAGTTTTTAGATTGCTCTGATAATTTACGTCTCCCGACCTACACGGTACATTTTCGATAGCTGAAAAGTGATGAAAAATAATAGTAGGTAGTTATACTAGTAATTATTTTTGTTTGTGCTTTACTTGCTCTTGCCCCGCTATCTGTTTAATATTCTGAACGTCAAAGCTGGCTGGAAGAAATACTTCTTGTCCGCCTGTGCCTAATTTAAGACGATCCGGTTTTTGTATTCTATACTATACAGTGTAAATAAAAAAAAAACAAGAAATGTCAAAATATTAAAAACTCAACTTCCTCGAGAAAAACCCCGTTCAAGGCACATAATAGAATAATTATCAGCAGGCGAATATTCATCACTCAACAGGTCGCAAAAAGCTGCAATTTTTGTTCTGGGGTTGCATTTGGGGCACTTTAATAATTATATTTTGTTTTAAAAGAAAGTTGTTAGAGGCGTTATTGTGGTATTCATAATATGACAGCTGACGCGTTGACTTTTTCGTGACGGCATGCGGCATTTTGAAGGAGTACATATAAACTTCTTTAAAACAACCTCCTTTTTTAACTGAATTCATATTTTTGAATACTTACTTATAGTTCTAGGTTATATAAACTCTGTTAATTAAGGACCGGAAAGAAATTGCTTTGAAAAGACTAAGTTTGGAGTTCTTTGGTCCATATTTTCTCCAAAATGATTTAGATTTTGAAATGAACACCCAGTTTAACTTGTAACGTTAACTAAGCCGCAGTTTCTATGTTATTAATAACATATGCTATTAATAAAAAGTACCTTCATGACTGCACGGTTTTTTTTTTGTTTGTCTCGAACCGGCGTCTTCTGGTTTCGGGACCGCCCGATATCCCACCTGAGCTATTACAACCTTGTAGATGGTGGCGAAATTTACCTTCGTATTGTAATGACATTTTAGCAGTGTTTGCCTATAACGCAGATAAAATGACGTTTTCTAAAGAAGAATTCTAGCTAGATCGATTTATCGTCCCCGAAACCCTCTGCATACTAAATTTCATGAAAATCGTTGGAGCCGTTTATATATATATATATTCACAAGAATTGCATTGAAATTAAAGGTATTAGATAGATAGATACTTTAACGGTGGTTTTAAACATTGAAACCGGAAAATTGAAAATACAAATTTGAGTTACTGCTTATTCATAACTGGCACAAACTTATAATAATTCTCTAGCGAACTATTTTCATCATTGCTACGAATCAATAGCATAGGGCTGCAGCGACAATCCAACCCTCTACCTCTGTTTTGGTACTCAAATGTAGAGTAGAACCATTCCGTTGACGACACCATTGTTACAGAATTATCACATGGGTACGTATCCCTCGAAAAGTCCTAACAATGCGCGTCTCATAAGCAGCCTGTATACGTCCCACTGTAGGGCACAGGCCTTCTCTCAGATAGAGAGAGTATGGGCTTAATCACCACGCGTGCACGCCGCGGATTGGCCATGAGATATGTAAATAGCTCAGACACTCGGGTTTCCTCACGATGTTTTCCTTCACAGTTAGCGAGTGGTATTGCTACTATAACTTCACAAATGTACGTAACTTAGAAAACAAAGTCATAGGTACATGCCCGCACTAGGAATCGAACCTGAGTCTCCCGCTTCCGAGTACAATGTTCTACCCACTAGGCTACCACCGCTTCATGCGCGTCTACGACTCAGTTAATTGTCACATCGAATCTTTCGCCCGGCCCCCGCAACTCATCAGTATGCGTGCGTGCACGGATGACGTCACACATGCATTATTATGCCAGCGGCTACTCCCTCGAACTAGTGGGCAAGTTATCGAGCCTCGATACGTACAGCGCTGCGAATGAAACCAGACTGTGATATCCCACTCTTAATAGAGCTTTAATATCAACCACAGCTGGTCCGTGGGCGTAATTTAAAGGCAGAGTGCTTTGAAGTATTGATTCGGCTGCTGGCATTGATTTGACCGGATAGAACTAGAATGGATGCGCAGAGGCACCTAACTAAATTTGACTAAAACTGTAGATAGATGGGTGATTAAACTGTAGTCTGGGTTTGTTTCCTTGTCTGGTTACCATAGAAACATGATATCCTAGTTTTAGACTAGTTTTTTTGCGTGGAAGTTATTATTATTATGGAGCAAAAGCCGGCAAAAAATCTCGTTTGTTGTATAATTATGAGCCCCCCTTAAATATTTATTTTATTCTGTTTATAGTATTTGTTGTTATAGCGGCAATAGAAGTACATCTGAAAATTTAAGCCGTCTAACTATCACGGTTCATGAGATTCAGCCTGGTGACATACGGACGGATGGACGGACAGCGGAGTTATAGTAATAGGGTGCCTTACCCTTTGGGTACGGAATCCTAAAAAGTACCCGAAACCGGCGTGCTTGCATGCAACGACTAATATGAATGTTGCTGAAGCGAAAAAGGTCTGTCAGGATCGTGGCAAGTGGCAAACCCTGGTCTCTGCTTACCTCTCCAGGATATCGGCGTGAGTTTACTGAATGTAATGTAATACTTATACAATAATCTATCGAAAATTAATTCTAGTCACGTGGTGCGCGTGGCGAACATTTTTTCTACGTTCTCCTACGGTATTGGTCCTATGCTCAGTCACACCAGTCAAATTTTGAGGCAAGTTCGATTTTCTTCGATTGTTACGACGGATGTACTCATCTGTCAAATACTTTTTTCTTGTGGCCTATATACGTTTCACTGCAGGGCACAGGCCTTCTCTCAGAGTCAGAGAGAGAGAGAGAGAGTATGCGCTTAATAGGCATGACGACAGTAATTGAAAATCACTAAAATTATGTAGGTATTAATTTAACAAGAATTGAATTGTGGAATACGAAACGCATTTATTTTTTTATTAGGAGCGGGATTGATAATTGTTACGATAATTGAATCTACAAAAATCCTATTTCCGCCATATTACGTTGAATAGCGACATACATACTTTGAATAACACGCGAGTAAACATAGAATAGAATCGAACATATTACTTTATAATCAGTGACATAGGTAACAAAGTACGAAATTGCTGTGTTGACGTTTTACACCACAGATTAATTTTACGCTTTTGCACTGTGACGTAACTAGCGACGTCATGACATTGGTGAGCGTTTCGGTGGGAATTTGAAATCTAAAAACTAAAATGTAATTTTTTTACCATTAAACCTTAACTGTGGCCAAAAATATGAAATAGATTGTAAATAATATACGTCTCGGGACATTATAGGACAGATTTTTAAAAATGTGTCGTCCTGCCTGTTACTACGCTTGCCCACCACGGATTGCCAATTTCAAGCGCTGTGATGTGTGAACACCTCAGACCCTCAGGTTTCCTCACGACGTTTCTTAGGTACTTTGTTTTCCTTTCCATTCTCAAATAAACTGACGTAGGTACTTGATTATACGCGCTGTTACAATATCGCAATAGTTATTCCATTACGGGAGGTAAGCGGAAGGGACTAATGCCCATGGTCTTGTTCGCGTTTCAGAAAACTACAATTCGAAGTTTATCATGAGTCGTAGCCTGTTTGAACATCCTACTAGTTCATCTTTACGTTAATCGGCTATGTAATTTGCATCGAATTGTAGTAAATCACGAATTAGTTTTATGAATTGGGGCCTGGAAATGTCTCGAACTCTGGCATTTGACCGCGCCATTTCGCATGAGTCGCGTCCTCTCAGTAGCAGTAGTAGGGCCCAGTAAGTACATCGTTCGGGTATGCCCCTTTCATGCATTTCTCGGACTGCTCACGTTGAACTGGAAAACAGTACCTACCGCGTAGCGAGGCTCTTCATAATTCATTACAAAGGGGGACGCGGCCGGACGTGGACAGAGAGGCAAACGTACTTGGTTGAGGTGATTGTTTCGTATGCAGGAGTATGTCAGGCATTTATGCTTGGCAGTTCGAATCTAAGTTTAAATATAACATCCAGAACGTAGTTCTTGCATTGTAGCGAGTGACATTGTATTTTAGAATTACTCGCCTTTGTGAAAGCCGGCGACTGAAGGGTTGTGATTAGGATAAAAAGTATGTCCCGAGTCTACTTTGTTGGCGTGCGGTGAATCCGTTTAATGATCGGGTTGTTCCGTCTTTGCAACAGTTTCGTAAATGTCAGACTGTTGTAGATAAATAAATCTAATAAATCCACAGGTTAGTGCAACAAACTAAAAAATATAATTTTAAAATATAATTTAGTTTTTGTATTTGGTCTTCCTATTCATTTACACAGCCCACTTTATACACTACAGGCAGTAAAGGTTATGAAATAAAATCCTTTTGTCTCGCTATCCATCTCGCGGCTGCATCATAGCCGGAAGTCTCACTAAAGAAGTTTTTGAGGCGAATTTGATTGATTTTTTTTCCGGTGTACAATAAAGAATATTCTTATCTTATGTTACTATAATGCGTTAACAGGATCTAGGCCGAGCTCCTATATTACGTGCACTAAATCCTGAGCGATTCCAATCGTCGAACTGTCAAATAAGGATGGAATTTGACAGTTAGGCGATTAGAATCGCGCAGGATTTGGTGCGCATAACTAGGCCTCAGTTCGTATTTGCTTTTTACACCGTCGCGGCTTCAAACACAAATATTCTTACCCTGCTCAGGATAAGAGCTCGTAGTTTCTTGATAAGCGTTCAAGTTCCCCGTGAACTTCAGTAATGAGCGTTAGGTATATAGATGTCAAGAGAGGGTCCGTATTGTCTGATCACGCGGTCCGACCTGGGTGGAAATTGATAGCGCACTCAAGGTGTGTTACGAGAGTATAAAATTGCTCGAGTTGTCCAGCATCGGTAGTACGATGGCGCGTGTCGCGCGTTTTGTGGCGCTAAAATGTCAGAACATGACAGTTAATTTAGTCGCGACTTTTGACGTAATGTTGGATTCTTAAAGACTCGATCGGGCCACCATAACAACGGTTCCTTTCAATGTCTTATTCTAATGGGTTAGAACGCGCGACTCGCGTTGTCATGCTACTAACGCGTCCGAGACAAATCTAACCAATCAAATTATTCTACAAACCCACCCATATTACGGATATTTTCCAGATACTGAATCTCAAGCCAGATAATATCTGAATATCGGTGCAGTCCGTGTTTCATGCCATATGAAATGTATTCATGACTGTTTATATCAAATACCACTGTTCATACTAATAGAGATGCGTGTGAACATTCGTATTGCACGAATAAATACTGCAAACCGAACTGAGTGACGATATTACGTGACTGTTGTTGAATGATCAGTATACATATCAGGTGAAAACCTTCGGTAATAAACATTACATGAATGGAATATTCCTGACAAAACGTATACAGAATATGGGTTCCATTTTTACGTCAAACCACAGACTGATAGATATTTTTATTACATTGCCTCCTTCAAATAGTCTTCGTTTTTATTCTTATAACTTAAGAGTTCTTGTAACAAACTTCCTTGTGAACTGCATGTCTTATGAGCCTTTATACCGGGCGATTCTAAGTGCTGAAAAGTCACTCGTGTACTTTCCCCTTTATCAATACCAAACCGACATTTCAACTTCATAGTTGAAAAAGTTGATCTCACTGAATCGCTCTTGAAGTGTTTGTTGTTTATAAGAAGAAGCTTTAATTCAAATGCTCATTCCTGTGGATGTAAAAGTTTACGGCCGCGTTAACGTCGCTGACGTAGTGTTTATGACGATGTCTGCTCGCGTTAGCTGGAAACGCCCGACTAGTTTTTCTCGCGATAGTTTATCTTCAGAAAAATACTCATTGTACAGTCGACCGCACATCAACATTAAGGGGATCCAGTGGGTTAACTAGCGCCACCAATGAAAAGAAAATCATATCTTCTTTTACACGTCGTATTTGCAAAAACTGTCTGTACAATCTCTCAATCATGTTTTTTGTTTCTTGTGTTTAGTGATTTTTAGGAGCCACGACAAGGAACCTAGGATCACCAACCTGGGACTAGATAGCATTTATGCAAAAATATTGCCGTTTTCGGCGTTAATGCTATCATAGTCCTAGGTTCTTTGCTTTAGATTCAGGGCCATGGGTCCTAAAAATTATTGACTGATTGTACAGTACACACTTTTTTGCAAATTCGATCTGTTAAAAAATTATATGTGTCGTGGCAAGTGGCAGTACCTGGTCTCTGCCTACCCCTCTGGGATACAGGCGTAAGTTTATGTGTGTATGTGTATGTAGATATGTTTTTTTTCCTCAGTGGCGGTAGTGTTACTCCCGGGAGCCCCTTAAAGGTGCCGGTTCACACACCACAGGCTACATCTATATTTGTTACTTTTGCTTCGTTTGTTGTGTACGTTTTCTGTCTGTTGTTTTTCATATTATGTCACTTATCTGTCTATATTTTTCTATGATGTGTCTTTTGTTATATTAAATGTCTTTTATGATACACGTGTGGAAAGTAGGTTATTACGAACAAGTGGCACAGAGTGAAAACACGAGCGTAGCGAGTGTTTTCACTGGCAAGCATTCGTAATAAATAACCTTTTACGCTCACGTGTCATTTTTTTGTTTCTCATTTTTCAATGTTGCGAGGAAATAAAATAAAAATTAAATATCAAAATCTCTTTGTATCCAAACTCCATAGGCAAGACAATGACGAAGGAAAAAAAAACCTACTTGGTTTCCTTAGTCATTGCTCAAAAATTGAAAAATGACTTTTTTTCACACGTGAAAAAAAGGATTTCAGTAGTGTTTTATTTAACGCGTGGTCTAAAGGGTCCCTTTCCGCACAATGTGTTCACACAAAAAAGAACGCTTTACGAGCAATTGCATTGAAATAGAACAATCAACCACACTAGTAGAGCCTGGGACAGCGCAGCCAGAGAAAGGGACCGCTGGACTTATCTGAAGGAGGCCTCCACCCGTAGAGGGGAACCTTATTTTGAATTTGTCCACATCCATCTCTTTACTCTCTTAAAAGTTTTATACGTGCGTCTAAGTGGTAATAAAGGCTTTTTTATTATTTTTTTTTATACCACACTTACTCAGAAAGTGTCTCATTGCTCGTTCATAAACGGATTACAAAGTTCGTTATTTCTCCCATATAAATGTGTGGCGGGAAAAGTTATATGGAATATCTTCTAATCTAATCTCGATTTTCAACCAAGGAGGCTGGCAACCTATTTATGCACTACGAAAAAAAAAAACAAGCGCGACAACTTGTTTTGTTTTGTTAAATTTTGTTTTTTATTACACTGATAATTTAACAGTACGCTTTTAATTATTCTAAATAATATTTTTTATTTTTTTATTTTCCTCGTAGGTGTAGTATAAAGTACTATGTATCACTCGGAAAAAAGTTGTATTTCTATTCTCGAGTTTCCTTCGCGCGTCGGGCTTGAACATACTCTCGAACAGAAATAGATCGTTTTCTCCCCTCGGTGTAAAATGTACCTACTTTATTTCATTATTGTGGGTTGAGACCGCGCTCCAAACCTACTATGTATTGAGTATAGGAGAGTCTGTCGTTCGAGTCAGTTGTATTGTATTTCGTCATCTACAATTCTACACTAATGGAAAGCCAAGTAGAGTTACTATTGGAGGAAGAATTTTCCTTAATGTTTTCGTTTCTGTTGGTGTCTAGTTGTGGTTTGTATAGTAGAGGCTGTCTGATCATCTCGATGAGCTATTCGCAGTCTTCTTCCAAAAAGTTAGGCATAAAAAAATAAACGTACATTTAGAGCGCGACGCGAGACACTACCGGTGCGGAGCGGAGACAGTCTTGCTGTCTTAGGTCCAAGAACGTTTAGGTCTCGCGTCTTTGGGCCCATTCCATGGTGACGTGTGACATTTTAACTTACATTTTGAACTTTAATACTTATTAATTTCAAAAATGTCTTACAATTTTAAAACAATGTTGTAGGGAAGAGCGGGTGATCGTGCTCTTCCACTATAAAGGGAAATTTCCCGCCAGGCAGATCGTATGCCTGGGGACGGCCGGTCCAACTGATGTTCGTCGGACGTTATATTTATGGTATGTCATGTGAAACATTTTGCTTGCGCGATGTAGGAATGTTGGAGTTTATAGTGCGCGCGCAGAGTTGACATGGGCTCGCCACATCACTCCCCTTCAAGATCGTAGCTACGCATAGCTAGGTCTGATAGGAATCGAAGTCTGTGCTCTAAAGCCTGCAAGTGCCAGGAGGCGCTGAGTCAGTGAGTCGACTAGTGGTTGAGGGTGTTCGGCGGCTAACAGTCACTTCACCGGCGACAGTACCATGGGGACCGCGCATGTGGTAGGAACCGGTGAAGGCTGCTGTACCACTGGCAACGTGCGCTGTTGCTGTGTGGCTGCCGTGCCGAGGGGTTGGGGGAGATCACCATCAGTACCAGTAGTCGGTGCGTTGACTGTAGTGGAACTGATGAGGTGAGAGGGAAGAGGATGCTGGCCTTGCTTTGAGACTGATTGTATGTGGGGTGCTGCGAGAGCGAAGGAAGGTTGACAATGTTCTGTCGAGGGTCACCACTGTAGGGAAGAGCGGGTGATCGTGCTCTTCCACTATAAAGGGAAATTTCCCGCCAGGCAGATCGTATGCCTGGGGACGGCCGGTCCAACTGATGTTCGTCGGACGTTATATTTATGGTATGTCATGTGAAACATTTTGCTTGCGCGATGTAGGAATGTTGGAGTTTATAGTGCGCGCGCAGAGTTGACATGTGCTCGCCACAATGTGATAGATTGCGATTATATTTTTGTTAAAATTTGTCAACGATTTTAATATCTGTGACGGATGTCACGCGTTAGGAAACTAAATTCGTCAGGATTTATTTTATTTATCTATTGGATTAGTTCAGCAGTTAGTGAAAGAATGTTGCCTACATCACTATAATTGTTTTTAACATATAATTCATATTATAGATTTTACATGCAAAATTTAACAGTGACGGATGTGACCGGAAATTGTGGCGGGTGTAATGAGTAGGTACAGAATGAACATAAAAAAAATATTAAATTACAGGCATTAATATGTTTATTTTTCAAATATATCAACTTAATTTATAAAGTTATGAAAATCCTTTCGCTTTTCGTAACTAAAAAGGTGTAGGCAAGAGATCTAAAGTTTCTCATCATATAGAATTTTTATTTCGTTTAAATAACGACATTTTGGTAATTATTATAGATAGTAGAATGTATTCACGTTCACTTAGTATGTATCATCATCAGCCTACACTTGTCCACTAGTGGTGCGCCCTGCGCAGATCATCGCTCCACACCGAGTCTGAGGACGTCCTACACTACGTTTACCATTCCGCGGTCTCCACTCAAGAACTCGTCTACCCCGTCAGTTATCAGTTCTTCGGATATATGGCCGGCCCACTGCCACATATTAGTATGTATAATATAAACAAATTTAACTAAAAAATAATATTGTAAAAATATTATGGTATCGATTACCGTGTAATGACACCTTTGTCTCTTGTCTCGGTCGCACGCGCGAACTTTTGTCCCTACAAGTCCCAAGTGCACTCTAATCATTCGTACGTAACAGAAACGTACAGGTTGACCTGTCGTCGACTGTACATCGTGCCGTATCTGGCACTACTTTCCCTGGATGTAAACTATCTAGTTTTCGAAATACGATCTGGTTAAGAAACCAACCAGCTAAGAACTAGGTATTTGGTTATTTTATTAGCTGGATGGTTTCTTTGGCTGTGTACAACCAATGGATACATCATTAAAATTGGGTATAGAACAAAATATCAAATGAGTTACTTTTAAAACGGAATTACCTATGTATGAAAATATTGGATTATGACGTCACATTTCAGAGCACCCTTTTTATGTTTAATCTATTTAAAAATTGTAATAACTAGTAATTGACTAAAAGAGAGACATTTTCCGAGATATTTTGTAATGTTTGTTTTAATCGAGCATATGAAGTAATTTATTGTTGATCGTGTCAAATACCGAATTATGAGGTAAGTGGATCTGGCCACGTAAGTTACATTTCATTCATATTCAGCTTTTGTCTAGATACAGGTGAACAAACAGTTGATTGAAATCGTTAAAATACCGGAAGCAATAATGTCTATCAAGTTGCTTGCTCATCCCCTTTTTTTGAGCGGTGGTAACAGAGCGACAGAACGTCGGCCTCACACTCGGGTGGTCGTGGGTTCGAATCCCCGTGCAATACCAGTGACTTTGTTTTCTAAGTTACGTACATTTGTGAATATGTAGTAATCTACTCTACTACTGGTAGCAGTAGCTACCGGTGAAGGTACTACTAGTAGCACTCGCTACCGGTGAAGGAAAACATCGTGAGATAACCTGGCTGTCGGAGGTGTCCACATACCTCTGCACTTGAAATTGCCAATCCGCGGTGGGCACGCGTGGTGATTAAGCCGTACTCTTTCTGCGGAAAGGCCTGTGCAGTGGGACGTATTTATGCTGCATTATAAAACCATCCTATCGAATAATTCACTTATATAGTAAGTATTACAAAAAAAAAATTATATTAGAATTATTATGTTAGAGAATCTGACTAAAAAATGTTTTAATTCATCTAATCGGAGAGACCACGTTGGAAGATAAATAAAGGTTATGTTTCTCCTCTACGCCTAATACTTTTCATAATATAACCGGTCGAACAGTCAATATAGTCACGTGGTACAAAAAAGCTCCATACAAATCGGGCTCAAACTATGACGTCACAACTTGCACCTAACGCCTTATAATGTATGAAGCGTTTATCAATATTTGAGTTATCTCATAAAATAATGTTTTATGTATGTACACCCTTATAAGACAACGTTCAGAATCCAATGAAAAAACTAAATCTAATAAAGTTTTTGTTATTAGAGTAACTTTATTTTTCGCATTTTTTGTGACCCCGAAAACCCCGAAAAAATATCTTTATTATTTCTATGGTATAAAAGCAATGCCACTCC
This sequence comes from Yponomeuta malinellus, assembly GCA_947308005.1. Lineage (NCBI taxonomy): Eukaryota > Metazoa > Arthropoda > Insecta > Lepidoptera > Yponomeutidae > Yponomeuta > Yponomeuta malinellus. Next base: position 4,696,136 of record OX370995.1, read on the forward strand.
AATCTAAGTTAGGAGCAAGTTCCCCATCGGTAAAATAGCCGAATTTACCATTTCTCCACATATTTTTATTCTCATAATATTTTTATTGACGTTTATTTTCAACAACGAAGCATTCAACCGGCAAGGAGTATTCTTTAAAGATGATGGAGTACATATAGTTTTAGATTTAGATGTTCAAGTAAATAAAAATTATTTTCTGGAGAAAAAACATGGTTGACAACGAGATGCAATTACCTACTACAATTTGCAAGTTGTTCTTCTGTCACCGGCACTGGCCAATCGACCGAAAATATGACCCAGAGCATATGGATATAGTCCGCAGAATGGACAAAATAGAAAAAAATTAGAAGCCTCTGGTTTTCGCGGTTTTTAGGGTTCCGTACCCGAAGGGTGCCAAACACGACCCTATTAGTCTGCCTCCGCTGTCTGTCAGTACGTCCCGTCCGACCTTTAAAGGGCTCTATCTTTGGAAACGCAATAGGTAGCCAGTTGAAATATGTGTTATGACGGCGGATTAGATAAGATGAGAATATTCTTTCTTTATTTATCAGCTAATAGAACACATAATAAATTTTGAAAATAAAAAAAAAAATTGGGTCTCTATACAACAAACGTGTTTTTTTGTTTATGTTCTATCGTAAACACGGTAATACATATCTACATCAAACTTGGCGTGATCGTCGTTTATTATATATATTCTAACGACACATACACACATAAACTCACTCCTGTATCCCAGAGGGGTGGGCAGAGACCAGGGACTGCCACTTGCCACGATCCTGACAGATCACTTTCGCTTCCTCGACATTCATTACTCGTTGCATGCACGCACGCCGGTTTCGGGTACTTTCTAGCTACAAATAATAATAAACGGCCAAGCGCGAGTCGAACTCACTAAATACTTTACATCAGTGGCGGTGGAATTATGATGAAGGAAATCCGGTCCAAAAAAGGCTCATCGAGTGGATCATCATCAGCTATTTGACGCCCACTGCAGGACATAGGCCTCCTTCGTGGTTTTTATAACCATGAGGGATATTGCCATAATCGCCACGCTTGGCAGGCGGGTTGGCGATCGCAGTATGCGGTTGGAATCGCAGGAAGACGCTGCTCCACGTCCCCTGGTAATTGATTTCCTTAGTCGCCTTCTACGACATCCGCGAAAGGAAATTGAATGACGCTATTCTTAATCCGGCGCCACACGGCAATGGCGCGGCGCCACGCGCCACATCCACATCGAGTGGATGCAAGCGCCAATTCTATGAATTCTTGAAGTGTTCTCCAGAAGATAAGGCCCCACTTTCACCCTACAAAAAAGCGCCGATGATTTGATGGTGACTTTTATCATACTTGGTCTTTCAAGTATGATAAAAGTGGTTTTAAATAAATCCTTTTTGACGTGCGCAGAAACTTCGCATGCATACTTGTTAGTAGATACTAGGCTAGGTAAGTAAAAAAACGTTAACACAAAAGGAAACAAAAATGAAAAAAAATGTTGTCTATCGTAGCAAACCACGCCGGCATAGATCCACAAACAAAATACAATTTTGAATGACTAAGCCAAATTAAAGAAAACACGCGTAAAACGAACGTTAAACGTATTTGAAATTATTCTGTATGTTGGATAAAAAGGCGTGTGGCGCCGGATTAAGAATAGCATCACTCCATTTCCTTCCGTGGATGTAGTAGAAGGCGACTAAGGAAATTACATTACCAGGAGACGGGCAGCAGCGTCTTCCTAAAATTCCAACCACATACTGCGATCGCCAACCCGCCTGCCAACTGTGGCGATTAAGACAAAACCCTTCATGGTTTGTATAACCATGAGGGAGGCCTAGGTCCTGCAGTGGGCGTCAAGTGGTTGATGATGATGATGGATAAAAATCCGAGCTGTTACAAACTTAGTTAAAGTCGGAAAATAAAAAAACACAGAAAACAAAACATGCGACGACTAATGAATGTTGAGGAAGCGAAAGTGATCTGTCAGGATCGTGGCAAATGGTAGTCCGTGGTCTCAGCCTATCCCTCTGGGATATAGGTGTGAATTTAATAGTGTTTGTATGTATGTAACAAAACATTTTGTTCAATTTACAACCCGTCATAGTTAACTGTCGTTAAAAGATGTAAGCATGGAAATGTTTAAAAATCCGTCGTTCCTCTTGCAATCAATTGTCATTTTTGGAACAGCACTGCCTAACTAAATGATATGCTTTTCCTTTTCATTAAAACTAAGATTGGACAACGAAGTTTGACAGAGCAAATAGTCAGTTGAACAGCACTGCATGTGAATTGCCATATTGACTAAGAAAACTCACCGCACTGAACAAATTTGTCCCTCATAAGACCAGTTTCTGAATTGAGAATTTCACTAAGTAAATACCTAAGTAACGTTCTGTCACGCTCTTTTCTGGGAAATTCGAAGAGATAGCACTAGAGTTAACTATTTACTAACTGAAATTCTCAATTCAGAAACTGGTCTTATGAGGGACAAACGCCGAGAAATAAAGAATAAGCAAGTAACAACATCAAATTATCCACCACAACAACGAAAACCACGTAAAAACAATTTTTTTCACAAAATGGTCGCAAACAATAATCCATTACAGCACGTTTTACTTGCGAATAATTCTGAAGTGATTCCCGACAAAACAATACACTTCTATAAAAAAGTCTAAATGGCGATGCGTTTTCTTATTGCAATGCTGAAATTTAATTTAGCATCTTTATAACATTGATCGCGCCCGAATGGTAAACCTAATCGCGCCCGCCTTGCTTTCTCATATGGCAATAAAAAGAGAAAGAAAGGAAGCGGGGACGGCGTAGTCTACCTCGGCCACTTTCAGGCGTGATGAAGGTGAGCGAGACAGAGCATTATAAAGCGAATACTATGGCCGAGGTAAGCCGTAAGCATTCCGGGTTGTTTCGATAAAATGTATGGAGAACTCTGAGTGCCCGACATTATGAGTGTAGCAAATTTGGATTTTGTGGAAGTCGGATTTGTAAAAGGGAATCCGGTGGGAATCTGTTGCTTTACATATTTACAGAAGAAGTGAGGTGGTACAGAAACCTCGGTGCGCGAGTCCGACTCGCACTTGGCCGTTTTTTCTCATTTAGTCGTTAATTAATTTACCACAACCTTCTAACCTTCCAAACTTTCTACTAAGAGTTTTTTTCACAGATTGATATTTTACAGAGTGAGCGTTTGTGTAGAAAGCCTTATAGCCAGAACTCCTGATCAATTATTTATGTTTAATTTCTTTTTCTCCACAGATATCCACAAGGGATCTGCAAGTCATCAAATGTCTTGACATTTCAAATTCGGTAAGTACCTACGCTTTTTTTCGGTTAGATAGATGAATAAATGATTTTTTTCCATAAGACACACACACGTATACAAAGTATCACATATTAATTCACAAAGTAATAGCACAGGGTAAATATAGACAAAAACAGAAGCATAATGATGATACAAACATAGCTCGACATTTTATGCGGTAGGGTAAGTACCTATTGATAAGATCAGAATGAATAAAACGTGACAACGTGGGTGTGGCAAATCGGTTCCGACTCAACATGTGCTGAGAGTTTAAAAAGAAAGCTCCAGCGCTGGTATTCTGCCGATACCCAGTGTGAACGGCATGCAGAGCCCAAATAAGTGAGGCTGGTAAACTGGTGGGAAAAAGGGTAGTAATTAATTAAGCCAGTGTCACGCTGGTACTATTATTATAAATTATGTATAGCAGATGTAAATTAATTAAGTTAATTAATTAAGTTAATCTGATTACAGAAAGAGGATGTTAGAGTCAAAGCAAAGATAAAGGTCTTATAAAAACTCGATTCCATAAAACACTTCAATAACGCCGATTAAAATGTGGTGGAGATTTTACAAGGAAAAGATGTAGCCACAGATTAAATAAACAGAGTTTTAGATTGGTTTTAGAGGAATCGTGTTTTTACAAATAAGGCCGCAAATGACTGGAGGCAACAAAGATAACGGTAATTATGTCCCAATAGTAATTATTTTGATAACGTGCTAGGGCAGCAATTTCTGCTGATTCAGCAGAAACTTTTTGAATTGCACCTTGTAAGTGGCTCTTGACTGAACTTGGCGGAGAGGTGGAGGTATCTCATTCCAACAATTTGTAGCCTGTAACCGGAATCGGCCGCGAAATGCGACGCACAAAGTGGATTTGAAATCCAACCCCCCCCATTGCTCTCCTCCAAATAAGCTGTTGGAACGAGTAAGCTGGCCTTTGCGTCTTTATTACACCAAACAGTAAAAGTGCCATGAAAAATTTCAGTCTGCTATCGATTTTTAAAAGATTAGCATTGGTAATATATAATGGTGTTACGTGAGCCCGAGTAGAATTAAAGAAACAAAAGCGAGATTTGAACCCTTAGTTTTAGCATAGGTGCAAGGACGGTAAGCAGCTAAAACATAAGTTAACTTGACATTACCAGAGAGTCACAAAGAACGACTCTAACATTGACACTCGGTAATCTTCTCAGCTGGTATAGCTGGCAGCACTTTTAGGCGAAACAAACAGTTACGGACAACTTCCACGACATGCTTTTCGAAGCGTAAGCCACTGTCCATCACTGCGCCCAAGTTTCGCGCCTCGTCAACAAAGTCCAGACGCGTGCCGTTTATGCGGATTACGGGATCCAAGTCCAAGGACATAATGGCCTCCCTCTGCTTTTTGGATCCCATAATCATAACCTTAGTAAGAGGCAGTTATTCACTCACCATAATATGTAGTAAATACGATCGAGGTCTTCGTTAACTTTAGCAGCAGTTGCAGTAACGTCACTTATATCACACGGAATTTGGACCTGCAGATTATCTGCATACTATACAATTCACTATGACAATTCTATGTACATTGCAAAGTCGATTAACCCATACATTTAAAAAAACGACTCAGCTACACAATGTATAAACTACGAATTGTAGTTTTATGAAACTCGGCCCTGGCGTTTGTCATGAATCCTACAATCAGTAATAAACTTAACATGGCCTTTACAATACGATTAAAACATATAATTTTTGCAAGTTCTCCATTGAACTTACAAAAAAATATTCTTTAATCTTATTCTAGGCAACGTTAAAAAATTAATTGTGGCGGTAAAAATTTTTTTCTTCATAAGCACATAAGTATTTTATATAGGGTCACATTTTAGCGTGTTTTAACCCAGAGAAAGCTTATTTGGCACGTCGGATATATCCAGCAACATGTCAACGATGCTAGTCTTGTTTGTTTTGAGCCACCTGACTGACGTAAACGCTATTCAACGCGTTTTTTTATCACCATCATTATCACTCACTTGACGGTGATTGCGTGTTCGTAACTCATTATACCTTTGTTTTAATTCCCCCATAATAAAGTTTAACCTACTTTAGCTGAGAGTGGTCAAAATGGGTGCGCGAGCGTGGGGGCCTGTAGCTACGCGTGTAATACGATGACTGTGTAAATGTACCCAGTTAAACTGGGCGGGCGTGTTAATGTTATCGACCGGTTGACACACTGCGTATTGAAATCTGTGCCAATATTATAAAGGGAAGTTTTTCCCGACAGCTACTACCTAGTTGTGTTGTTCGTTACAGTCGACAGCTTTCTTCTTCGGCGGAACTATCTTGATGGTGCGGTCACGATCTTCATCTTCTTTATATTTTTGTTCCTAGCCTCATGTCTGAGCTGCCTCATAGTCACGACCCCCAGCTGAGGGTTCGCCACCGAAGCTCTACTTTTGTCCGTTTATGCGCCAGATTTGGCCGCTTGTAGAGCCCGTCCCTTAGCTTCCCTTATGGTGTTCATCCATCGCATTGACGCTCGTCCTCTGCTTATTTTGCCGGCCGATTTTGCGACCGTTGGCACTGTTTTGGTGCATTCGCGTAGCGGTCTGCTCACAGCGGATTTTATATGGTCGGTCGATGGCTTTGTTTCGCTTTCTCAAGCTGTAGTGCCTTCAATCTTTACCTGTACTACAATCGACGGAACGTCGACCTATAGATCGAGTATGCACTCTGCTCTGTTTTATTACAGGCAAATAAACTGCTCAGCTAGTGCAAATCGGGGCTGCGCTTTTAGATGGTGTTTGCTTCAGCACACACCATCCTATCAATCAGCTTCGTCTGCCTAGTCTAAATGATAGACAACGTCAATGTGTGTCGATTCGAGCAAGTCTCGGATTTCTTTACGATTTAAGCGCATAAGTGCCGAAACTTCCGAATTTTTTCACATCAACGTTTACAGCGTGTACGCTACTTAGTTACGCATTGCAATAAAAAATGTCGCCGACTGCACTTGCAGCGTGGCAATTCCAATAGTGGCAATACAAATCGGCAACAGTGAAGGAAATGTTCAGAAATAAAACTCAAATCCTATTGGTAGGTACTGTAACCAAGCAGCTCGAATAGATTCCGTCAGCTGAGCTGAGTGTATGATGTCATGACGTGTTACGTATTAGTATCACTAGGAGCGTCTTGCGATTCATGACATCAATTCTATTATAAGTATCTAGGTATAGTAATTCCTGACGTTCTCGCTTCCATTGGGAATCGCCCAATGACCCCTCAGTTATCCTACTAAAGCCTACATTTAACTTCGACCGGAATCGCCCACTGGTCTCATTGATATAATAAACGATTAACGATAAGCGCACGTTCGTGCCGACCAATATGGCGGTGTTTTAACAGAGGCCCTAGGTTGTACACGCATTGTACAACTTGAACGTGATACCGACTGTCGTTTGTCCCTGATGAGAGGTGTCTTGTACCGTCCACAGTAGCACTATGTGTGTGAAGATAGCACGGAGTGCGCATCACAACAGAACCGACGGGTCTCGCGATCGGTTCCTGAGATATCATAGTGGTCGATGGACAGGCCTCGGTGCGACTGGCTGGACGCGGGCCAGCCCACTATGTGATTCGATTGTGACGCCGCATATTTTAACGTAGCAAACAGCGCAGACGTTCTCTCGAGTGCCAAATGTAAAGTTCACTAACATAGATTTGGCAAGGGCTTCTATTTACGCCGAGTGTGTGTCTATGCTCCGAGAGCGGCGCATACGAGTACGTAAACGCCGGGCGCGTGGGTCGCTCAGATCGGAACACCACCTGCACTTAATTTCTCGGCGCGATCCTCGTCGATGCGCGATTATTTTGGGAATCCGCTGATTTGTATGATCTTCCAGACGGTGACATCGGAAAAAAAAGCTGGTATAAGCGCCTACTTTAGCCCTGGGACAACACTCGTAACGTCTCCGTTCAGTCTTAGTTTACCACTGAGTTGTGTGCGCCATAGTGGGTTTGCCTGCACATTTACTGTATGTCTTTATGATGCAACTATGGTATGACAAACGCTTGGCAATGATAGAGCCTCTGACTGTCCTATTTAGTCGTGTGCCGTTACGTGATTTTCGCGAAAAGTAAAGAAACTGTTTTCTCCTGACGTGTCACAGTTTTTAAAACACGTTACTTTAGTAACAGTTTTTTGTTACTAAAATAACGTGTTTGTGTTAGAACAACTGCTATCCTAATGTTTACTTCGTTACGACGTTACTTATCACAAGGTTCGTTTTTCCAGCTACAGAGTCAGATCAATAACATAATTGTATAACTGTAACGGACACTAATCAACTTTCCTTTATATTTTATTCAGGCTTTGGACTGACTGCATGAAATGTACTCATTTGTTTGTGTTTCAGAGAATCGCGTTTGAAACAAAAGTATTTGCGACGTTTTGAATTCCCGAGCCGTCCAAACGACGATAACCATTAAAAACAAAGACATGGCTAGACTCTAAGTGCACAGTAATACGTGTCAAAATATACACATTGAATAACGCTTACTCTGCTTTGTTTTTGGTAATCGCGTGTTCGGTTCGGACTCGGGAACACTCGGCTCGCTCGCCCGTCTAGTCGGCTTGTAAACAGTGACGCGACGCGTCGCGATGACGCGTGCAAAACAGTGACAGGCATAGCATCGATACAAAAATCACATGTTTACAAAAGAAACTGGTTTGAAAAAATACTAGTTGGTCGTGTGACATAAAACTGTGAAACCGTTACATGCCACGTAACCAGATATTGTAAATGGTTACGTGAAATAACGACCACGCCTAGTCCCATTGAACACGAAGAATACATACTATAACTGTAAGCTGTCAAATATCCTGGGGAAGTATGTGTTCATGTTTTTTTTATTGTCGTTTGATGCCTCAGTAACAACATGCACTGCGCAGATGTTTTATTTGCCATCATAGGTACAGTCTCTTGCGGAAATATCACAACAGTTCTTTTTACGCGCTACACAACTGCGAGTATCAAACGAAAACCATGAAGTTTCGGTCGTTGACTGTAGACACCTATAATGTTTTACGGATTCATGTGCATCGTAATATGCAACTTCGAATTTTAATGTATTGTCTGACAGTAAACGTGGAGAATGCATTAGACATTTACTGCTTCTCTAAAGTAGACCGCACTATCTCAAGCTGACCTATTTTTGTCTCCCTCTGTCCGACTTTGCTAGAGAGAGATAGTTCAAAGGCATCAATATCGTAGGTGTATTGTTCTGGCATCTATAGAACTCGTCATATCGGAACAAACGGATACGGGTCTCGAGACAAGTGTCTTAACATGTCTGAAATATAAACTGGGTGGAAACCCAAACATGAGTTTCGTCGTTAATTTATAAACATCGGTTAAACAGTAGTTCAACTAAGTATTTCATGGTCATCATGAATGTTTGAGACGTAGTTAGTAAATCAGATGATTGACAATGCGAATAGATCCTTACTAGCTAATACGTTCAAAGGTGAAATCAGAAATCAATAATTTATTTCAACGTAAAGAATTTACATTCTGTTTGCTGAATGTCAATGTAGTACTACGAGTATGTTACTATCTTAGCCGCTGTCTTCGGGCTGTATTTGTAGTGGAGAAAAAGGCAGCGGGAAAAAAAACCCCACTCTGACCATATTTTCTCAAATCATCTTAAACTTCTACATCAAAGCCTATATGATATGATTCCGTGATAGCCACCAATAACTTTAAAAGCCAAAGTAACACTTCTTACAAAAGTAGCATTAATGTTGCGGCAAGACACACGAAAACAGCACCCGTTCACGAGCATAACGCAGGGGTCTGCCATCACCAGTCTCAACCATTTTAGAGGGAGATAGACCCGGCCACCACGCCACCATTCGAATGACCTTTAGCAAACCTGCAGATTGAGTTCTTGTCAGCTATAAAATGTGTGCTGTAGTTATTAGTGTGCAATCACGTCGTCAGTACACGTTTTTTAAACTAAATAAATTATAATATTAACAATTAAATAACTATGAAATCGCAGTGGAATTGGTTTACTACCAAGGGCTTACATCGATCATTTACTGTCTATTCTATAATAGGCTTTTTTACATACATTACGGTGACATCTGCATTTAGAGGCGTAAGAAAAAATCGGAATTGTTTTAAATCGGAACTTAGTACAATGATTGTACATTTTATTTTGCCCGAACGCACGAAATCTGAAAGAGGCTTAAGAAAACCATATCGAATACAGCTTGGAAGAGATCAGTCTAAGCGGTGATCCAGCAAGTAGCGCCAAGATGGGCTAGCGTCAACAATCTGGCCCAGAACAGAAGGGCCCCAAGCTCATGTGAGGCGAAATGCAATTTAGGAATATGTTACGTACGTGGCACTGATATTTTTTTCTGCACGAGTAAGGCGGCCTCCATTAATTACGCGAGGCGTTGAGGGGGTGGAGGGGGTCAAGTCGATTTTCACCCAATCTCACGTGAGGCAGAGGGGGGTCCTGGCAAGTATCCCGTAATTTCTTTTCCGCAATAACAGTGTAAAATTGCGAAAAAACTGGGTTGAATTGAGCATAACGTGCTTCTCTATTAAAATGTGATAAAATGCGGTCCACCGTGCACCAACTGCACCAGCGCGCAAAGTGCAACCCTCGCGGATTGTCACACGTCGAGCTACTAAACTTCTGTGTCCAAACGACAACCGATTAGAGTGGCTAAATCAGAGCGTGGTTGAAAGAGCAGAGGATTTTATTGAAAATCACATGGGCAGGTTGATTCCAGTAGTCACTCTTGAGAGCGTACATGAGTCCCCGTGGAGTGAGTTAGAATGAATATGCTTTTACCAATTTCAGTAGTTCTCATTTAGGTATTTCACTGTGATCCTAGACTACGATCTTAGTAATCGTAAAGTTTTAACACGTCTTAAATAAAAATAATTAAACATGGCACGGTTAGCCAGAGGTCGCGTTTTCAAGTCCTGCCATCATGGGTGGAATTTTGAGCCTCTAAATAGGTTTTTAAAATTGTCCTCAGCACGCGTTAGTGCAGCAAAAAGAATATAATAATTAAACATTTTTTTTTAATAATAAATCTAACGCAATGAAGCATACATTAACGTATTAACACTGAAAAATACGCATTTTGAACAATCTCACGTGAGATTAGAGGGAGGCGGGGGACGGGGTTAAGGGGCTACAGTGTGCTGGAACTGGCTAGCAAACGTTTTTGAATCGCTTGTGACATCCTCTAGGAATATGGCAGACCATTGAAATTAATATATGATATAATTTAACTCCTTGATTCCCTATTGGATGTTTGACAACTGTCATAACCTTACGCCTTCTATGAGTAAATATATTCCGTAAGAATGCTTAAAAAAAAGCTAAGAATTTATATACCATTTTAAATGCGCAGTGGATTACGTTTAAGCTTATACAGTCTTACGGGCAATATAAAAATCTTGTATGTTAATGTTTAAAACTAACAGGAACAATAGTTACTCATTCAGAAAAAACGTTTTCACCAATTTATCACATTACGCCTTACGAGGAACGCCCAGCCTACTCGTTGCCTGTTGTCTGCGACCAGGCGCTCTTCGCATCACCATTGATTTCATTGTAACTTTTCATAAGCGATTTATCAATCATAAATCAACCTTCCAAAGTTCACCTCGAGCGCCATATAGTGAAATTAATTCAAAGTAGCAATTCTCATACAAAATTACCGATTGTAGGCCAAGGACGTGGGGCGAGGGACCGAAAAAGACGCCGCATCTTTCCAATTCACTTTCGTACAAAATGTACTGGGTCAAGTTTCATAAAACTATAATTTCGTAGTTTATTATGACAATTCGAAGTACACTGCGCAGCAGAGTCTATTTGTTAATCTGTGGGTTAATCGGCTTTGCAATGTACATCGAATTGTCATAGTCACAATGAATTGTAGTTCTATGAAACAGGCTCCTGAAGGGGTGGGTCTTTTCCGCGCCCTCGCCCCACGTCCCATGTCCGAACAAAACAAAAAAATATTATATAGCTATTAGTCCAATCGGTGGAGACATTTTCGAGTGTTTGCAAGACCAACGCACGGCAACTGATTTTTGTAGTAGTGATCGAGCTTCAATCGTTAGAAAAACATACAATATAAAATCCCAATTCTTGTATTTTTTTATTTAAGTAAATAACTAAAAAAGAAAAGTAAAAAGGAAACCGATCATTTACTAGTATTCGAACCAAGAGCTCTCTGCCGTTCAAGGGACGCCTCTTCCCATCCGAGCTATTGTAACATTACCAATCTAAGCGAAACATCGTTTTACTATTTGTGCCTAAATCACGGTACCTATGTATTATAATCCATTTATTGTCGCGATTAGGTCGGCCGCACGCGGCCAGACTTGTTGCTCGAGCCTTGTAGTCTCTAATTACTAGCATTTAAGGTTCATTTTAGTTTGATTGAGTTTTGTTTCACTCCTTGCGCTCGCACTTCGCCTCCTCGTTAGATTGTAGGGTACATAGGCGGTAAATAATGTGTTGGTAAATAATAATTTCGATTGGGGCGTTACGAATAATACTTGATTCATAACCTTTGAGTGAACCAAGCCGAATTACAGTACTTAGTATTTCCGCACCGCTCACTTCCGTAGCGACAGAAGAAGATAGCGCTATCGAACTCGGCTCGGTCGTTCCCATCCGGATATATAGAAAAATATTTTACATAGTTATATGAATTGTGTCAATAATGTTGTTTAGAACCTTTTCTAAACATACAAAACGAATCTGTGTAGATTTCGTCTCTGAATTTTTTTTCTATCTGCCTGACATGTTTTTCTGTTTTAAATAAAATAAAACGCTGTATATTTTTATCACGCATTTTATTGTACATGCGGAAGTATTGTTAGAAGAATCAATGGCGTAATGCTAAAAATTTTGTAGGAATTATATTTTATATACGTGTGTAGGTACTTGTTTTTAGTTTTTTTATTTTCTCGAAATTCCGCTGTATTGGGATAAGTTATCTACACTGCAATAATTATGCTCTTTACCTTCCCTACATGTAATATAAATCACACTTCCATGACATGTATAAGTTGATCCTATTCAATTGTTTTTGCTAGGGTTGGCACAAAATCCGGGTTTTTTTTATTCAAGATTTATTCGGTGCTCATTTTTAGGTACAACGTAATTTAAATATATAATTTAACGCGCATAATATTTTTTGGGTTCCGTAATTATAATGACAACAAAAGAAAGTAGGTAATTTTTTGTACACGTAACAAAAAAAAAAACAACTGAAACCTTAACAAAAAGGAAAAGTGTAACAAAAAGTAACCAAATAGAAATAGAAGTACTGTATCACACAGTAGATTAAACAAAAATCTGCGTTCCTGGTTTACCGATATTACATATTTTTATTTAAGTGTCACAATGAATAGTGTAATGTATCTTGAAAATATTCGTCGGTGGGGAGTTCCAAAATTATAATAATAATAACGTCCACACAACGCAATCAAACTAGAATTCCCTGCACTATAGTATAGATAGTTTTTAACTATCAGCTTTAACGCCAAAAATCACTTAAATGCTGTATGTTTCCTGTGCTATTGAAATGAAATAATAGAAATGGTATGAATTACACTATTAATACGATTATCAACAGATTAATCTGTTATAATATACCAATATAAGTTAAGACGAGGAGGCACTGTTGATTAATAATTATATTTATCAGTCTTTGTGCTGAAACAAGGATGCAGGCCAAATAAGCACTCAAATCCATTTGTAGCTCTTTTACCAACATCCTTAGCAACGAAGTCTTTTTCCATTTTCATAATTTTTGTTTTATTTCTTTGGTCAATATCCATTTTGAAATGTTTTTTTTTCTTCTGTAAAAAATTAATTATTTTGCTTTTGTTCTTAAAATTTTTATAATTTTGTTTGTGTTATACCATAGAAAAAAAATTATCGAGTCAGATTTGCTCAATGGACTATTGGCCACACAGGCACGATAGCGATGACACATATTCACCCTTTTGAAACCGCTTTAGTGAATGCGCGTAGTGTAAAATAAAATAAAAAAATGCGTAAAGTCGATGATTTAAATTCAAAGATTTTGAGCCAAAATCTTAATCCAAGCTTCACATTTATCAAAATTTCCACTATTTTAAAATGTTTATAAAAACCTCTGTATTTTTACACTATATTTTAAGTTTTCAGCAGCTTTTGTAAAGAAACCTCTCGAGTCATGGAAACACAAGAAGTCCACTGCTGGATATAGGCCTCCTCCATGCATTTCCAAAAAGACCAGTTGGAAGCGGATTTCATCCAGCGTCTTCCTGGCACTTGGATGAGGTCATCTGTCGGCTGGTCGTCCTACGCAGCGCTTGCCGATATGTGGTCTCCATTCGAGAACTTTTCGGCCCCATCGGCCATTAGTTCTGCTTGCTATGTGCCCCGCCCACTGTCACTTCAACTTAGTAATCCGCTGGGCTAAGGTGACTTTCGTTCCTCTACGAATCTCATCATTTCTGATTCGATATCGTAGAGAAAGCATAGGCCTTTCCATAGCTATTTGCGTGACCTTGAGCTTTCTTAGGAGGCCCATAGTGAGAGGCCACGTTTCAGTGCCTTAAGTCATCACTGGTTGTATAATTTTGTCTTGAGTGATTGATGTATATTAGACGAAAGGACTTTTCTAAGTTTCCCGAATGCTGCCCAGCCAAGTTGGATTCGACCTCTTTCACAAAGTTGGACCGGCCTAGTTGGACTGTTTGTCCTGAGTAGACGTATTCGTCTACAACTTCGAGAGTCGAGTTCCCCAATGTTATTGGGGTGGGCACAAAACGAGCATTCGATATGACCTTCGTTTTGTCCATGTTCATTTCAAGGCCCACCCGTTGGGAAACTCGACTGAGGTCTTTGAGCATTATGCCGAGGTCTTCCATCGTTTCTGCCATGACTACTATATCGTCGGCAAATCGAAGGTGAGTGATGTACTCGCCATTGATATTGATGCCACGTCCCTGACATTCCAGAAGCTTGAAGGTATCTTCCAGTCCGTTTGTGAACATTTTTGGAGATATAACGTCTCCCTGTCTTACGCCCTTTTTTAATGGAATTGCGTCCGAATTCTGTTCCTGTACTCGGACCGACATAGTGGTTCTGTGGTCATAGTGGACTGTTGTACAAGCATTTCAGCACCTCGATATACCGATAGTCAATACGGCAACGCTGGAGAGACTCGAGCACTGTCCATAACTCGATCGAATCGAAGGCTTTCTCAAAGTCCACAAACGCAAAGCATAATGGCAAATTATACTCCTCAGTCTTCTGTATAATTTGCCGCAACGTGTGGATGTGGTCTAATGGTACTAAAGCCCTTTCGGAAACCGGCTTGTTCGGGAGGCTGGAAGTCATCAAACCTGCGTTCAATACATGGCGCAGAGTAGTCATCAGCGACCACAAAAACCTCCAATACTAATTTTCATAGAAAAACGGAGCCAGAGATTTTTGAGAAATTTTTAGGAGCCAGCTTGAAATTTGACTTACGCCATTTTGTAAAAAGTAAGTTAACGTTGTCATCCAACCCAAGGTCTTATTCAACATTTGTTCGACAAGACTACCCCGTAATGTTACCGTTTTCTCAGGCTTTGACAAAAAAGCTGTAGAGACCGGATTTTCCAAGTCAGATTTTTCTTATCGGTTTGAGGGATCACCCTGTAAGGATGGAAAATTCCAAGTTTACACCATATGTGGAACTTGGAAATCTTTTAGCACCTGATAAGACCGAAATTAGAACAACCAAAAATTCAAGAATTTTCACACGTCTAGTTATTTTAGCATTCAAACGCTGTGTGACTATAAAGTTGATACCATATTAGTCCAGCCGCTAGACCAGCGGGGCCCGGTGGCAAAACCTGCATTAGGTGTTGGTTGAAAATTTAAGCAATTTTACTTTTCAATCGGCACTATTAAATTTGCCATAAAAATTAATTTACGTCACCGTCCTATCTAGGGTTTATGCACCGAGTTTATGTTGTTTTAAAAGACCACCCCTAAGTGTTACCATTATCCCAAGCCGTTGAAAAAAAAGAAACTCATGGAGACCAGCTTCTCCAAGTTTTCGATTTTCTCCGTCGGTTTTAGCAAAAAAACTAATCGTATAGAAAATTTCAAGTTAGTAATATCAAAATGGGACAACAATTTTATCTAGGTGTTTTTCGCTGATCAACTTTATGTACCTATATACATTCTTCACGTCACACCGTGTACATAAAGTTGTTATATGCGATGTATATCATGTTACTATTTTAATTAATATCAATAATAACGGCACCAGGTATTTACATATTTTTTTCAAAATCAAATCAGATCCGGATTATAAATTACTATCTGAGAGCGTGACAACCCTAACGACGTAAAATCCGGATAACAATTAAAATGGTCGTAATTTCTACTTTCCATGGAATTGGCATTAGAAATATATTTTTTATTTCATATGGGGAAGTCGCTTCCTACGTTCCAATTCTGCCACTGAGTCCCGAAATACATCCATGTGAAATCAAAGTCAAATTCACTTTATTGAAAAAAGATAAGATGATTTTTTTTCACTTTTTGACATAAAAAACTGTTGTTGTGCAAAAACATGTACTATTTCATAAGTAGGTAGGTAAATAAATACGCACTTACTAAACATGTGATTTTTGTTTGAAAGCTATTCTTTCTACAAAGCATAGATAAGTTTTGAAGAGATGTACCTACCTTTATCTTTTTTGTTTGTAATGACGCATGCTATACAAGAAGGCATTAGATTGAAGTCTATTCAATCTACGCGTACGCGGGCGGGCTGGCGAGCCGGCTAGAAAAGTAGAAACCGCTGGGCTCGCTCGACGCGTTCGAAATTCGGCTATATATGTGTGCGTTTGGCGGCGTGTGCTTACGCGAAGGGAATGAGACTGTGTGTGTGCGGCAGCGCGAGCGTCTTTCTATGGAGATTACTACTAGGAATTAATTCAGTCGTGTCATCTAGCGGCGAAATGTTGAAGTGCTGCACACCTGTGTCAAACGCTCAAGGTCATCGGCACAGGGAAAAATCTTAAGTCAAATTTCACGATATCCTACTAAGGGGGAGGCAAAAAATCGCCAAAATCACCTCACGAACCCTTATATATTTATGTATTCCTGTTGTTTTGGCTTGTAGCGGTATGGTTACATGGTGTATCGGTTTAGGTCATCAGAAGGCGATCACCTCTGCTTTGTAAAATGTACTATTGTGCTACCTATTATTGTGGCTACAGAGCCACAATAGGTAGGTAGAACACATATTAGGCTTATATAGCTTAAGCTGTGTGAAAGTGTGTTCTCTTATTTGGCAATCATTATACAAAGACTTAGCTGGTGTAGAAACTGTATCCAATGTCATGTCATCAGCGTGTGGTCCCGGCTCAAGTACCCACGAGTACTGAATCAACAAAGGTACCCAATTTAAATATATAGGATCGCTAAAGGACCATTTTACCTTGGCAAATCTGTTGCTATTTAATTATACTATTAATCCATTTGCCTGCTTATTGGTCTTAGTATATATTTATGTCTGTATTCTATTAATAATATTCATGTACTACGGTATAATGTTATTTCGGTATGTAAATGTGTCAATATTATGTTTTTATTTAATATATATTTAATTGCCTTAATGTTTATTTATACTATTATTATCACTACATATTATATTCATTTACTCTAAGTAAATTAATTGATCTGTCTTATGTACACTTATCTACCCACTCTCTTCTTTCAGTCCTGTCCATCCTAAGGTTGTCTGGAAGAGATCGCTTTTAGCGATAAAGTTTTTTTTTTTAGTTATTTATCTATAGCATGTCTTCTGCATGCGCTAAGTAGGTAGTGATAGTTGTATTTTTACCTTAAACCTTCTTTTACCTTTTACCTGACATCACTGATGTTGCAAGTATTTTCAACAAAATCAACGAAAATCTGAATAAACTCAAAATAAAGACGAAGACAAAAGCACAAGTGCACAACAGATGTCAATCGACAAATAATATGGCACACCGAAGGTTAAACGACCCTTTCGGGCTCGGTTAAGTTGATCATTGGTTAGCGCTTGGTATACCTTCAAATTATTTCAGCCAGCTATCCAATAATAAACAGCCGCTTAAAAGTCTGTAAACTCCGCCGACTGTTTAGCCGGTAGTTTATTCCTTTGCAAAATGCCACTTTATATGCTGGTTACGATTACGACTAGTTACGATTTATGTAGCTACCGCGTTACGGTTAAACTATTAAACACCATCGACGCGACATTGCTGATAGAATATCATTTATTAGGAGGACCGATGCAGAATAATGAAGCTCTCGTTCCGATAATTTAATTTATTGTCGCCATAGCTGTTAGAATATGCCAGCCTAAATCAAATCATGTGCTAAATATAATGCCAAACTGGCGCTGTTCTACCTACGCATTGGATCTCGCCGCATCATGTGAACTGACGACTTAGGTGTCGTCACTCTTTTCAGATTATTAGGCGTCAAGTCGACGGTAAAATATTTTCTTCGGATGAAACGTCATCCTTTTCAAATCCTTAGGCGACAATTCGCCTGTAAGTTGTGTCGCTATCGGATATGTCGCCATATAGTTTATACTTACTAATGTTGTCATTTCAGCCAAAACAATAGTACACTGTTTGTGAAGGTTTTATTATCTATAACATTTTTTCTTTGTTTTCTCTTGGTCCCATCAATGAACACGATCCCTCCTGTACAACGAATAAATAGAGATTGCGACACCGTCTTTTTTTTACTCAGGTACCGCTTTCGAGACAAAGTATTATTAAACTTATTAAAGTTTTTTTTTCCTTTTGGCTCACAATGTTGAATTCTTAAAATGTTTTCAGTTGAAAGTCCAAAGCGCACATAAAAGAGAAACTCTATTGTTAGGTTGACTAGAAGGAATGTTCTTCACAGCATATTCTCCTTCAGCTGAAGAAATGAGAAATGTCGGGGAAAAAGTTTTCGGCTCTCATAAAAGCGCAAGACTCTAAGAATTTACGTTAACTCCTACATTTCTATGTTATCCTAGTACTTTTTGCGTCCGCTACAGATACATCTGATTTTATCTAATTAAAAGCAAAATATTCTACAAGTCTATAAACTATGTGACGACACGTCCGTTACATCCATAAGTTATGTCGAGCGGTAGCGACACAGCTTACGGATGAATTGTCGCCTAATAATTTAAAAATAGTGACGTTTCATCCGAGCATGAAATACTTTGCCGATGAATTGTCACCTAAACCGAACTGACTGCACAGCAATTACTTATGACCGCGAGATGGCTTTACTCATGCGTGCGTACGCCTATTAGACTTACGACTTGAAATTTTCTTAAGACTATTTTTGGCTTTGCCATAAATTGTTTCAAGAAAAGTGATAAAGTTAAGACGCTCACTTTTCATTAAGGGATATATTGGCAAAACACCAAAAAAATAATTATTGCGGGATCTATCCAGGTATCATACAAAATTTCTATTATCGTCCCAAAATGGGAACTCTACACGTTTGTACAAACATTTACTATTAGGTCGAAATATCTAAATTTCAAAGGGAGTTAACAAGGAACCCCTATTTCTAAAGCCATCCAGGTAATTCACATCCACAGCGGGCGTTTAAGTGACTTGCTTAGGTACCATTTCCCAGCGCACATACACTTCCGTTTTGGCCCTTGCAGGACCGCCGCCGCTGCGGCTGAAGGAGGCAATTTGAAAATCCATTATGCTTGCAAATCAAAGGCGATCAAGCAAGCAGGAGATCACCTGGTGATTTGGAAATAGTGAAGGCGGAAAATTGCGTAAACTTTATCTTACAGTCTCTTGTGAGATCAGCCGCACTCTGATACGGCTCGGAAATTAGAAACCAAAAATGTATTTCAACGTAAAGGATTTACATTCTGTTTGTCGAATGTCATATCCGCTGTCTTCGGTTCGAGTTGTAGTTGATCCGAAGACTCGGGTCGGTCGGTATGGCAGAAGAATAAAAAATGTATTGTTAATACAGTAGAAATGATGGTACCGTGTTATGATAGGATTCGCATTTGCGTGATTAGAGAAAGTGTGTATTGAAAGGGGAAGCAGTGACTAGAATGGGCGTTGTCCTAATCCTATAGATAGTAACAATAGTTACAAATGAGCATTATAAAGAATTATAAACTTTATATATAAGCATTTTAAAGAATTATAAACTTTGCTGATTTTTTATTTTGAGTTATTTCTGTAACATCTTGTATATCTTGTAAAAACTTCTGCATGAGAAGTTTCCATATACCACGATCCTGACAAATCTCTTTCGCTTCATAAACATCATTTTTTCATCTACCATTCATGGTTAGTGAGGTATCTTAATTTTTTCGTTATATTAATTTATAGGTTTTCAATAAATCGATCGATATCTCAATAACGATGAACGATAGTTGAAAAATTTAAAGGACGTTAATTGTAGATCGTAAAAAAGCAATGAAAAAGCATTGCATTAAAATTTTCGTATCTCAATGGAGAACTGAGTCATTGTGAAAAAACTGATTTTAACCTTTTTTGAAGATGGCGGCAAAAGCACATAGGAAATCTTGGTCGACAATTTGAAGTTAAGCTTTTCTAGACCCCCCCACGTAATATCCAAAATTAGCCTTCTCGGTTTACATGGACTTTAACCCGTTTTTTTCTGATGTTATGCGACTATTAGTCGCTGCGTGCACGCTCGCCGGTTTCGAGTACTTTTACACCGAAATCTCCCGATAACTTTAAATTCGCTTGTTCAGCAGTGTATTTCTGTTCTCTAGCATCTATCCGAACCGACGTCGTGAATGTGGTGCATGCAAGTGATGGCGGCTCAACTATGAAGGGAGCTGAATAGAAAGCTAAAAGGCAAATCAAAACGTATGTCAAACCGCTGAATCGTTACTCGGAAATGGAAAATTACTCCGGAAGTGCTAACGTTTGTAACCAGATATAAACCTTTGATCTTTCCCTAGTTGGAAACAAATTGTTTTTAATCTACAATACAGAAGGATTTTTAATTAAACCTTTCGTTTATGGCGGTAAGGTCGGGCATGCAGTCTCGCTGGCACTTTGTAACATTTTTAATGATTGTAAAAAACGGGTTGTAACATTTTTAATGATTGTAAAAAACGGGTATATGCTTTTGATAAAATTTTTCAAAAGAAAATTTTATGTGGTCTGAGGGTTTGCTAGATAATAAAATTACGAACCTTTAAGACATAATTTTGTTAAGACATGACTTTTTACGCACTTTGGCCAAAGTACGTAAAAAAAACCAAGGAAGGGTTCCGTACCATTATCTATACAACATTACAGAAAGATCAAATTTGAGAACAACGCCATCTATATAAACCAACAAGAAGCGTTTAACATTCACATTTAACGACATGACATCGGCGCTGAGAAGGTTACATAGATGGCCGCTAGATGGCGAGCGCTGTCTTTAGACAACGTTTGTTCTGTTTTTAGTATTTGTTGTTATAGCGGCAACAGAAATACATCATCTGTGAAAATGTCAATTGCCTAGCTATCACGGTTCATGAGATACACGGTTCACGAGAGCCTGGTGACAGAAAGGCCTACAGTCAGACGGACAGACTAGTAATAGGGTCCCGTTTGGCACTCTCCGTGTACGGAACTCTAAAAAACTATTTAACGCACAAGCAGGGTCTGTGGGGAATTTGTAATATAATGACGTATTTTTAAGACCTATACAAAAATCCAGCTTGTGGAGAATAAATACAAAGGTGGCACTAACTTTTTTTCGTCTATTTTGACTGGACGGACATTACTAGAACCTCCAGGATAGCCTTTCTACTCTTTATGTTATTGTGCTCCAATTTGCGCCGTAATTTTATTTTATTTATTTAGGAACGTGAGTGGGTACCGCGCGGCGGTTATTGCAAACGGGGGCGGCCGAGAAGACGATGGCGGGTTGATATCGACAAATTCTTGCCTTGCCGGAGAGGTCAGAGGTGGCAAATGACCGAAAATCTTGATCTAAAAGGGAGAGGCCTTTGCCCTGCAGTGGAACACCCGTATTTCAGGGGCTACATAAAAAAACGAGGAACGTCAACAATTAACCCATCATCATCAATAATTAACCAGGTCGTCAGACCATCTGGTAGGGTGCTTGTCAAACAATTAACTGAAGTGTCTCAAATAACGACTCCTTAAACGTTTTGGTTATAAGAAAAAGCTTTAAACTTGTTGTAACTTTATAGCCCATCCGAAACTAAAGGCATATTTTGACTAATATAGGTATTAACGCGTAATAAGGCTTGACTAGAACTAAGGCTTCGTACTTTATTTCGATATGATAAGTTAAAATTTGAAGTAGCAACTATTGTCCCTCCCATTGCCTTTATTTAATAAATGCGGTCAATTATTAACGCAATTTGTCTTAATAAATGTCGAGAGTACGGGGTACGGGCGCTAGTCGGAGCCTGCAATTTGCAATTGCATGCCCCGACGAGCCCAAGCCCGTACGAGGCCTCTAGCCCCCGTACCCGTACCCGTACGCTAATTAGCTTGCTTGCGTAAAGCTTGCACTTTATCCACATTACAACGGGCCGGCAACGTACGAGCGATAGGATGTTATTCTAAAATAATCCTTAATTACTTAAAGTTAGAGTAAAATAGCCCGGCCACGTGCTACTGACAAGCACATCCACGGGAACGGGTATTTTTGCATTTGCATTGTAGTTTCTAACCTCGTAAGTATTTAAGGATTATTTTGAATACAATTGGCGCCCGTTGTAACGTGAATATAGACGTTTTTCCCTTGCACATAGCCTGAATGTCTTAAGATTTTTCCCTGTGCCGATGACCTTGAGCGTTTGACACAGGTGTGCAGCACTTCAACATTTCGCCGCTAGATGACACGACTGAATTAATTCCTAGTAGTAATCTCCATAGAAAGACGCTCGCGCTGCCGCACACACACAGTCTCATTCCCTTCGCGTAAGCACACGCCGCCAAACGCACACATATATAGCCGAATTTCGAACGCGTCGAGCGAGCCCAGCGGTTTCTACTTTTCTAGCCGGCTCGCCAGCCCGCCCGCGTACGCGTAGATTGAATAGACTTCAATCTAATGCCTTCTTGTATAGCATGCGTCATTACAAACAAAAAAGATAAAGGTAGGTACATCTCTTCAAAACTTATCTATGCTTTGTAGAAAGAATAGCTTTCAAACAAAAATCACATGTTTAGTAAGTGCGTATTTATTTACCTACCTACTTATGAAATAGTACATGTTTTTGCACAACAACAGTTTTTTATGTCAAAAAGTGAAAAAAAATCATCTTATCTTTTTTCAATAAAGTGAATTTGACTTTGATTTCACATGGATGTATTTCGGGACTCAGTGGCAGAATTGGAACGTAGGAAGCGACTTCCCCATATGAAATAAAAAATATATTTCTAATGCCAATTCCATGGAAAGTAGATTTTAATTGTTATCCGGATTTTACGTCGTTAGGGTTGTCACGCTCTCAGATAGTAATTTATAATCCGGATCTGATTTGATTTTGAAAAAAATATGTAAATACCTGGTGCCGTTATTATTGATATTAATTAAAATAGTAACATGATATACATCGCATATAACAACTTTATGTACACGGTGTGACGTGAAGAATGTATATAGGTACATAAAGTTGATCAGCGAAAAACACCTAGATAAAATTGTTGTCCCATTTTGATATTACTAACTTGAAATTTTCTATACGATTAGTTTTTTTGCTAAAACCGACGGAGAAAATCGAAAACTTGGAGAAGCTGGTCTCCATGAGTTTCTTTTTTTTCAACGGCTTGGGATAATGGTAACACTTAGGGGTGGTCTTTCAAAACAACATAAACTCGGTGCATAAACCCTAGATAGGACGGTGACGTAAATTAATTTTTATGGCAAATTTAATAGTGCCGATTGAAAAGTAAAATTGCTTAAATTTTCAACCAACACCTAATGCAGGTTTTGCCACCGGGCCCCGCTGGTCTAGCGGCTGGACTAATATGGTATCAACTTTATAGTCACACAGCGTTTGAATGCTAAAATAACTAGACGTGTGAAAATTCTTGAATTTTTGGTTGTTCTAATTTCGGTCTTATCAGGTGCTAAAAGATTTCCAAGTTCCACATATGGTGTAAACTTGGAATTTTCCATCCTTACAGGGTGATCCCTCAAACCGATAAGAAAAATCTGACTTGGAAAATCCGGTCTCTACAGCTTTTTTGTCAAAGCCTGAGAAAACGGTAACATTACGGGGTAGTCTTGTCGAACAAATGTTGAATAAGACCTTGGGTTGGATGACAACGTTAACTTACTTTTTACAAAATGGCGTAAGTCAAATTTCAAGCTGGCTCCTAAAAATTTCTCAAAAATCTCTGGCTCTGTTTTTCTATGAAAATTAGTATTGGAGGTTTTTGTGGTCGCTGATGACTACTCTGCGCCATGTATTGAACGCAGGTTTGATGACTTCCAGCCTCCCGAACAAGCCGGTTTCCGAAAGGGCTTTAGTACCATTAGACCACATCCACACGTTGCGGCAAATTATACAGAAGACTGAGGAGTATAATTTGCCATTATGCTTTGCGTTTGTGGACTTTGAGAAAGCCTTCGATTCGATCGAGTTATGGACAGTGCTCGAGTCTCTCCAGCGTTGCCGTATTGACTATCGGTATATCGAGGTGCTGAAATGCTTGTACAACAGTCCACTATGACCACAGAACCACTATGTCGGTCCGAGTACAGGAACAGAATTCGGACGCAATTCCATTAAAAAAGGGCGTAAGACAGGGAGACGTTATATCTCCAAAAATGTTCACAAACGGACTGGAAGATACCTTCAAGCTTCTGGAATGTCAGGGACGCGGCATCAATATCAATGGCGAGTACATCACTCACCTTCGATTTGCCGACGATATAGTAGTCATGGCAGAAACGATGGAAGACCTCGGCATAATGCTCAAAGACCTCAGTCGAGTTTCCCAACGGGTGGGCCTTGAAATGAACATGGACAAAACGAAGGTCATATCG
The DNA here is from genome assembly GCA_947308005.1 of Yponomeuta malinellus. Lineage (NCBI taxonomy): Eukaryota > Metazoa > Arthropoda > Insecta > Lepidoptera > Yponomeutidae > Yponomeuta > Yponomeuta malinellus. The sequence continues at coordinate 4,720,560 of OX370995.1, forward strand.
AATGCTCGTTTTGTGCCCACCCCAATAACATTGGGGAACTCGACTCTCGAAGTTGTAGACGAATACGTCTACTCAGGACAAACAGTCCAACTAGGCCGGTCCAACTTTGTGAAAGAGGTCGAATCCAACTTGGCTGGGCAGCATTCGGGAAACTTAGAAAAGTCCTTTCGTCTAATATACATCAATCACTCAAGACAAAATTATACAACCAGTGATGACTTAAGGCACTGAAACGTGGCCTCTCACTATGGGCCTCCTAAGAAAGCTCAAGGTCACGCAAATAGCTATGGAAAGGCCTATGCTTTCTCTACGATATCGAATCAGAAATGATGAGATTCGTAGAGGAACGAAAGTCACCTTAGCCCAGCGGATTACTAAGTTGAAGTGACAGTGGGCGGGGCACATAGCAAGCAGAACTAATGGCCGATGGGGCCGAAAAGTTCTCGAATGGAGACCACATATCGGCAAGCGCTGCGTAGGACGACCAGCCGACAGATGACCTCATCCAAGTGCCAGGAAGACGCTGGATGAAATCCGCTTCCAACTGGTCTTTTTGGAAATGCATGGAGGAGGCCTATAACCAGCAGTGGACTTCTTGTGTTTCCATGACTCGAGAGGTTTCTTTACAAAAGCTGCTGAAAACTTAAAATATAGTGTAAAAATACAGAGGTTTTTATAAACATTTTAAAATAGTGGAAATTTTGATAAATGTGAAGCTTGGATTAAGATTTAGGCTCAAAATCTTTGAATTTAAATCATCGACTTTACGCATTTTTTTATTTTATTTTACACTACGCGCATTCACTAAAGCGGTTTCAAAAGGGTGAATATGTGTCATCGCTATCGTGCCTGTGTGGCCAATAGTCCATTGAGCAAATCTGACTCGATAATTTTTTTTCTATGGTATAACACAAACAAAATTATAAAAATTTTAAGAACAAAAGCAAAATAATTAATTTTTTACAGAAGAAAAAAAAACATTTCAAAATGGATATTGACCAAAGAAATAAAACAAAAATTATGAAAATGGAAAAAGACTTCGTTGCTAAGGATGTTGGTAAAAGAGCTACAAATGGATTTGAGTGCTTATTTGGCCTGCATCCTTGTTTCAGCCCAAAGACTGATAAATATAATTATTAATCAACAGTGCCTCCTCGTCTTAACTTATATTGGTATATTATAACAGATTAATCTGTTGATAATCGTATTAATAGTGTAATTCATACCATTTCTATTATTTCATTTCAATAGCACAGGAAACATACAGCATTTAAGTGATTTTTGGCGTTAAAGCTGATAGTTAAAAACTATCTATACTATAGTGCAGGGAATTCTAGTTTGATTGCGTTGTGTGGACGTTATTATTATTATAATTTTGGAACTCCCCACCGACGAATATTTTCAAGATACATTACACTATTCATTGTGACACTTAAATAAAAATATGTAATATCGGTAAACCAGGAACGCAGATTTTTGTTTAATCTACTGTGTGATACAGTACTTCTATTTCTATTTGGTTACTTTTTGTTACACTTTTCCTTTTTGTTAAGGTTTCAGTTGTTTTTTTTTGTTACGTGTACAAAAAATTACCTACTTTCTTTTGTTGTCATTATAATTACGGAACCCAAAAATATTATGCGCGTTAAATTATATATTTAAATTACGTTGTACCTAAAAATGAGCACCGAATAAATCTTGAATAAAAAAAACCCGGATTTTGTGCCAACCCTAGCAAAAACAATTGAATAGGATCAACTTATACATGTCATGGAAGTGTGATTTATATTACATGTAGGGAAGGTAAAGAGCATAATTATTGCAGTGTAGATAACTTATCCCAATACAGCGGAATTTCGAGAAAATAAAAAAACTAAAAACAAGTACCTACACACGTATATAAAATATAATTCCCACAAAATTTTTAGCATTACGCCATTGATTCTTCTAACAATACTTCCGCATGTACAATAAAATGCGTGATAAAAATATATAGCGTTTTATTTTATTTAAAACAGAAAAACATGTCAGGCAGATAGAAAAAAAATTCAGAGACGAAATCTACACAGATTCGTTTTGTATGTTTAGAAAAGGTTCTAAACAACATTATTGACACAATTCATATAACTATGTAAAATATTTTTCTATATATCCGGATGGGAACGACCGAGCCGAGTTCGATAGCGCTATCTTCTTCTGTCGCTACGGAAGTGAGCGGTGCGGAAATACTAAGTACTGTAATTCGGCTTGGTTCACTCAAAGGTTATGAATCAAGTATTATTCGTAACGCCCCAATCGAAATTATTATTTACCAACACATTATTTACCGCCTATGTACCCTACAATCTAACGAGGAGGCGAAGTGCGAGCGCAAGGAGTGAAACAAAACTCAATCAAACTAAAATGAACCTTAAATGCTAGTAATTAGAGACTACAAGGCTCGAGCAACAAGTCTGGCCGCGTGCGGCCGACCTAATCGCGACAATAAATGGATTATAATACATAGGTACCGTGATTTAGGCACAAATAGTAAAACGATGTTTCGCTTAGATTGGTAATGTTACAATAGCTCGGATGGGAAGAGGCGTCCATTGAACGGCAGAGAGCTCTTGGTTCGAATACTAGTAAATGATCGGTTTCCTTTTTACTTTTCTTTTTTAGTTATTTACTTAAATAAAAAAATACAAGAATTGGGATTTTATATTGTATGTTTTTCTAACGATTGAAGCTCGATCACTACTACAAAAATCAGTTGCCGTGCGTTGGTCTTGCAAACACTCGAAAATGTCTCCACCGATTGGACTAATAGCTATATAATATTTTTTTGTTTTGTTCGGACATGGGACGTGGGGCGAGGGCGCGGAAAAGACCCATCCCTTCAGGAGCCTGTTTCATAGAACTACAATTCATTGTGACTATGACAATTCGATGTACATTGCAAAGCCGATTAACCCACAGATTAAAAAATAGACTCTGCTGCGCAGTGTACTTCGAATTGTCATAATAAACTACGAAATTATAGTTTTATGAAACTTGACCCAGTACATTTTGTACGAAAGTGAATTGGAAAGATGCGGCGTCTTTTTCGGTCCCTCGCCCCACGTCCTTGGCCTACAATCGGTAATTTTGTATGAGAATTGCTACTTTGAATTAATTTCACTATATGGCGCTCGAGGTGAACTTTGGAAGGTTGATTTATGATTGATAAATCGCTTATGAAAAGTTACAATGAAATCAATGGTGATGCGAAGAGCGCCTGGTCGCAGACAACAGGCAACGAGTAGGCTGGGCGTTCCTCGTAAGGCGTAATGTGATAAATTGGTGAAAACGTTTTTTCTGAATGAGTAACTATTGTTCCTGTTAGTTTTAAACATTAACATACAAGATTTTTATATTGCCCGTAAGACTGTATAAGCTTAAACGTAATCCACTGCGCATTTAAAATGGTATATAAATTCTTAGCTTTTTTTTAAGCATTCTTACGGAATATATTTACTCATAGAAGGCGTAAGGTTATGACAGTTGTCAAACATCCAATAGGGAATCAAGGAGTTAAATTATATCATATATTAATTTCAACGGTCTGTCATATTCCTAGAGGATGTCACAAGCGATTCAAAAACGTTTGCTAGCCAGTTCCAGCACACTGTAGCCCCTTAAGCGTTCAAATGGTAAATTTTATGTCTGAATAGTGTATGCCTTTGTGGACCTAATTATTCACAGTTTTTAATCGCTCTTTACATTTTCTCTGAGTCTTCTAACACCACCCCTATTGGAGCCTTCCAGTACCCAACAAGGGAGCGTTATCGCCCACTGAGAAAGCATAGATTATCTAATCATTTTAGAGATTTTGAAGCCTATGGGAAAACGTGTCTGAAAACGACATTGCAATAATAAAAAAAAAGTTTTATAGTCGATAGCAGGTCAACCTTTACATTTTTGTTGCAAAGATTAAGGTTATTATATATATATTAATATAAGGTTAACTGATTAGAGTGCACGTACGTAAAGGTTGATGCCCTGTCGATTTAATAGATGTTACTTGTACTAAGCTTGTGCATTCGGGCGTTCTGTTTAGTTTGTTACGGGTGGCATTGCAATTAAAACCTAACAGTCTAGTTTACAAAAACACGATTTCTCCGGCCGACTAGGTACTCGACAATAAAACTGAAACGGCCACGCTATCTATGGCGCATAGAGCCATCTAGTGTCGACTAATGCCACCTAGCGGAGCGGGAGTGAGTGCTGACCATTGTGTTTCGCTCGGTTGGGTCTAGATGTCGTTACGTGTTTGCAATACGGATACATACTCCAGTCTAAGAATAGACATTCCAACCACTGACTCCAGGACAGGTACGACGCCAGTCGTGCGTGTTAAGGGGCTGCCGGTGCTAACAAGCGCCGCCAATAAAAAAATATCAATAATGATGATAGCTATTTTAAAACCTAGAGTTAAGAACCTAGCATTTTTGCCGACAGAGACAAATTCAAATATATTTTTTTTGAAGCTCGAGTACATTGGTAGGGTGTAAAAACATTTAAATAGGTTCTAGATGCTCTGCCTCGTGGGGCTTACAAGTTGTGGAAAAAAGGTATACCACCATAATAAAAATATGGATAAAATATCAACGAAACGGCCGTTTCAGCTTAAATCGATTAAAGAACTGGGTTATTCACCGTAGATTTTAGCTGCTTCAATTATTTAAATTCATGATTACTTCTTGGAAAAAACGTATTGTAAACGTTTGTTTTTTTATTGGGAGCGCTAGTTAGCACTGGGGTCAGTAAGTAGTAGCGATTTTATTCTGAAACTCACAAAACGCGACGCGCGCCGTCATGTGGTCATACTACCGGGTTTTATTCTGTTAAGAGGTTCCAGCTGGTAACACTTTTAACAGATCAAATTTTCAAAAAGTGTCAGTACGATCTCTCAATCATGTTAATAGTGATTCTTAAGACCCTGGACCCACAAGTTTACAATATCGGCGAAAACCCACTGACGTAGACAGATGTTGTAAATACACCATAGAGATTAGACGCGTTTGAAGGCGATGCAATACATTCATTGAATCTAGGGCCTGAGTAGTTATCGAACTCCTCGGAAACGGCTTCACCGATTCTTATGATTTTTTTTGTGTTTATTTTGGTAGATCTGAGAATAGATCGTAGGCTAGTTCATATGGCCAAATAACGTTTGCGGGGTCGGCTAGTAATATATATAAAAATAAGGCCTGTGTTTGTCCTACTGTAGGGCGCAGGTATACTCTCAGAGAAAGAGGCCTAAATCACCACCACGCGTCCCCACCGCGGACTGACAATTTGAAGCGCTGACGAATGTGAACACCCGTATCACTTATGTTTCCTCACGATGTTTTTCTTCGCCGTTGGCGAGTGGTATTGCTACAACAAATTTGCGTAACACAGAAAAGTCATTGGTACGTGCGCAGGATTCCAACCCAAGAACTCTTGAATTGAGGCGAGTGTTTCACCGAACCGCGCTACTACTGCTTGATGCAAAAAGGCAAAATCGTACCTACTATAACAGAAGTAACGTTTTTTGCCACTGATGGCGCTAGTTAGCATCAGGCCGTTCCTAAAGCAAAAGAGCCGAGTGCCTTAGTATATCTTTATTTAATATCTTCAAATATCCTAAATATTCTTATATTGGGGTGAGGTTAGTCGGTCGGGCTTGTCGCAGAAAGAACGGTTCCCAATGGACTGTCTGTAACTGTCCATTGGGTTATCAATTTGGTTTGATAGAAAAATTCCCACGGTCGCACTTTGTCCTTTCTGGCCCGTGGTACTACCAGTGGTACTACCAGTAGTACCACGGGCAAAATTTTCTTCCCGTAGTACTACCAAGCAGTCTAGTAGTACTACGAGAAAAAAAATCTACCAAAGTTTTGGTTAAAACAAATTATATGTGAATGTTGAAAATGTTAATTTCTTTAGTTAAAAATAAAACATATTAAAATGTTAAAATTTATTATTTCACTGTGTATTATTTCTAGGACGACACGAGCGACTGCTAGTAAAAGAGGGTTAAAAAAAACCTAAAATATATTACTACAATGTTAGTAGTACCACGGGTAATTTTTTTTCCCGTAGTATTACTAGACCGCTTGGTAGTTCTACGGGAAGAAAATTCCACTTGGTACCAAAGTACCACTGGTAGTATACCACGGGCAAGAAAGGCACTTTGTTACTTTTATTTGAATTCATTCAATTCAAAACAATCATAAGCACAATTCGAACCATAGCAAATCTTCATTTGTGCGATCGGACAATGTCTAAAGTCGCCTAAAGCCAGCTATTAGCATGTTGAGATTGTTTACCCCCGGTTTCTCGTACACTAACAAGCTGTTAATCTACTGTTAAAAGCTGTCAGTGTTTTTTTTTGTATGCACTTTGGTCAATTGGCAGCTGCTAACAGTAGATTAACAGCGTGTTAATGTACGAGAAACTGGGGGTTAGTCGCACCATGCCAACTTTTACTGTTGTCAATATTTTGAATACGTGTGTTCCACCAATGGGGAACTTGCGTCAGAATTAGATTGAAGTGGCAATGCTTTTATACCATGGCAGGCACAGAGAAACTCAAGATTTTTTTAAAAATAAAGCCATGGAGTAATTTTTTTTGGAGTTTTCGGGGTCACAAAAATGCGAGTGTAAGTGCTAAGTGGCAGTCCCTGGTCTCTGCCTACCCCTCTGGGATACAGGCGTGAGTTTATGTATGTATGTATCTGTTAGATAAACTGCACTTCAAATTATATTGCAGATTAAGTTACATCATGTGCTCGACATCTAACTAATTACGATTAACCTGGTCGCCCCTCAGTAATTAAGCAATTTCGTAGATGTAATTGCTTAAGGGGCTCCATAGAGTAACACTAGCGTCACCGAGGAAAAATAATCATCTTTTTTTTACAGATCATATTTATGGTTGTCTGCAAAATGTGTCTTTACAATATTTTAGTCATGTCAAGTGATTTTAGGACCCACGACTGCGAACCTAGGATCACGGACCTCCTTTTTAATTGTAAACCTAAGAGCTTCAATCGATATGGAAAGGAAAAATAAAAAGAAGTCGAGGCTATTTTATTTTGTTACACGATATTTCATACAATATTCGTACTAGGCAGTATTCTTTGTTTTACAGTGGACCGTATTTTGCCATACGCAAAATAATTACAAGTGGACCAAGAATCATGTTGCTAATTACCGGCCTTATCGAATCTTTCTCCCCAGAGGAGTAATAAATTCTTATAACATGTTAAGGAAATGCTAATGTGATTGATAGTTAGCATACAATAAAATAAAGTCACTACGTTAGTGGCGAGGCGCGGTGTTAAATTTAAAAATGTACTCAAGTAAATATATTTCATACAAAATTTGAAATGTTTCATAGAGATAAGCTCGCCCTTGTACCGTGCCTTTCCTGTATTGTATTTTCGTGTGCAATAAAGTATATTAATATATAAGCTCGCTAACATTTAACTGTGTAGGACAGGTATTAATTGGGAGCACTGCACTTTGAGTACTTCCATTGCAAATAGAAGAAGACGGCGGCAAGATACGGGGACGCTGACTTCGACAAATGAATTTCATTGTTGTTCATAACAAACGGCCGGGGTGCAATTTCCTTTTCAGAGAAACTTTTGGTGCATTGTAAAACATTACACAAAGAATCAGTTCCAGAAATGGAAGTAATATAAGGGATTCATATTAAAATGCTCAATTCCTGAAAGATGTATTACTGAAAATGCACTGCAAAGCACTATAAATTAGTTCCAGGAACTTAGAGAATGTTTATTAAAATGAGCAATTCCTGAATTATGTATTTTAGTGAAAAGAAACTTCACAACTCAGTCAAAGGTACAGAAGAAATATAAGTAGGTACAGGATTAATATTAAGATGCGCTTTTCCTGATAGACGGTCCGGTGTAATGTGTACGACTAGTGGAGGTTGTGTTTGGCAATAGCGTCTATGAGATTTTTGTTATACGTATTTTTATGTTTGCGCTTGTAATACCTAAAATAACAATGTCGCTGTACATTAAAATATGATCCTATAGAGAAAAATCTCCATTTTGCTTAACACATATAGTTTCAAGCATTATTTATGTCCGCTAGGGTGTCCCTAAAAAAAGTTGTGTCGTTTTTTTGTAATACATATTCCATTTACGTTGACACAACTGTGTATTAAACTTATGTAATTTGAACGACGGGTGTCCGTGCGGACTTCCACCTGACGTCCCGTTACTAATTTTAGGTGGCGCTAGCTGGCTCCGGGTAACCCCTTAAAAGAAGGACTTGACCGCTAGATTTACTCAAAGAATACTTTTTACTCCTGCGGTTGGTTCCCGTAGGACACTTAATTTATTCAAAATGTATGCTAAATCAGTCTATTAACATCCCACTACAAGACACAGACCTTCTCTCAGGGAGAGAGTGCTTAATCACCACGTGCCCTCACGACGACCTGATCGCATATTAATAATTTGCATGTTTGCTAAAAGTCACTCGAATGGTGGCGTGGTGGCCGGGTCACCTATTTAGCTCTAAAATGGTTGAGACTGGTGATGGCTGACCCCTGCGTTATGCTCGTGAACGGATGCTGTTCGTGTCACCCCTCTAGGATACAGGCGTGAGTTTATGTATGTATATGGATTATTATAATTAATTAACAGTCCTCATGGTTGTTATGATTGTATTTTGTACATGTTATGTTACACTAGAAACGAATAAAAACCTTTTTGTGACCTTTTTACTCACTTTTAAAGAGCGTCTGCAATTTGGTATTTTTGTCAAATGTTACAAATCGACGGGGAAGAAGCAAATACTTCTATCTTACACAGACCTAACTTTACAGGAGGAGGAAAAAACTGAATAAAATTTTTGTTTATAATTTTAGCGCGACCTCATGTTCTGAAGGTTGTTTTATTATTTCAATAGCCTTTTTTTTAAACTAATGTTAATTTAGTAGACATAGAGGATTCAAAGTTAGTGTAAGATAGAAGCTATTGATTTCTGTGTTATGTTGAAAGTTTTGACGTTAGGCGGTATTTTAACTTGTAAATATTTCTTCTAATTCCTATTAATTGCTTTATTTCTCTTTGTAAACTATTCTCTGTAGCATCAGAAAACTATTATTAATTTAGAAAAAAACAACAAGTACTGAATAACATGATTTTGTAAGATAGTAGGTATTGCTTTAAACGAATTTCAAATTGAGTTCAAGTTAGGAGATATTATAAAGGAATGGGGCAAGATTTAGTTAGTAAAATTTTAACTGCTAAGTATACAAAACATGCAATAAATTAACAAAATATTCGTATTTTATTAAGAAAATAATGAAATTATTCAAATAAAACTACATTTTTGCATTTACAAATTCTTAATCTAACATAATAAAGTAGGTACCACCTAATTAGGTAGGTTTCAAAAAATTTACTATAAAGTAAGAATAACAAAAACAAATACTCTCCGGCTTTACTGCTGGTAGACTTACCCCCTGTTTCTAGAACAATAAAATATGTTAATCTTCTATTAACAGCTGCTGGACGATTCAAAGATTGTTCGTGTACGAGAAACCGCTAGTTAAGCTGAGAGTGTAGCGTAGGCGCTGGGAAAGCCTACCTAACGTTATGTTAAGGATAAATAATATGAAACTAACATTATGTTAAGAATAAATTATATGCTTTGAAAGCCATCTTGATTTTTAAAAGCTGGAAGTGTAAAAATCTTCTTTTTGTTGTTTATTTTTGCGATGGTGGACACATCGATTTTAGAGATTGTAAATCCAGATACATTTTGGACCGTATTTTTTAAATCTGCGTGAGTTTGTGGACAGAAAGGTGGAATACAATTGACTTGACAAATACAGAGATTAGTTTCCTTTTGTACAACATATTAGGGGTTAAAGTATGAAATTGCCGATTTGTACTGAAAATCTAAATTGTTTATTTTTTTAATTTTTAACAAATTTATTTAATCAAAATAGTTGCCATTATTATCTATACATTGCTGCCATCTAATGGGAAGGTCATTAATGCCTTTGCGATAGAACTCCGACGATCTAGACTGCAAACTGTATGAAAGCATTTTGTACTGCCTCCTGGGAAGAAAACTTATTGTCACGTAGATAATTGTCAAATCACGAAAAAAATGGTAGTCCGTTGGAGCAAGGTCAGGTGAATACGGAGGATGACGAATGGTTTCTAACTGCAGTTCCTGAAGGGTCAAAATGGTTTCTCGTGCTGTGTGAGGTCTCGCGTTGTCATGGAGCAATAATGGTGAAGATCGATTCATGAGTCGGGGCTGTTTATTGATTTGACGCAAGTGAGTCAATATTGTGGGTAAGGTAACGTTAAACCATGCCGCTAATTCCTGGTTAGTTTGACTAGGGTCGGCTTCCACTATCTCTCTTAATTCATCGTTATTCACCTGTGTGGGCGGTCTTCCTCGTGGCTCGTTCTTTAAGTCGAAATTTCCATCACGAAAGCGTTTAAACCAAAATCGCACGGTGCGTTCATTAGTAGACCCCTCTCCAAACGCAGCATTGATATTGCGGGCTGTTTCTGCCGCGTTAGTTCCGCATCGGAACTCGTATTCAAAAATCACTCGAATTTTCGCAGTATCCATCTTTGTTGTCTAAATTGAATAACAAAAACATATGAAAGTCGATATTCAATGTTTCACATTTTTAAAAAAAAGAACATCATAGAAACCATTTGAAAAAGTTTCATTCGAAAACCTAAAACCATGAAGATTCTATGTCAATTCAAAGAACCTATTGCAATAAAACGGCAATTTCATACTTTAACCCCTATTAATATTAGCCTTGTCCTAGTAACGTTTCACTTGAATTTTTCTCTGGAGTGTTTGCTCCAGAATGCTCGAGTAAACACGCTTCATGGCGAAAATAGGAGCTATTGTCAGAAAAAAAAACACGCGCGAACGAGATAGGAGTAATTTCTTTTCGCAGAAAGGAGATATTTTCATTAAAATTATTACAACATATTAAAGCTTTATTTTAAGAGCTATTTCTATACATTAAAAATCTCCCCAAAACTGGGAAATATAGATAGGAGATCTTTCCAGCTAACGTTAAATTTAATTTTGCATCCAACTACATCTAAAAGTCAATTTGCCCAAAAATGTAAGATAGAAGTATTTGCTTCTTCCCCGTCGAAATGTAACTACATTACTTGATAAAATCGGCCCAGCAGTTTGGCCCCCTCGCGATCATGGAGAGACTTACATACATACTTAGACAGACACGCTGCTTCACTTTTGCGTTTGGATAAAAAAATACGTTATTAAGTTCTTAACTTCAACCGAGCGGAATCCACTGCCTATATTAAAATTAAACACTTGGCTCGCATGATTTCGGTTCTTGTACCCCTCTCATGTCTCGGCTCATTGAGTGCGACGGTATTCCTGCGTCTTACATGTAGTAGGTGCCTACAGGAAGATCGATGTCGTTTTCTTTCGCCGTTGTTGCTACCGGAGACCTTCAAATTTGTACAAAAACTTCTTAGATTTAGCTTGTGCCAAAAGACAGGTTGGTTCAACACTTACAGTAGCTAAGTAGCAAAAAACCAGTCAAGTGCGAGTCGGATTCGCGTTAACATTATTTAACAACATTAGTTAACATATTAGCGTGAACATTAGACAAAGATCGAACTTGAGAACAGCGCCATCTATAGAAACCAAAAAGAAGCGTTTAACATTAACATTTAACGACATGAAATCGGCGCTGTGAAGGTTACATAGATGGCGAGCGCTGTCTTTAGACAACGTTTGTTGAATGGGGGCCCCCCTTAAATATTTATTTTATTCTGTTTTTAGTATTTGTTGTTATAGCGTACAGCCTGGTGACAGACAGACAGACGGACAGTGAAGTGTTAGTAATAGGGTCCCGTTTGGCACCCTTCGGCTACGGAACCCTAAAAAAACACAAGCGGTACCTTTTTCCTTGCCAAAAAGTTTATTTTCCCGGGCCTTGAAAAGGGAAAATGCCGTAACAATGTTTCAGTGTCCGGACTAGGCCTGCGAGTGTGGCATGCGGGAGGAGCTTATTTTTGTCACGGAATTATTTCTTGTCATAACATAACTGTATACAATGGGCATAGGTATTATATATATATATATATATATATATATATATATATATTCTCTCCATAAGAGAAGACCTGGGCTCTGCAGTGGGACGTTTATTATAGTTTTTTATATAATCCCTGTGAACGAACTTATAGTTATCAATTGAAATTAGATTCGTGAAACTTGATCGCTCGAGTTGAAAATGAGGACCTCGTCGCGAGTTCACTGTTGGTAAGTTCTCGAGAATATTCCTCGAGTGAAAACATTATCGGTGAGTTCTTCTGAGAACCTCTTGAGAGAATTTATAAGAACAAATTTCAACGGTGCCTTAGATCCGAATGGGTTTGTGCTGGTTGTCATCAGACACAAATCCTCCGATGCAGATAATGAGAAGGAAACCACCTTGACTTGTGATGACTATCAATAAATGATGCCCATGTATAATCCTACTAATATTATAAATGAGAAAGTTTGTGAAGATGTTTGGAGGTTTGGATGTTTGTTATTCAATCACGCAATAACGGCTGAACGGATTTACATGAAACTTGGGGTACAGATAAACAAAGGCCTGAATTGAGGAAGCATACTTGATATCCCGGTAATGCGTTCCCGTGGCATAATATTTATTTTAAGTTTAAAATAGATGGCGTTGTGCGAGCGAACGTTGAGTTTTAAAAATAGATGGCGTTGTGCAAGAATCGTATAAATGGATTCTGTGGCGGTGCGAAGTTTGCCGGGACAGCTAGTAATATAATAATGCAGCCTATATGCGTCCCACTGTTTGGCACAGGCCTTCTCTCAGGGACAGAGTAAGGGCTTAATCACCAGCATGCCCACCACCGACTGGCAATTTTAAGCGCTGAGGTTTGTGAACACCTCCGTCGCTCAGGTTTCCTCACAATGTTTTCTTTCGCCTTTAGCATGTGGTCTTGCTACTACAATTTGACAAATGTACGTAACTTAGCAATACAGTCATTGGTACTTGCACGGGGTTCGAAGCCGCGACCTACCGAATGAATTAAACTCATGAAACTGTATATATTTCGACTGAAATTTAACTCAAGTCAAACATAAATTCACTGCGATATACTGGCTTCATGTTACGGCACCCTTCAATTTTAATTAAGGTTGGAAAGTCCGTCCAGCCAAATTTCCAGTAATAGAGTTACGAACTTGTCAGTAACATCTATGTAACACTGGTGGCGAATCTGCAAATACTAATTTCCGAGAGCAACAGTATTCACTCACGTTCCGGGGATTATTTGTTGCAAGTTTAATAGGTGTTTCTCTGTATACTATATAGTGAGGTACCTATTAAGCCTGTAGTGTTGTCAGTAAGGTGAGTAAGGCACCATGTCGGGAGGGAGAGATGGGCAGTCCATTGAAACTTCCCTCTGAGACGGTGCAATAGCTTGCCATTTAGTTAGAGGTGAGTATAAGCCTAAGTGTCAGTACATTAAGATCACGAACGGTCCGCATACTTCCGCAATGGAATACTCTAAGGCTCAAGTTATATTTTGTGATAACGAGTTCCTGGTCAGCCCGTGTAGCTATTAAATACTCTCTTTGCTATGCTGCAATAAACGATTTGTCCATATGAACTTAATAGTAGTTAATTTAAACCATTGAAATATTCATAACCATCACCAGAACAAAGCACCCCTTCAAGCTAACACAGTTCCACAATACACATATAGAGCTGTGTAGGTAGATATTAAAAACTCAATACTGCGGCGTAATATTAGTTTCACCATGAACTTTTCACAGTCTGGAATGATTCCCATACAATTACGGAAGGACATCCGGACTCTGTCTATTTAATAAAAATTGTATTCTGACATACGTCGTCAGCTTATGCTCATCTAAGTAATGGTCGTATTCATAAACTTAGACAAACACTTATGTAAGTACAAGTAATAAGTACCTCTACACAGGGTTCTTGTGTGATTTAAGACTTTTGCGGCAAAGGATTTCGCTATAAAATGGTCTTGTAGGCAAAAGATGCCTCACCAAAGACAGGAATCGATACATAAAGTAGGTTTTGGGCAACGTTTGCCTGATCCAACCTTAGAGCTCGGCGCCAGTTGCGCTACCGAGTGAGCGGTTGCGTGCGGCCAAGTGCGGCCTGGCTTGGCCAATACACTGGCCAGCTGGCGCCTTCGAAGGTAGAATCACACTCATCCTGCATACGGAACGCACGCGATGCGACGTCGGACCTTACGTATTTGGCATGCAGGGAGGATGTTTTCACTTCTCGAGACGCACTAGTAATTTTTATGTATGATTCTGAGAGCTAGTTTGAGAATTATTTTTATTTGAATATGCGCGTGCTACGATAATAAAATTAAATAAGAATAGAAGAGTGTGTCATCACAATATTTAATCCAATTTGAATTATATTAGGTACCTACATCTTATTACGTCATATCGCCTAACCAAAACAATAATTCTTGTATGTAATTTCGAACAATTAGACACTTGTGCATCGCCGTTCTAATCGCATTGGATTCCCTATACGCGTCAGATTTAAACCGCACTTGTCTCACGCGTCGGATTAGCCCAGTCGAATTGGCTCAGCAAACCCGGAAAAATTTTAGGTAGAAAATCCTTCGGAATTCGGGGTCACTAGCAGTCTAAATTGTGTTTTGCGTGGTAGGTACTCGATCCGTTGCGTCATCCGCCATCTTGATTTTAAGGGTTTATGTTTGTTTTTGAATAACTACCTACAAAAGTAGGTAATTAGGAGTTAAATTTCCTACAATTTTGGTTCTCATATTTTTTTTTCCTAGGATCGATATTTTCTAATTTATACCCCAAAATATTTTTTGTTTCATTAACAACTTGTTTATTTTCAATTTTACATAAAAATTGTTGTAAACAAAGTTCTTTAAAATTCAATTTTCTATAATTTCGGTTCTTATCAATTTTTTCGTCTGATACCCGAGAGGGGGTAAAATCTTATAATTGCAATATCATGTTTATTTTTAATTTGACACAAAAAATCCTAGAACCAAAGTTGTTTGAAATTACATTTTCTACAAATTTGGTTCTTATAAATTTTATGATAGGATCGATATTGTCTATACCTTTTAAATTTGCTAGGGACGAGTGATGTTGGAAAAACATCAATGAAACCATTGGCAACAAAACATTGAACACAAAAATTGTTTCTGACTTTAAACATTGTCAAGTTAGACACTGTCTTGCGGTTACATTGCGATAGCTTAAGTACTATCATCGAAGACAAAATATCGTTTTTCAACTAGATTCATTACTGTCTAAGGTTTTACATAAAATGCATTTTCCATGTGCAAGCTAATATTTTTGTTTGAACATTGAAAATTAATCTATAGTCCATTCGTCCTTACTAAGTAAGAATTTTTTAAACTTTATTTAATTTTTTTTTGAACGAAGTGAAGAAAAGAAAAACTATTTTTTTTTTCTGAAAACGGGCATTCAATATGCACCTCTTAATGAACATCGATAACTTTCCAGCCGCCAAGCTAATCGCATACTTTTGGACGTGCCTCACCATTACCACCCGAACTCCTCGAAAGGCAAGTCACTAAATAACGGCGGCGAAGTGTCAATGTCTACATCAACTTGAAACAACTACACAACTTACATCATCGGTGAAAATTACAAAAACTTGTAGACATTACTAAATAGTCCGTAAAACAATTACTTAGTTACTTACGACTCACTTTTGTTTTGTAGACTTAACACATCGATGTTAAAACAAAAATAGTAAAAAATCGATGTTTTGCCTCGGTCGCCACATCGCTCATTCCTATGTGTAACTACACAGATTAACTGGATTATTTGACCCATTCACGCGTGAAACGCATCGCGCGAAAAAAAGTGCTTCTATACACAGTAAAGGTGGCCATTCACGATCACTCCATTTCCATCACTCGGCGCGGTGTGGATACCGGCCAAAAATTGATCAACTACACGAGCGTTCCATTTCCGTCGCTCCACTCCATTTTTTTATTTTTTTTGTTTGACGTTTGATACTTTTTTTATGTGGCTCAGCTGTGAAACACAGACTACTTAGAAAATACACAGACTCCTTTTAACCGCAAAATGACCGCAAAATGGATTGCAGATTGGCCATAGACGACCGGGTGTGGAGTGGAATAAACGGAGTGACAGCACTCCGCGTGCACGCCAATTTGGATTGGCCACAGACTGGAGTGTTGAATTTGGAGTTTGGAACGATGGAGCGGTGGATTATTGAATGATTGGATATCCAAAATTTCGTGTCACTCCGCTCAATCCACGTGAGATTTCGCACACACGGAAGGTTTTTGTCATATTTTGGAGTGATGGCGTGGAATGTTGTGGAGTGGAGTGATCGTGAATGGCCACCATAAGGGTAGCATATGAGGTCACGCGTCATATTTTTCAAAAGATCATTTAATAGTCAATAACTTGATTAATCGCAACAACAATGGAATTAGCGTCTTAAAATTACTTCTCAAAAAAAATAAAAAAAATTCAACTATTACAAAATCCCCAATTCGACTGGGTCGCTTCGCGTCGGATTCCGGATATCCCCCCACCTTCCGATGCCGATCTTAAGAGGCAGTTTGGACGTCGCGTCAGATGAATCGCGTAAGAAGCGTATTCTGAGTGTGTTTCTAAGCATACAATTTCAAGCGGCCCAAGGGGAGAGTCACTGAAATGCCTAGGTACTTGTTCAATTGAGTGATGTTAGTATGGCAATCGTTGTTTCATTGATTGGTAGTCTACTAATCAATCGCATTCCAATGGTATAAATCGTGCAACCTCTCGCCGCTTCGATCTTATTTCAAAAAGATGCGTACTTAATTTGCGCGGGTTATATAATTGGAATGACATTGTACTGCTGTTGCTTAGTAGACTACCAAACAGAGGCAAATAAGAAAAGAAAGAAAAAGAAAAATTGTGTTCAACGTTTAATTGTAATGACAGCGTCGAGCTCAAATTATTTTGAAAAACTTTAGACCATAGGCCCTGATCGCACGTGGCGCCGTGTGCGGCGCGTATGTACTGCAGTGTGGTTCTAGCTTCAGTGTCTCTATCGGTGACACATCCCAGTAGGCCCCGCCGCTTCAACCGGGAGACGCAGATGCTTTCAGCAGGCCTCTTTGTTCTCGCGGAACCCGCGCCCCACGCCGTGGTAGCCGCCTCCATCTCCGCCACCTCGCCGCCTCGTGCCGCGGCCGCCCACGCCTGCGCATGCCCACTGCGGCCCTCATGCGTTAGCTACGTCACGACTTCAAAATTACTCCCGTCGCAAAGTGGACCGTGTTGGACACGTCGTCACAGTCGCGTTATCGGCCAATGCGTTATTACGGATCATCACTGTGGGCGTCTTCGTCGCGGTGCGTTTGCGAGGTCTGGTTGCCTGATAGCGGAGCTCGAAGTTGGTAGGGAGCGCGCGACGGCGCCGGTATCGATCGCAGCGCTCGGCGGTCGCTCGCTTGTGCACGGCCGCTCTCGGGATATTCGTCTAGAGGTAGCCGTCGGCGCCGGGCCTGCCTGACTGTTTACGCGTGGTGTTGTCTGTCTATACCTTTGCCGCGATCATGCTCGTCGAAACTAATTGATAACTTGGACTTGTATCGTTTTCAATAGCGGCGCACTAGGTCTTCGTCTTAGACTTGATCTAATCGAATCAATCAATTTAATATCCAAGCAGCGAAACTTTTTCAGGTGAGTCTTAACATAGAAATTTTGGCGATACGCAACTTTTGTGGGTTATTACATTTTCTCGTTTTTTATAATTTGAAACGGTTTTTCTATTTGTTACTCGTTGCTTTAAATTAAACTAATATTTTGTTATTAATATTTTAGTGTATGATGCGTCTATTTTTGGCTACTCGTGTTTTCTTTACGCCATTGTTAATGCACTTGTCTGTTTCTTGTAAGTCGACGTATAAGTTTCTGAAGTAAATATGCATATTTCTATTGGGAATGTACGCCAGCCATCTGGTTTATATTTCTAAAGTTAGATTGTTAAATCGTAAACCGCAAGGAATCATCGGTATCGGTATTTATGGCCGCTGTTCTACGGCAGTCGATGCGAATGTAGAGACAATCAGTGTTTATTACGAGAAAAAAAAACATGAGATTTAAGATTGTGTAACAAAAATGCAGCGAAAATATAACGGAGACACTACGCTATTAAAGGTTTTCTTGCACGTGATAAGTGTTTCTTCTTAATGCGCATGTGTGTTTTTTAAGGAGCCCCAAAAGCCGATTTGACGGACATACCCGAATTTTGTAGCTGTTTATTTTCATCTTTATTGGTGGTATTCTACCTATCTAGTACCTTATCTCCGTAAATTACAGGTGTGCAATAAAGAGTTATCTATCTAAATGCAAATTGCGGCTGTATTATATTTTGAGCACAATAAATAGCTACAAGAAAGAAAAAGTTGCGCCGTGCCGTGACAGAGCGAGCATACTTTTATTTACTCTTTATAGCTGAGGTTGAGTGCACTATAGTACTAGGGCATATGAGAGGCTGCAAGCCACAGAGGCGAGGCTATGTCACACAAGACCGCACATGACATATGTGTGCTTCTGTAATTCGCTCCTTTCTGATAATTATACCTCGTTCTCGCTTCGATTCTCAGCATTATTTTACAATCGTGACAGAATCATAAACTCCACGACGCGACGTGCATTTGTTTATTTTGCGATTTCTCAGCCGACTGAATATATTTAGTCGCAGCCATTTGTTACTTCACAAACAATTTAAATGACAAAGAATGAAACTCAAAATAATTATGCCTCGAACCAAATGCATTAACAGTTCGTATGATATTCTGGTTAGAGCGCTTGTTCTCCTGCATATTATGTGGCCGCGAAAATACTCATTCCGTATTGAGCGAGATGAACAGTTGAAACTGGCTGTATGAAAATGTAGATGCTCCAAACATGGGCGACTTTTGAATAACTTTGCATAATTAACGGAATTTCCGCAACCTGGCGAAATCCTGTGATAAAGTTGGTATGAGGCCGGAACTTTTACAACCTAACTAGTCCCCCTCACGCGACGCTGCCTTCGCTGATGTTTCCAGCTACAGGTAGGTATGGCGGGGGGACGTGTATCTATCTAATAGGGCCTCCAGACTTAGGACCGTGGTGGCGATAGGAATGCTTAGATGAACCCGTGAGGTCCGTGAGAGACTTTTGTGCCTCTTAATTATAAAAACACGATTCCTCAAAATAGGATAAACAGAATAAATAAACTGCCTCTGAGGAGTGTTTTAGAGGAATCGTGTTTTTGTAAATAAGACCGTCAGTAAATGGCGTATAAAGCCCGTTTCCATCCGGCGTGGCACTTGATTCCTCCTCGTTTTGTAACGAGGAGTACTTAAAAGGGCCACATCATACATACATACATAAACTCACGCCTGTATCCCAGAAGGGTAGACAGAGACCAGGGACTGCTGACAGATCACTTTCGCTTCCTCAACATTCATTAGTCGTTGCATGCATGCACTTGTATGTGTCTTTCGAATTACTTAAAAATTTGGTAAGTTTTCGATACATTGGAGAAATATTAAGATTTTGTCTGACCAGAATACAAACATGCATAAATAGCGCCTCAAAATAAAGAATTTTGTATGTGCCCCTCGAATTAAGTAATGTAATGTTTTTTGTAGCTTATTGTAGTATAGGGTAGCAAGAAATTTTTTTTGGCTGAATGAGTGGATAGCCGTAGGCTCAAGGATTTTTTTTATAAGCTTAATGCCTAGGACTATCCACACAATCAGCCAAAGAAAATTATTGTTTCTTACTTTACTTCCAAATTTTTAATCATCGTCGACAACTATAAAAGTTAAATTAAATTAATAATTACAAAGGCTCATACAAAATCCTTTACTTTGAGGTGCTATTTATGCTTGTAGGTATGTATTACGAATCAAAAGGGCCCCGCTCGACAGACAAAGTCTTGAAACGGATTTTTTTTCCAAAATTATGGAAAAGTTACTAGATTTTTTAAGTGATTCGGAAGGCACATGCAAATCCTTGAATTCGTTGCGCTATGGGTATGCTTCCTGTTAAAGGAAGAATCAAAAGGGTCCCGCACCCGTTTGATAGACGCGGAGTTTAGACGCGGTTTATTATATAGGTAGGTACTTAAAAAGGCACAAACGATCTCGACATCAAATCCGTGAGCATTCCTATCGACCCCATGGCCCTAATCTCGGGGCCCCGCTAGCTAGATACGCGTGGCGGAGGGTAGGTATATATAGGTACGCCTTCCAATTAATTCCCTCCCCGAAAATCGCGATACACCGAAGCAGTTTGGTTGGCTTCCAGACGAAGTTAGTTTCGGTCCGCCGAAATTTTGGGCAGGGTTTTTAGAGTCATCGGAGCCGCGTTTCATAAAACTACAATTCATAGTTGATTGTGACAATCCGATCTACATTGCGTAGTTGATTAGTACAATCTTGTTTATCTGTGGGTTAAATGACTCTGGAATGTACATCGAATTGTTATAGTAAACCATGGGTTCTATTTCTATGTAATAGGGTTCTGGGGCAAACCGGTGGTAGCGCAGCGGTAGGACTCCGGCCTCACATTCGGGAGGCCGTGGGCTCAAATCCCGGCATGTATCAATGACTTTGTTATATAAGTTACGTACGTTTGAAGGAAAACATCGCGAGTAAACCCTACTGTCTGAGGTATTTAGGTACATACCTCAGCGCTTCCTACGTACAATGGCCCAACTATGAGGCTAAGTGCGGAAATCTCTGGTCTAACTAGAACTAGGGCCCAAGGGCTCGGCTCGTGCAAGGCTGCTTGCAGACAAGCCGCAAGGGGACGCCCATTATTTAGTGCGAGGATGAAATGTCGTAAAAGCCATTTTTGGTGAAAATGGACTTCGAATGCAGTCTTACTCAGTTTTTCAAGCTCTTTAAATCTTTATATTTATTTTCCTCAAATAAAAAGAAACGGCTTTTACTACCTGTTTTTTTTTAAATTAAAATATGTAAAAGACACTTGTGCTACTTAATTTTTGTTGTCTGTAAAACGTTTTCTTATTGCTTACAAAATAATATAAAGTAAATACGAGAACACGTCTAATCCTTGGCCTTTGTGTGTGGAGCTCAGAACCCATACGAGATAAATGCTGATATCTGTCTCAAACTGCTATAGTGTACCTACTAAATTGTGTTATAAAGAGAAATGTAAATCCGTAAATCTGTTTGTGCTACGACAATACGATGAATGACTTGTACCTGATGTGTTTTAAACCGCGTGCCCAATGAAAATGAAATGAAATCTGTAACCAAATAGAGTAGAATAGTAGATTGTAAAAAACTAAGTAATCCGGCAGACGTTATCCTTTTAAATTGCTGTGTTCGTGATAATTTGGGTCATGCTATAAAAAAGCACGTTCAGGTTTTTCCGAATTTTTGAACTTATCAGGAAATATTGTTATTTTATTTTTAACGTCATCATGTCAGTCCAGTCGTTCTCAAGTGCGTACCAGGCACCAACGAACAACATCAATTTTATTCTTTTTCTATCATCTTATAGATAAAAGTACTTTATATAATCTTCACACTTTCAGTCTTTCTGGCAACCAAAAACGTCTCCAATTCTTATACATAATGTAAACTTATCCCGGAGAGGCCGACGAATGCCCGCCTAAGGCGTACTAAGAGGTGGATTCAAAGCAGGTATTTTTTATACATTGTCTGTCTTTTTGGAGGTATTTTTTTTCTTGTCTTGCGCCAGCTGTTAGTTTACTGCTACTCTTTCTTATGTGCAATAAGGCACAAATAATAATTGATCATTTGTAAGTACCTAGATAGATAGAATATTCTTTATTGTACACAGAAATTAAATAAATCGCAGTACAATTGGCGGCCTTATTACTACAAGCAATTTCTTCCAGGCAACCATAGACGGAGACAAGAAAGAAGTTAGAGACGGGTAGTCGGTGCAATTAAGAAATATGAGTTGAAAAGTATATAAACTTACTTAAACCATACATAAATATTTAAACAAATAGACATACATACATACTAATAATCAAATGGGGAGAGGAAATAATATAATATACCTACGTAATATTGGATACATTATCTATTCTATAGATAGGTAATATTCTTTCACTCTGCTTTTAAAGACAGCTGGTGAAGGGGACCGTCTTATTGCTGATGACAATTCATTCCACAGTCGGACGGCTGTGGCTGAAAAGGAGTTACTGATGAACTTCGTCGAGTGAGTAGGTATCTTCAGCAACAGACTTTGAGCGAACGTGTGACTGTGGCAATCATTTAGGAAAGCAAAGCGTTGTTTGAGATAAATAGGAGTGGTAGGATTGAACACCTACCGTTACCTACCTACCGTTTAGTCATCCTTTATATACTTGAGACTACTCGTAAATATTGGAAAGTCGCATTATTCTGCTAGTATTCTGTCGATCAATGCTCAAGATTTTCATTCATCATCGTCATCATCATTCAGCCACAAGAAGTCCACTGCTGGACATAGGCTTCCTCCATGGATTACCAAAAAGACCGGTTGGAAGCGGCCTCCAGCCTCTTCCTGCCACTTGGATGAGGTCATCTGTCCATCTTGTGGCTGGTTGTCCTACGCTGCGCTTGCCGATATGTGGTCTCCATTCGAGAACTTTTAGGCCCCATCGACCATCAGTTCTGCGTGCTATGTGCCCCGTCCACTACCACTTCAACTTAATAATCCGCTGGGCTATGTCGACGACTTTCGTTCGTCTACGGATCTCATCATTTCTGATCCGATTTCATAGAGAAATTCCGAGCATAGCCCTTCCCATAGCTCGTTGCGTGACCTTCTTATGAAGCCCATAGTGAGAGACTACGTTTCAGTGCCATAAGTCATCACTGGTAACACCCACTGGTTGTATAATTTTGTCTTGAGTCTTACATTTTCATTACCACGAGTCTTTTTATTTACCTTATCGTGAAGGAAACTAAGTAAACTTAGATCGTTTATCTATGTAAAGCGTTCTGTTATTGTAGTCAGCATTTTTTATTTAAATACTTTTCTTTTATAGATTTTGTATTGTAGCCAAATCGCACACGTACACGAATACCATTCACATCTCCACTTTAATTTTGTGATTCATCTGACTTTGGATGCAAAAAAAATACAACCAGCGTTATCGTAACTTTTAGTCATTGGTTTATTTGGCCATTGCCCAACTTTACCTACGTGTGGCTGTTACTCAATGTACTCAATCCATATCAGTTCGATGTAGTAGTCAGAGCCCGGTAGGTAAGTCTTACCAAGGCGCTATGCTTGATAAATTTCAAGATACAGGTGCACTGCAATTAGACTGAGATCCCGGGCGGACGGGAGTCGGGACATCGGGTTGCGTGTTTGAAGTGTAAACGAGCTCGTCTGTCCTAGTAGTGTTCTGTCGGTGTCATTGATGACTGTCACTATGATTCGTGCAAGTGTAACTATAGTTAGGCTTGAGAACCAGACAAAAAACACCCATCAGTTCGCTGGACCGACGATCTGAGGCTAGGCTGCATTTAGAGAATGGAATGGAACTCGATTTTCAGTACTACATTCCGATGTTATAAGTAATTTCGTTTCGATTTAATTTTAATACGATTCCAATTCAATTTCAACATTGCACCTGCGAACAGTTCCCATTCAGAATATTATAATAATTTTTATTATTCATCGTTCAATGTTGAAGGCTTCCCAAATTTTATTTCAATTGAAGACTTATAGTAGGACGCCCACTAGCTCTGTGCACCTACGATCTGAGACAGATTGCCAGCGGAGGCTGGATGAGGATGACCGAAGACAGAAAGAAGAAGGAAGGACAGAAATAAGTAGGAAGGACAGAAAGAAGTAGGAACGACAGAAAGAAGTGGCGTGCCTTGGGAGGGACTTATGTCCAGCGGTGGAAGAGGACGGGCCGATTGATTAACTACAAAGTAACGAATATCAGATTATTTTCCTGAGATCTTGCGTCATCCCAATTCTCACGATAAGTGATAAAAATGCCAATTGCTCTATCGGTTTTGATTGTGAGTTTAAGTAAAAAAAAGATACCGTAGGGTTTAATATTTGTTATGAATATCAACTTCATTACTCAACCTGAATCTGATAACAAGGGCGGACTACGAAGTGATCTATTAGGTAGGTTTTGATATTGATTTTGTGTTAAAAAATGTACACTTTTTTATTTTATTTTAGTTTATTTTATTTGGGACACAAACAGTTAAACAGGAAAAAATAAAAAGTATACAAAAATAGACCTGGAGGTCCCTTAAGTGAACAAAATATTACAAGCATGCAATCTTAATCAGTTTTGATTTTTGACCATTTTTCTGAATGCTTTCCTTTAAAATCCCGTAAGTTTTAGTATTTTGACATAAGTTATCGCCCAACCCGATCCTGATAAATAGGGCGGACTACGATGTGATCCTTTAAGGTTTAAGTTTTTTTCCTTCTGAGTTACGGGACCCTAAAACACCTACCGGTATCACTCGCTAATGGTAAAGGAAACATGCTGAGGAACCCGGCTTAGTTGGCTCCGCACTTATTGACTTCGAATTTCCGGTTCATTTTCTTTCTTCTATTTTTTTTTAAAATACAGTGACAAAGTAACACAATATATTCCCTTCTGCTAAACTGTATCGCAGTAGGCAGGCTAAGCGTACTCCAGCTAAAAATATAAGTGTGCCAAGTTTGAGGGGTTTGACACCAAATCCACTTTATTCTATCTGTGCAACCGCTACCTTTAATAAAGTCATCTTCTTAATTTGCGTTAAAAAAAATGTACATAATTGGTGTAAATATATTAATTTATTACTTAATACAAAAAAGTTATTATATAATTAGACACTAAAAAAATTGTGGTTATTTCAATAAATAGTTTTTTATCTTATATTATCATTATTTTTGCTCTTGCGCATGTTTCCAATTCAAACCGCATATTCCGTTGAGTTACGCCATCGCCCGAAAAACTTCATGGCAGGATCCTAGTCTTGGAGAAACTTAATATTATAACACGAAACGTACGGTTTGTTAGGTGTAGAGTTACCCTTGTCCATTACAACAGGGGCGGCTCGTTACGAGCTCTGTAAGTGTGAGTATTGAACAAAAAGGAATACCCGGCGGCGAGGTGGACTGTACAAATAAATTTCGCAGTGGCTGACGATCCCTGTTCTCAGCCGGTGGGCAATTGTTTTATTGTCCGGGAGGACTGCTAATTCAGTAGAAGTAGGTTTATGTCTGCCCTCACACCCCATAACACTACAGTGTGATTTCGAAATCGTTAGCAATATTTTTAATCAAACAATAATTATGAAACAATAATCAGCCTATATACGTCCCACTGTAGGGCACAGGCCTTCTCTCAGAGAGCGAGTATGGGCTTAATCATCACGCGTGCCCACCGCGGATTGGCGATTTCAAGCGCTGAGGTATGTGAATAGCTCAGACACCCAGGATTCCTCACGATGTTTTCTTTCACCGCCAGCGAGTGGTATTGCTACTATAACTTCACAAATGTACATAACTCAGAAAGAAAAGTCATAGGTACATGCGCGCACTGGGAATCAAACCTAGGTCTCCCACTTCCGAGTCCGATGTTCTAACCACTAGGCTATCACCGCTATAATTTTTTTCTCGGAATAAAAAGCAATAATTTGTTTGTCAGAATATAAAGAACATTCCCTCATATTCCCACATTTCATGTTAACAATGAAGATGCAGAAGCTTTTGAAGACGTTGCATTTAAGTGGTTCGAAAGACTGCGTGATTCGGGTTCTATACAGTTGTTACCACTGAAGCAGATCACGGGCTCGCAATGAAAAGATGTGAATTCGACGACTACGTCAAATTGGTTTACCGTTTTTAAGGGTTAGGTTATAACCGTGGTTCAAACACAAAAATATACTTTTTTTAACCAAACTGACTTCACCTAAGCGCGCCATATGTTTTTAAATCGTGATTAAAATGCTTTCTAAAATGACATTACTGAAATTGTCCTGAAGAATCACAGTAGTGGTTCCGTAAAGCGTTAATGAATTGGATTTTTTTCAACGATTTCCATGTCACCCTGTATACCAAGGTTAGCTCGACGGTGACGATGCCTGTATGCATAGCTATTTAGTATTATTCTTTTTATACCTTTCGTTGGATGTAATAGTTTCGTGTGGCGCCGGATTAAGAATAGCGTCACTGCATTTCCTTCCGTGGATGTCGTAGAAGGCGACTAAGGAAATACATTACCAGGAGACGGGCAGCAGCGTTTTCCTGAGATTCCAACCGCATGCTGCGATCGCCAACCCACCTGCCAAGCGTGGCGATTATGGCAAAACCCCTCATGGTTAGGAAAACCACAAGGGAGGCCTATGTCCTGCAGTGGGCGTCAAATGGCTCATGATGATGATGATGAAGATCAGTTGCCAATCCGTAAAAAAGTTGGGATGTTTTTAGAGCTTTCAGTTAAGTTGTATCCACTTTCAAAATATTGTGATTTTAATTCAAAGTGGTACAATGAGCAATTTTATTTCGGCTTAATTTGAATACGATTTCAATACAATTTCAAAATTTTTGCACCAGTCAAATTCCCATTTAGAACATAATGGCTATTTTGGTTTAGCTGCAATGTAGTATTTTTTTATTATTCGTCGTGAAATGTTGAGAGCTCCCCAATTTTATTTGGATTCTAGACCCTTAAAGAAGCTTAACCGAACAACATACACTGAAATGTATCAACTGAGTTCTCCTGCCTAACCTTATAAAGCGAAGTGCGAAGTAGACGACTCTTGGACATCAATAGTGATGGACAGGGGAGAATGTACTCGTATGACTTAATGGGAATTATCTTTATTGAAATTATTTACAGTAAACTCACTGTATATGTAGATTACAGTGATAAAGGGGCTCCATGCAGTAACAATAGCGCTACCAATGGGAAAAATCACATCTCTTTTTACGAATTGTTTTTGCAAAAAGTGTCAGTACAATCAATCAATCAATCAATCTTGTTAACAGTGATTTTTAGGACCCACGACTGAGAACCTAAATCACGGACCCGGAAGCGGCCATTTTCTGGCATTAATGCTATCTAGTCGTAGGTGTTTGCCTTAGGTTCACGGCCATGGGTCGTCAAAATAGCTAGTAACATGACTGAGAGTTTGTACTGACACTTTTTACAAAAACGATGTAATTGTTTTTCATTAGTGCCGCGTGTGTTAGTGCACGGAGCCCCTTAAAGCGAGATCTGCAACTGGTTCTTGAAATTGTTCACTGTACGCTATAAGATCGCTGTTTCTCCGCTATACTCAGTGTGTTATACGGAACGACCGTACACAGATTTTGTGCACATTTGCACTTCACAAACATCAGTGGAACGAATCCCCTTCGGCTATAAAGTCAGTGACTGTGAAGTAAACGAATCGAGCATATGTAGGTACAGAATTACGAGGTAGCGGGTGTCAATACAGGATGAGTTTAGGGAATTAAGTTGGGAATTGAGGTAATTAAGTTTGCCTAATAAATAATCGTGATTACACTGTATAAGACAGTAGTACATTTAACAGGTCTACCGTTTAATGTGTTACTATATACACGGTGATACATTGTGAATTAAAAACGTTAAAAGTTTTTTAAAGGAATGTTCGTGTTAACCAATAATATTAATGATTTAAGAGTAGTTGTAGGTTTTTAGAACATTTTTGTAGATAATAGCGATTTTCAACGTTTGGTTCCGAACTGTGATCATAAACATAAACATTTACATACAGGCACATACATTGTGATCAGAAATCGAAGTGGTTGGTACAAAGTATTGCGGCATTAGAAAGGTTTTCTCTTACGTTAAACATCTAAGAGTTTTCATCTGATACGAAATTGTATTATAACCATTAGTTCTTTTGGTACAAAAATGTTTTTTGTACTTAAATTTTTGGGATTCCGTACCCAAAAGAGTAAAGGACTGTATTACTAAGACTCCACTGACGGTCAGCCGTCTGTCTGTCTGTCTGTCACCAGGCGGTCTCGTGAACCGTGATAGCTAGGCAGTTGAAATTTTCGCAGATGATGTATTTCTGTTTCCGCTATAACAACAAATACTAAAAACCGAATAAAATAAATATTTAAGGGGGCTCCCATACAACAAAAGTTGTCTAAAGACAACGCTCGCCATCTAGCGGCCATCTGTGTAACCTTCACAGCGCTGATGTCAATGTTAAACGCTTCTTGTTTGTTTCTATAGATGGCGCTGTTCTCAAGTTCGATCTTTGTCTAATGTTGTATAGATAATGGTACGGTACGCTTCATTGCTATCGGGTTCTAAATCATGGTCAGAATTCCCCTATAAATTGCTAACGAATTCAAAGTCACCCTGAAGACAATAACACCCTTCTAGAAACCCACGTATTCTCAGCACCGTTACCGAATCAGAGCACTTTTAGTTTGCACATATTTGCAGAAAATCATCCGGTGTCGTAAACCAAACAAACTCTCCCAAGAAAACTAATCGAATTTTTTAAGTGTTCTTTTATAAAAAGAATTCAACAAAATTCCAACTACCAATATATTGAAAACATCGGGATCTCAAACACGCGTAGAGCGCTAGTGTATGAATATTCTCTCCATAAAAACGCTGGACGTAAGGCGTCCATTGCGCGCTAACGTTTTTCACGTTTTCGTAACGCACAAATTTAATTGACTTCCCACTCAAATTTTAGCGGATAAAGTTTATTTTGGTGCACACTCGTGAATGCGAAGTCAGAGTTTCCACACTCTGTATAAATGGGAAGCGGCAAGTTTGGACGGTAATGCGATTAATGCATCGGACACGTTGATTTGGCTTTACGGCGGCGCTCTTAGTGTCCATATCAATTAGGTATTACTTCACTAGCATATGGACACCGGATTTGTACAGTCGGCAGCACAACCATCTTTACATACGTGCAATCTAATCAGTTACGTTGAGGGCGGCTTTGCAACAAAAATGTAAAGGTTCACCTGCTGTGGTCTGTATACCGAATGTATGTAACATATGCTAATATTATAAAGAGGAAAAGTTTGTAAGTTTATATGTTTTTAAGTTTATCTAGGGGGTAACCTTCGAACGTTCTTATCCGATATTTAAACATTTTTCACCAGTATTTAGTATGGACCCTTAGGATGGACATGGGCTATAATTATATTCTAATTAGTTTACTATGCGGACGTAGTCGCGGGCACTGCTAGACAGAAATAATTTACTTGGAAGACACTTAAGATTTTTTTCTCTCGAACAAATTGTACAGTATGAACTCCCGCCTGTATCCCAGAGGTTTCCTACTTGCTGCGAATCTGACAAACCTTCGCTCCATCAACATTCATTAGTCGCATGTACGCACGCCGGCTTGGGGCACTTTCTATCTTGCCCTTCGCTATTATATCTCCTATGTGGTGGACGTTTGCTCGCCTAGGACATTCCTTACCGGCCATCCACATTCTTCTGCACACAAAATGTAGATATTTTGGAATGTATGGAAAAGCTCTTTTTTACAATTTCGGTGTTGTTCCCCTAAAGGAAGTTGTTTGTATTCATGGTTAGGTTAGGTTAGGGGTAGTTTTCAAAATCATTCAGGGAAAATTTAAAGCGAACTTTTGTTATAACCTCCACAACACATTTCGAAAGATTTTGGAAAGTCTTCTGCGACCAAAAATTGTTTATTTTTGTCGGAATAGTCTGACCTGAGAAAAACAAGAGCCTCCTTAGTGCATTAAAGAACAATGAATAATGTTGTACAAGGTGACTAAGGAAATAAATTACCAGGAAACGGGTAGCAGCGTCTTCCTGAGATTCCAACCGCATACTGCGATCGCCAACCCGCCCGCCAAGCGTGGCGATTATGGCAAAAACCTTCATGGTTAGAAAATCATGAGGGAGGCAGGCCCTGCAGTGGATATCAAATGGCTGATGATGATGATGATTACAGAACTATGACAGATTCATGGTCGGACCGCGTGATATGTTCTTTAAGAAGGATTAGGCCTTCTCGTATGGAGCCCCTCTCCAGCCGGGGACTGGACACTGACTCTTTGTCCGAAAGTTTGTGCATGCGTTTGAGTTGTGTCAAACGGAAGCTAAAGAATTTCGGACATATGGTGCGTAACACCAAGAACAGTTACCTTCAACATACCATACAACGCAAGATAGTACCTAGAAGGAGGTCTGGGAGACGAAAGATGTCGTGGCATCACCACTTGCGTTAGTGGTTTGAATAGATTACCTGTTCCTTAATTGGATTGGAAGCCTCAAAAACAAGATTGGTTGTCAAGCTCCGGTAAGAGACATAAAGAAGAGAATAAGACTCAAATCTGTTTGCAAACCCCGACGTTAGTCGTGAAAACACATAATAATATAGAGTT
Organism: Yponomeuta malinellus; assembly: GCA_947308005.1. NCBI lineage: Eukaryota > Metazoa > Arthropoda > Insecta > Lepidoptera > Yponomeutidae > Yponomeuta > Yponomeuta malinellus. The sequence goes on from OX370995.1 coordinate 4,751,061, forward strand.
TTGTTGTTATCATTTCGTTATCAACTTAACACCAAACCTTTCAGCTGTTTGCGTTGTGAAAGGATTGTTTAACAATGTCAGGCCGCGGGCTGACTCTAGTTTTCTGCTATAATTACTTGCTCCCTTGAAGTACTTACGAGTATGCGCCGCGGCGCCGTAACACGCTATAATCCCATTTTGAAACTACCTACAAACCAACGATATTTCTTTATGTAATAGGATTTTTTAAAGGCACGTTATGCACATCGTGTTCTCCATTGGAAACTTCAACAAAGTTGTATTTTAGTCCGGTCAGTGTATATAAAGGCGTTTTGCATAAGGCGAAATTATAGTGGAGGTTTTGGGTTGTGGGAAAAGTCGTCTTTGTCTTCGTCCCACGGATTTATATTTAAGACAAGGATGGATAGATTCTGCGTGGTCTCTAGAAACTGCCTATCTTAATTGGGTATTTGACAAAATATCAAATGAGTTACTTTATGACGACACTTTTCAGAGCACTCTTTTCATGTTTAATCTATTAAAAAATTGTTATAACTAGTAATTGACTAAAAGAGATACATTTTCCGAGATATTTTGTAATTTTTGTTTTAATCGAGCATATGAAATAATTTATTGTTGATAGTGTCAAATACCGAATAAGAAGTGTAGTGGTTTAGTTATGGTCTAGTTTCTACAGGGTGACTTTGAATTCTTTCACCGTATTTCAAGGGGACATTCTAACCATGATTTAGAAACATATGGTGCTAGTTTTAAAAATAATACTCGTAAAAGAAATATCCAAAACTTTCTTTACTTAAGCATAAACAAACTCAAGACTAAGTAAAGAAAATCCAAAAAAACTGTTTTGAGCGTCTCTTGCCGGTCGGTGCCGGCCAAATCAATTGTTTTTTTAATTGTTTACGCGTATTGGAGGTCAGACTCTTAAGCATTCAACATTACATTCAATAGTGTAATGTTCTACACATTCGTGAGCAATAATTTTTGAGTTGAAATGTCTGTTAATTAAATTTTTTAAAAAGAATAAATGTGAAAGTTACCACTTTGACGTTCAGTAAGTAAACATTTAATTTTTGTAATAAATTGAATACATATTTGTATTTGAATATGACGTCATAAAGGTTATTTTTCGGGTACTGTTTAACTTATTTGCACATGTGAGGTATCATTGTAATGCTCATTTATTGCTCTAACTTTTTATTATAAATACTTACGGTGTTATTTATAAAGACACGATTCCTTTAAAATACTCCTCGGGGGCCGTTTAAAGATTTGAGGAGTAATTTAAGGAATCGTTGTTTTATTAATAAGACCGTTATTCGTATCAACTTTTTCAAAAAACACAAAACAAAACACAAAAAAACAAAAGCATTCATGATGTTACAAAAGTGAACACACACACACACGCACGCACGCACGCACGCACGCTCGAACGCACGCATGCACGCACGCACGCACGCACGCACGCACGCACGCACGCACGCACGCACGCACGCACACGCTGACTTAGTGTGCAGTATGTTTCATACTTTATTGTCTAGTTTTTGGGAGGCCTAAGATACAGATCTCTGATCCAGTTTAGGACTCAGTCTTTCCACAAATTACTTCCATTGTACCATATTGTATCACATCTATTGTACCTAATTTGTGGATGGAGAAATAAAGTTAATTCGTATTGGATTAGTGAAACCAAATTGGCGGCTCGTGCCACCCGCCCCCTGAGGTCGAAAACTTGGATTTTTATTGTGACCCTGAACAACATGTAAGGTTTAGCTTTCGCGTCTAGCGTGATTCTATTGCCTAGCACCCTACTCTTTCTATCAATGCAAAAAAAGACTTACGTTTTGTCCAAGTTGAACCGCTGAAATCCAATTTCACAACACTTTCATGTTATTTCAAAGCTAATACGTATTTCTAATTATTTTTCCACTTTTCATATTGTAAATATTGTATTTTGCTTTACTGTCAACGATTCAACTGTTAGTCAGATATTTCTTTTATTTGAATATTGTTCTTTATTTTTCTAAATTATGTCAAATAACCGTCATACTAAGAAGGTCGAATAAGGAAACTTCTGGCCTTTGGAGACTTCTAGAAGACTATTCGCATTCCAAATCGAAATTATGAATTGAAGAGTCTTACCTAAGTCCTACTTGAAGAGTCTTACCTGAGTCCTACTTGAGAGTCTTACCTGAGTCTTATTTGTGAGACCTACCTGAGCTCTTGCTTGAGAGACTTACCTTAAGGAACTCTCCTTTCTACCTCTCCACGGCCTGCCTCCGCAACTTGCCTGTATGTCTCCACGGCCTGACTCCACGACTCACCTGCCCGTCTCCATGGTCCACGATCTGCCTACCCTTTTGGGATCTAAGGTTTCTTTTTGTATATATTTTTGATGTTTTTATTAGTATTAAGTTTTAGTTTAATTGTAGGTTAGGGGTTTTGATGATTATACTTTTACATCTCTAAATCTTTCTTTTTATTTCTTTAGCTTCCGTTACCAAGGGTTGTGCCTTCACACAACCCTCGGTAACGTGACAAACATTATTATAGGTATAAAGACCGTTTATTTTCCACTCTTTATAGAGCAAAAGTCCCCACAGACTGGACTATTTCTAATTTGACCTTTTGGTGATTTTTCTACTAGTACTATTTAAAATAACTATGTTCTGAAATTGATAAAATGCGCCACAAAATATTCACCTCTCTCGCAGTATTATCGTGGGTATACCGGACATTTTATGCGAAGGAACCTTTAGAAATTTCTGTGCTTTCGTTTGGAAAATGAATTTCTTTTATGGAGGACATCTTTTTTCAGCACTAAAGTAGTATTAAGGTCGTCTGTCTACAAATTAATTTTTAGTTCAACGAAGAACTACTGATACTAGGAAAGTAGGTTGGATGTTGCCTGAGGAGTGGGTTGAAAGTAATACTTTTCAGCCCTAGGAAGAATCGTTTTAAACTGACAGCCGTCAAATTACTAAAATAGTATATTTCATTACGAGTGCGGAAAGCCTGTCATTGCGAAGAGTTCCGACAAATGTCTACCCGAGCCGAGGCGCAGCCGAAGGTGAGTGTTGACAGTCGGAACAAGTTGCAATGACGGTTCCGCATGTGTACTGAACAACTATTTTTAATACAGTTGCTCAAAAAGTGGCGTATTGCAGGGACGTATAGCGTTCGGGATGTGGGCTATTACACACTCGTGCTTTTTTTTACCTTTCCCGCACTCGTGCGTTCTCTTTCCCAACTGTCAAAATAATGTCTATTAAAAAGAATAACCAACCATGAAGTTTTTACTAAAAAAATCATAGAAGTTTTTATGATTCATGCAAATACGTATATTTCTAAAAAGAAGCTACTAATTTGTTTCAATATCAGATTTAATTATTTGATTGAATGAGTTTGGTTAGGTTTCATTTAATTTATTCATCTCATTAAATTTCATATCAATAAAAAACTTCTACTGAAGACTTGGCTGTATGATGGGCATAGTTCCCTTTGCCTACCAGAATGGGTGAAGAAAAAAAAAACTCTGCTTATATTCTACGGTTGGCGCCATTTTTCAGAAATTTTCTTTGCGAGTTTAGTTGTTTGTTGCACAAGATGAGTAATTTCGACCCTAGTTTTTTTGAATTAACACCATCGGATCGCAGTATAATTTGCACAAAATGCTTCGGAGAACATTTTACCGGAAAAGTCAAAAAGTCGCTACATATCTACATACGACGAATACTGTATGGAGAGAAGAGAAAAAAGCAAATAGTTTTTCATTTTTTCGCAACTGTATTAAAAATAGTCGTTCAGTACACGTGCGGAACCGTCATTGCAACTTGTTCCGACTGTCAACCCTCGCCTTCGGCTGCGCCTCGGCTCGGGTAGACATTTGTCGGAACTCTTTGCAATAACAGCCTTTCCGCACTTGTAATGAAATATACTATTTTAATACAGTTGCGAAAAAATGAAGCAATTCAATAAAGAAAATTTTTGGAAAATGGCGCCAACCGTAAAAGAATATAAGCAGAGATTTTTTTTCTTCACCCATTCTGGGTAGGCAAAGGGAACTAGGCCCATACAGGCAAGTCTTCAGTATAATTGTTTTATTGATATGAAATGAAAATGAAATTTAATAAGATGAAATGAAATTAAACCTAACCTAACTCATTGAATCAAATCATTAAATCTGATATTGAAACAAATTAGTAGCTTCTTTTTAGAAATATTTGCATGAGTCATAAAAACTTCTATGAATTTTTTTAGTAAAAACTTCGTGGTTGGTTTTTTCTTTTTAATAGACATTATTTTGACAGTTGGGAAAGAGAACGCACGAGTTCGGAAAAGGTAAAGATAAAGCTCGAGTATGTAATAGCCCACATCCCGAACGCTATACTTCCCTGCAACACGCCACTTTTTGGGAAACTGTATTAAAAAAAATTCTAATTCTATTTTCACATGTCTGTTGAACCATGTTCCAACTTTCTATACAGCCACTTAATTACGGCGCTTTGTGAAAATAAAAAAAAGAAAATGAAGTATTAATTACAGAATATATATTTTTAAATGACTACTATAATTTACATGAAACTATTTCTTTAAAATAACATAGATTTGGGTAAATATTACCATTTTTTCAATGATGAAAGTAAAAAAATATACTAAATACTGGCTTACTAATATTTACACGTGAAAAATACAAGCCTCCAACACCTGTTTTGAATGTACATGGCTGAAAAATAGAGGAATATTATGAGACAAATTTTTCGTACAATTTGTTGCACTAATACAAGTTTTGACGAAAGATTCAGGCCATTATTTCACGCATTGAAAAGTAAATAATTACATATTGGAATGACCAAAACATGCAGTAATCCGTCAAAACTCCATTGAACGAGCATTAAAGCAATTGATTGACGGCGAGATTTATGCGGGGCACTAAAAAAATGCAGTTGGCAACTCACCTACACTAGCTTAGCACACTGGGTGAATCTAACACTCCAAAATTCACAAGGTGACAGCTCACCCACAGGGTGAGATTAATTGAGGCTGAGTTGACGCCTAAGCCCGCAGAGCGACCGAACAACAGGCACGGGAACAAAGCCGGGAACATGTAGCAGAGTCATCAGTACTAGACGTGGTTTTTCATATCATTGACGCCTAGGTTTGATAAGTGTGCGCGCGTAGACTTGAAGCGGCAATGAAAAAAGTCGACTCACTCATGCAGTTGTAATTGTACTACGATGCTGTTTCTGTACTTAATTTTCCGGTATTTAATACAGTAAATAATATTCTTATCTTACGATGCATCAGAACCCTGGGCCCTGCACTGAACACTCTTCTTCTCGGCTACGTTACGGATGATTGTTACAAACGTTAAACGTTTAATCACCGGTCGATCGTACTTAGAAATAATTGGTGAATTTGTTTCTGAACCTCTTTTCAAAGACTAGAGCAGAAAACAGAAAAACCAAAACTTAAAAAAGAATAACTTTCACGTGAGTGAAAAACTTGTAACTTATACATTTCGTGCGGTGTCTGTCGTTGCGGTTGAATATGAAGGAATCATCATCATCATCATCATCATTAGCCATTTGACGCCCACTGTAGGATATAGGCCTCTGAATATGAATATGAAGGAATAAATATTGTTTATTTTTTGAAAGTATGACTTTGGAACAATTCACAGATACGGGTTTGTTTATTTTGCACTTTTATACTTTCTCTGGCAAACACACGCTAGTAACCTTAGAGACCCATTCCAAGGCTATTTAGAAATCTTTAAAATCACTATAAATTTCTGACTATCTCTACTAACTTACTAACTAATATTTTAAATACGAAAAGTTTATATGTTTCTAAGTTTGTATAAAGGGAGTAATTTCAAAAAGTCCAAATGCAAAAATTCTCTTACCAGTATTTAGAATTTAGGGCTTTGGGGTCGACATAGGCTTATATTCTAATCCGCTAACTACGCCAGCGCACACACAGGTATTTGATCGATCTAGCTGGCCAAAATTGCTAACCGCTTCAAATCGATCGCATTCACTCAACTTCATTGAATTATGGTTATATTTAAAATGTAGCTTTATATATATATATATAATAAAAAACTAGTCATGGGATGCCTGTTATATAATTTAATGTATAGTTTGCCATGTCTTTCGTATAAATATCAAATCTCTCTTTGTGGATTTTGAAACCGCTCGATATGCATTCAAGAATGATTTGAAATCTTTTTATGAGTGTTACATCAATTCCGGTTATTTCCGCTGCCAATTCAGGATCATCGAAGAATCTGCGGCTAGTATTTCCATCATTGCACTGTGCGGTGGTAGCGCACCGGTATAACGCTTTCCTCACATTAAAGATGTCTTGGGTTCAATTCCGGCATGTATGAAAGTTATTTACGTTTGTCGATTTGAAGTAGCAAAATCACACTATGAAGTCGAATATCGTGAGGTAATCCGAGTGTCTGAGGTGTTCACGTACCACTGCGCTTGAAATGGCCACTCCGTGGCGGCCGCCCCGCGTGGTGATTAAGCCCTCTCTTTCTCAGATAAAGGCCTGTGCCCTGTAGTGGGACCTACACAAGGCCAATTTGTTATTCATATTACTGTTGGGTTTGAGGGTAGTCTACTGACTCACAAGCCTGTTAGTGTTCACAAGCCGCGTTAGCCACAAATTATGCACTATCCACATTGCAACGAGCCGAGACCGACACAAACTAAAATAAACCTTAAATGTTTATGTTAGAGAATACAATACTAGCGCAAAAAAAAACCCGCCCACGCACGTGCGGACGACAGACACGAAACGGGAGGTTTCCTTACGATGTTGTCCTTCACCGTTAGCGAGTAGTATTGTTACTACAACTTAACAAGTGTACGTAACTTAGAAAACAAAGTCTGGCGCGTACCGGGACGTGCTACATTGACCTCAGTTACAAGTTGGTTCTTCTTAATTAAATTGTTCTTCCCGTAACTAAAGTGCGAGTAGTTCTCGGGGAAAAATGGCGCATATGCGAAAGTTGTTAATTGCTTGTTTGATGAAAGGCGCCGATCCGCTTTTGCATGGACGAAGTTAGTTTTTATTTTGTAGCTGAATATTGATATTTTTTCTCATAACAGGGTTCTGTTCTGAGACCAGTGGATTCATTAAGAAAACTGTTTTATTTTTTTAAAGCTAAATGCGCAATTCCCGAAAACGTTAGATTTTACAAAAAAGGGAGATTTTTTTGTAACGTTCTTGTATTTTGCACTGGCGCTGTTCGATAGAATAGTTTTAAATATACTGCACAAAACAATTAAAATTAACAATTAAAAGAAAAAAAATTAAAAATGTTCTTTGTTTTTAATTATAAATGTCCACGAAGTATTAAAGTAACATTGTTCATAAAAATAAAAACAAAAGAACATCAGCCCTTTTGGTTCCAGTTCTTAATATAGTGGTCAAGAGTCTATGTACACCTAAAAACAAAGTTACGTCATTGAATTTTCTTAATGTATATATTAGGTACAGAAAAGTTCTCTCATTTTATGTAGCCTTTCAAGTCTTGTGAGTGTTTTTATTGATTGAAGTAAGTGTTCATTTGGTTTAGAAGGTCATTATGCCAGATCTGACTGAAATCCAAGTATCCCGAACTGTCACTCTGCTTCAAGAGGGTCGAACTATGGCATATGTAGAGACATGAGATGGGATTTCTACTCAGTACTTATCACCTTAAGAGTAAATGCTCAATCAATAGGAACACTCTTTTAAATGTTCTTATGCCTCTTAAAATGAGTCTTCTGGTTACAGTTTCCCGGCCCCTATATTAAGAACAACTAACAAAAATGCCGATGTTCTTTTATTTTTAATTTTCGTAAAGGATACCACTTTAATTATTAGTGGCCAGTTATAATTAAAGTCCTGAGCAAAAAGTTGTACTTCACTTTGAAATCTTTTTCCCCTTATTGTTTTGAGCAATATAGGAGACTTTCTTTTATGTTAGACAATAATTCACCGAAATCTGAGACATTGGTAGAGCGCGTAAAGCGCAAATTTAATAAAGTCAATATAAACTCAATATTTCAGGAACTAATACCCGGTCAAGTGCACGTCAGGCCACGCGCAGTGTAGGATTCCGTAGAAAGAGGGGTTTTTATGTGCTTTACAGAACTAACAACTTCATCAAAGTAATTTTCAATGGATTTTGTACGAAGTTTTCCTTTTATAAGTTGGTCGCCTATTACTCGTTAACTTGCAAGGACTACTTAGCCGTGATAGTTTCCTTTTTAACTTCATTATATGTGCTACAGACCTGACTTTTTTCACGTTTCTGCAATCAACTGTTTAGCCGGGAGAGGAGGGAGAGCGCCTTACTTTGACAAAAAAGTGCGCTTTAAAGTTTAAAATTTCGCAAACACTTAATCGAAAAATGGTCTTCCTGCGCCTACAATATTTTTAAACGACCAATCCAACGATAGTCTACACTATGGTGTAGGCTAGAAAAAATTGCATTCCTAATTTAGGTGTACAGGAATTTTTTTTCAATTTTTTTTTACCTTTAATTCGGTGTGATAAATATGTTAATCTATGCCAAATTTCAACTCTTTAGTAATAATAGTCTCTGTGCTAAGCCGTGGACAGGCAGACAGACAGACAGATAGGCCGACGGACATTGCGAAACTTAAAGATTTTCTTGTTGACTACAGAACCCTAAACAATCTGAGATAAAACTCATAGAACGAAAAATGTTACCAAACGCAAACTCTAATTGTAGAGTTTAGAAATAACTGTTTATATATTTTCATCTTCACGTTTCGATTCCGAGTTCGGAGTTTGTAGTGCATATCGGGCCCGCCGCGTGGACCAATGGGAGCCAAGATGTATCGCCATTTTGTGACATATTGCTTTGATCCCAACGTGTCAAGTGCTATGGCAGCTCGCGTGGCAGTAGACGGCGTCCTAGAGCCGGACGCGCGCGCTAGTTGTGAAGGAAACTTCGCCTATCTGCTGCAGGAAGCTAACGCAGCTGGATTTACTCCTCCATTGCATGGGAACGTGCGGGCTGCAGTGCCGGAGTCAGTACTTTTTTACGGAAATAAATAAAACACGACTGTCTGTTTTATAGAACTCACTATACGACGACGCCATTTTCTATCGGCTTTTGAAATTGAAAGCGTTTATTACCATTACTCAGCCATATAAACCGTCAATGGTTGTCTGAAATAAATTACTATAAGTATTATGTTACTGTAATCTTTTCCTTGTGTACTTACTATAAAGAATATTATTTATCTTATTAACTTCATTGAGGTGCATGTATATTCAAAGCAAGAATAAGTAAAAAAAAACGGCCAAGTGCGAGTCCGAGTCGCGCACGAAGGGTTCCGTACCATTATCTATACAACATTAGAGACAAAGATCGAGAAAAAATGGCAAAAATTACGTTTGTTCTATGGGCGCCCCCCTTAAATATTTATTTTATTTTAATACAATTATTTATTTTTTAAGCAATATAGAACTAAATATTATGTTAATATTTCAAGCGTCTACCTGTTGCCGTTATTAATATCGAGCAAATAACCGGAAAAAATTACGTTTGTTGTATGGGAGCCCCCCTTCAATATTTATTTTATTCTGTTTTAAGTATTTGGTGTTATAGCGGCAACAGATAACAACAAATACATCTGTAAACATTCCAACTTGCCATAATAACAATACATCATCTGTAAACATTTTAACTGCCTAGCTATCACTGTTCATGAGATACAGCCTGGTCACAGACCGACAGACAGACAGGCAGACAGACAGACAGACAGACAGACACACAGACGGACGGACGGACGGACGGACGGACGGAAGGACAGACAGACAGACAGACAGACAGACAGACAGACGGACAGATAGACAAACGGACAGTGAAGTCTTAGTAATAGGGTCCCGTTTGGCATCCTTCGGGTATGGAACCTTAAAAACTAACAAGAAATAAGCTATGATATCGGAAAGTCCGGAAGGAAGAATGGTCAAAAAGTGTTTTCTCCCAAGTGCCTGAACTAAAATGGCGTGTAATTTTTGGCGCTGGTGTATGTGAACACTTCGGACACTCGGGTTTCCGCACGAGGTTTTCCATCACAGTTAGCAAGCGGTTTTGCTGCTACAAATTACTGTTTAATTATATTGTTTATAGTTAGTACGGAGTACTCTCCCTTAAATTATAGAGCAAACCATTTATTTTAAAGATCATAAATAATGATAAGAAACCTCTGTTATAAAGTACATTTAAAAAACCCCTTTTAAAATCAACCGCGGGAGCATTCTTTGTCCGCAAGCTCGCTTTTACAAGAGGATCGGTTGCGATTGTTGAAGTGCCGTTCACTGAAACAGAAAACAGGGGCTTCGGCTTGTTCGCGAGGTGTTTATAATTAAAAAAAGAGGGTTCGCCGAGGGTTCCGTACAAATTTGTAGGTACTTACATATTATAAATAGTTCAGGAATCGAGTTTCGCCGTTTTTTCCGAGCTTTTCCCGAACTTGAAAGACTATTTTTTTATGATTTAATTACAAATGTGTAGTTTCAGATTTTTCCCTTTATTTGTAGTATAAGACCATATTACTTGCCTAATTCCATAGTTCTAGGTCACCGGAAAGTATCCTATAAATTTTGATTCCCTTGAGTGCCGAAATACGTTGTTTGCGGCATAGACCGCCGTTACTTTTTTTACGTTAATTTAAAAGTTTGATTTTTTCGCAGCTTCAAGAAACTGTACACCAGGTATACAGTTTTTTAACTCGATACCTGCACGCGTTCCCCAGATAAAGGGTCTTGACAGACAGACAGTCGGACCGACGGACATTAAAGTGATCCTATGAGGGGTCCGTTTTTCCTTTTAAGGTAACCCTAAAAACCCTAAAGAAAAACATGGCTGTAAATAAAATAGCTGTTGGGCACTGAACTCGGATCCTTCGTAACAGGATCTTGACACTATATCACTGAGCTATCAAGACATGAGATTTTGGTGAAATTAAGAAAAACGTTTTAAGACCTTCCTCTTGTTAAAATTCACAAAGCGCGATACAGCATTGAAACTTGAATTGACAGTGGACATCATCTATTTTTTTATCATTGTTGATTTATTTATAGCGACGGAAATTACTTTGTAGTTGGATGTATTTTCATTATAAAATAGTCAAAGTCAAAAATGTTATTCACTATAAAAACAAAATATTTACTTAACGAACGTCAAAGCTGTTAGTTTAACAATTAATAGTTTATGCGGAGAAGAAGCTAACAAAGAAACTCCACATTTATTTAGTTTATTGCGCTGTAGTCTAATATTTATTTCGCAGTACGAAGTAGTAGATTGTGTTAGAGTAGAATTCTATTATTTATGTTAGAGCCATTTTTTTCCTTTATTTTTAAATAGCCTTTGAATGAATCCCGTTTTTAAGAAGGATCAAATGCTGCGTCCATTTGCCCTTCAAGAAAATACCTCATTGTCTCACCTGAACCGGCCCTGCACGTCTACCCTCCGCAGAGTCTCCCTATCCGCAATTCGCGCCGTGTGCAGAGATACAATTATCTCCGCACACGGCGTGGATCTAAGGAAAGGAAATCTACCCGAGCGAGTTATAACGATTCGCTTTTCAAATGTATTTACGATACGATACATTCTGTGTTTTGTAGTCCAAGTGGCATTCAACAGTGGTTGCGTAGATTTATTTGTGCACATCACACAGACGTTCCCATCGGTTCCAGCTAGATAGGTAGACAGGCTCAAAACATAGTTATTGTGGATTTTTCTTACTCTTCGTTCTGATATTGTTGATGCTTGTGTAATTTTGGTAACAATTTTTTTTTCAAACAAGTGCCATATGTTTCTGAATTATGGTTAGAATGTCCTCTTAAAATACGGTGAACGAATTCAAAGTCACCCTCTAGTTCTAGTAAGACCTGAATTTTTTCGCACTTAGCCTCATAGTTGGGCCGATTGTACGTAGCAACCGTTGAGTGAGTTACGTAAATACCTTTTGAGGGTGCAGGTAAATCATAGATTGTTATAAATTATATACACCCTCCAAAGCAGTGTTTCATTTCTGAATAATAGAGAGACAGAATAAAAAACAGGATAAAAGATAATTTGCAAGTACGTAGTTGTCAGTGATAATGTATCGTCAAAAGGTAAAGTAGCAATGAAAATCCAAAAATAAACGATACACAGAATGAAAGAAAAATAAAAAAGGGTGTAAAGAGGTTTACACCGTTACAACCTCAGACACTAGGGTTTCCTCATGGGTTTCCTCATGATATTTTCCTTCACAGTTAGTGAGTAGTACTGCTACTACTCACGAATGTACGTAACTCAGAAAAAGTCATTGGTATATGCAAGGATTCGAACCCACGACCACCCGAATGTGAGAGCGGCGCTCTACCGCTGCGCTATCAGCAGCAGCGCTCTTTAGAATACGGTTGTTTTACTTGCCCAGTCCACCGACCTATTTGACGTTGGCCGTCATTGACGGCCGTCATTTACGTAAGCTCGTTTATGTATGAAGAGAAAATCCTATGGCACGTGTCCTAAAAGTTTGCGCCGATAAATGTGCACTCACGCCAGTCAGGCGGTGGGGTCGAGCTCAGTGTTTTTCTCCTATACTACGCGCATCAAATCTAATTAACTCTAAAACTGTCAAATTCTACGATAATTGCTGTCGCAAACGTCAGGATTCCGATAGGATTTAGTGCTCATAGTCAGGCCTCGCAGAGAGAGAAGATAAGAGAAGACTTGTTGTAAGCAGAGAATCTGAGCTTGGTGTTAAAAGCCACCGGCTTAAACGATGAGAAACATTGTGGCATCGCCTGACGTTTCTTTCGTGTCTATGTATGTGAATGAAACGAATTCAAAAATTATTTGTTTAAAATTCTATAAAACCTCTCTTACGCCGCATCGGGCGAATCGCTGGTAAACTTCGAAAGTCTACCTGACAAGACGAATTCAAATGATTTCATTAAATTCGGCGCGAACGGACGTACGAAGCAACCGATGGGTCTTTCAGTTGCGTCTCACTGCTGATGTGCTATTTCCGGAAATTGTGAGAATATTACCCCACCACCGACTACCGACACCACCGACTACGTCGATACCACCACCGCCCCATTTTTTGCAATATGTCTAATGTTCCCAAAATTCCCAGTGCAATATTATGGTAATTAAATTTAATAGTAGATTATGCATTAAGGGGATAAAGCAGTGTATTATGTCTCGGGCGATATTTTGAACCCCAAGGACGAGGGATCCTAGGGCGGGAGTTAAAGCTAGAATCCCGAGGCCGAGGGGTTCAAAAACGCCTGAGACAAATACACTGCTTTATCCCCAAAATGCATACTCTACTTTATATAAACACTGCGACGCAATAAAACATAATACAATTAAAAAAAAAGTACTTACTTTATTAATTTTACAATAATGAAAGAAGACAAATACAAAATAACACAAAGATTTGCAGTTTAGCGCCTTTTCGTTCTATTTGTTTTTTTTTTGTAGTGGCAAATTCTTCTTCATGCAGGTTTCTATGAAAAGTTTCATTCTAATTTTGAATACATTCTCCTTGATTTAGGGCTCTATGAAAAGTTTTCATTCTAATTTTGAATAAATTCTTCTTGGTGTAGGGCTCTATGAAAAGTTTATATTCTAATTTTGACGTTTGGTCATGGATTGCAAGGAGCTCGTATATTCAATGTCGATTGCATTCCAAATTCAAATGTCATAATTCCCTAGGGGATTATGAAATTCAGTACATTTATAATGACCCGGCTAGACACAAACTACTTGCTTTAAGTTGAGTTTGCATGACACATAATATGCCATTGACGAGCAGGTGTTATATAAAGATATTTAAATATCTTGATGGCAGTTGCCGCTTGAATTTTATCTTGATGACTGATGTGTGAATACTACCAGTGGCGCATTAGTAGTTATACGTTGGCAACGCGAATGCACGAAAAGCTTTCGGCGCGGTCGATTGCTTCGGCGCGGATTTTTGTGCGAGGCTCTATGAAACTTCTTTGACTTCGGCGCGGTCAATGCTTTCGGCTCTCGCGTAGTTTTGTAGGCCGAAAGGGAGATGAAAAGCCTGGAAACTTCGAGATTGAAGATTTCAGATGCGACTCACCCAACAAAAAGGTTGAAGCAGACAGGTGGTCCTATTAAAAGTCTGACGTAACGATGGCACGAAAACCGGAGTACCTTATTGATCCCGTTTTTTATGATTCTCGTATAGACTCGTTAATCCCCGTACTGCGAGATTATAAAGAAACTGCTGGTGTTCGTGATAGCTATCGGTATTGAGTACGACTATTGGGTAGGTATTACCTACTATAATGGGTAAATGTGTGATTAACCCATTTCGTGGCAGGAAAGTGGTATTATTGTCGGCTTATTTTAGTTTTTGTCAAATCTTCGAGGGGACCTCCTGTTGAATGGTGTTTTCCGTTAGTACTTACACACCCTAATACGATTTCTTTTTTACGAATTTAAATCGCAACTCCCTTTCATCTTCTGAGACTGAGTGAAGTCTACGAATGCTTCTCAATCGTGTTAAGGGCTATCCATATTACAGCGGACCAGCGACGCGACGTGCGGGCGCAACGTTACGAACGAAAATCAACCTAAATCATGTTGAATTTGTGTGGCCAAGTGCGAGTCGGACTCGCGCACGAAGGGTTCCGTATTAGACACAAATATCGAGAAAAAACTGCAAAAATCACGTTTTTTGTATGGGAGCCCTCCTTAAATATTTATTTTATTCATTTTTTAGTATATGTTGTTATAGCGGCAATAGAAATATATCATCTGTGAAAATTTCAACTGCCTAGCTATCACGGTTCATGAGATACAGCCTGGTGATAGACAGACAGACAGACGGACAGACAGACAGACGGATAGACAGACAGACAGACAGTGAAGTCTTAGTAATAGGGTCCCGTTTGGCACCCTTCGGGTACGGAACCCTAAAAATAACAGACGTCGATGGTCGTAATCGCATTGGTCTTTGACAATACAAGCAAGATAAGTGTCAAATGCCTCAGTTGTTAGCTTTTGCGGTCGGATAATAAAACACTATTCAGCATTAGCGGCTCATGAACGTCTGTGTGATGTGTACAAATAAATCAACGCAAGCTCTCTTGAATCCAATAGGGACTGCAACATACAGAGTATTATTATATCGATTAAAACCGACCCTCGCTCATATGTACAAGAATTTATCGTTTAAAGTAATATAATAGGTTGGCTGGCTCAGTTGCAACTCATATCGAACAGTTCAATGGCGCTCTCTCACTACGTTCTCCCTAGAAATACACGGTATTAGCAGCCTTATTTGAAATTTCGTCTCGGGTCACCCGGCGGCACACTTCGCCCTACTGAGATCGATTTAGAACAGATGCAAAAGCTGTACCCAGCTAATGCGAAGTGCCCTTAAGGCAGATTTCGTACGAAGTAAGTAAAAACCATGAGCAGGGAGGTAACGTAGCGCTTAACGTTTAAAGTTTGCGTTCGTTACTCAAATTTATTCGTCAAAACCGGCCAAGTGCGAGTCGGACTCGCGCACGAAGGGTTACGTACCATTATCTATGCAACATTAGAAAGTTGCCCTGTTGCCGTTATTAATATCGAGCAACAGTTGGCAAAAAATTACGTTTGCTGCATGGGTGCCCCCCTTAAATGTTTATTCTGTTTTTAGTATTTATTGTTATAGCAGCAAAAGAAATACATTATCTGTGAAAATTTCAACTGCTATCACGGTTCATGAGATACAGCCTGGTGATAGACAGACAGACAGACAGTGAAGTCTTAGTAATAGGCAATAATAGGCTTAGTAAAGCAATATTATTTGCCGGAAGGGTTGGCGTGAAAGAGAAGAGGCCTATGCCCAACGGTGGGCTCTGTTTATGAGCTGATTAGATAGATAGTACCCGAAAGATCGGATTTAAGTTACATTAAACCCGTAAAGAGTGCCAAATCGGGTAAAGTGCTTATTTATATGAAGTGCATAGTGAACTTATGTGAAGTGCGTAGTGAAAGAATTTGCCAATCCGCGCTGCAGGTACTCAAACTAAGATTGAAGTGACATTTATAGAGGAGGATGACATATATCACATTTAAAAACTTTGATAAAATAAAAAAAATACCTATAAATTTCGGCACTTCACAGGTCCCAAAAATGTGAAAAATTAAGTTACATTTTTAAGAAATATATAAAATGTACCCTCGTGAACGCAGTCATTTTTCAATATTTCCAAGGGAATTTGCAAAGCTGTTTGACTAGCGTGCTCTTAATTTTTACGAAAACAGAACCTTGTGGTGTTTGCCCTTAACGCTGTCACGCAGGTTACGGTGGTGCTCTCTCCTT
Organism: Yponomeuta malinellus; assembly: GCA_947308005.1. Lineage (NCBI taxonomy): Eukaryota > Metazoa > Arthropoda > Insecta > Lepidoptera > Yponomeutidae > Yponomeuta > Yponomeuta malinellus. Next base: position 4,767,443 of record OX370995.1, read on the forward strand.
TTGATTGCATTGCTCCCGCTTTGAGGTGCACCAGGGGCATATTTACATCACTCTCTCTGCCTCTCTGGTGCAGGCCATGCAAATCCGCGAGACCTAGGACCGGTTTCTTAAGTAACTTAAGTGACGTTCTGTCACGCTCCTTTCTGAGAAATTCGGAGAGACAGCACCACAGTTAACTATTTACTTAGCGAAATTCTCAATTCAGAAAGTGGCCCTTAGTATGGAAGTTATAAATGCCTCTTTGGTCTAGCGGTGTCACGTTTGAATACCATGTCGTGGGTTCGATTCCCACTGGGGGCCGCCGTACATTTGGCCGTACAAATGGCCTCAGTATGGGTGTATTTCCATGTCTGTGATGTCCTTACTTGGTTACCACAGCACAGGGTATGGTAGTTTGGGCTAAGTGACTGTGTTGTGTGGAAGTTATTATTATTACTATAGGTAAAGACTGGCGCAGCTTATATTATATAATAAGCACGAGGTGAACCTAAGTGTAAAAAATAGGCGTTTCCCACTTACAACCAGTAACCGTATCACACTCTGAACTTAGATGAATTGGTTTGACTCAATTTCCAGTATACTATCAATTCTCTATTAACTTACTATCCTGACACTGGTTAAGGACAAATGTAAAAAGAGAAATGCATAATTTTCCGACTATTAAAGAACGATACTACGATAGACGGACAACTGGATTAATACAGTGTGACGTCGATAGCAAATTGTATTGGGGGCGCCAATCTAGGTTTAAAAAAAAATGTTGAGTCAAAGACAGACAGACAACTTCATTGTATAGATAGGGTGACATCGACCGTAAGATTCATAAGCAAACCAACACCTTAAAAAGGGGCGGCATTCTAGGTATAAAAAATGGTGAGTCAAAGACAGACAAGTTGATGTATAGATAGGGTGACATCGATTGTACGCAAAATTTTAAAATGGGCATGAGAAAAATACACTTATTAGTTTCAACAACGCTGTGTCAAAACACGTATATTTATTTTTTATACCATAAAATACTTCACTTAATCATATTCCAACATTATTAGTTTGAAAATAAAGAGAAGAAGAAGAAAAATATAATATTTTACGCCACACGCCGCATACATAATTAAATAATAAACGTAAAGATGATTTGAATGTTTCTCAGTTGTTTTTTTACTTGTTAACGCCTATCTGGGCCTCGATTCTGTTAGTGCATTGTAGTATAATGACAGGTACACTGTCGGGTCACGTGACGTGTTTTTTCGTACCATTGACGCCTAGAAGGTTTGATGGGTGTGCCCGCGTAGACTTAAAGCAGCCATGAAATGAAAACCGCCATGTTCATGCAGTTGTCATGTTACTACAATGCATTAACAGAATCTAGGCCCGGGTGATAAAGTCTTGAACATTTAACAAACAGAAAACAATTTTTAACGATTTAGTTTCCTACCAGTTTCAATTGTGAGTATCGATTTATTTTTCTACTTGGTTCTGGTTATCGTGAGGTCAATAAAAATGTACTTCATGTGCCATGTGCCTCAAGAATTTGTTGTTAAGATCATAACGATGCCTTTTAAAATATATATAGTAAATGGTGAAACTCCGTGTCCGTACGCCAGGTCTCTTTTGATTGTTCTTACTTACAAGCATAAATAGCACGTCAGGTTCAAGTATTTTGCATGATTCTTCCGAATTACGCAAGACAACTGACAGTTTGTTACTTCTGCTGGTACATTAAAAACTAACGGTCTCATTTATAAAAGACACGATTCCTTAAAGTACTCCTCAGAGGCAGTTTATTTAATCGGTGGCTACGTCTTTTCCTTGTAAAATCTCCACCACAATTTTAACCAGCGTTTATCGAGCGTTTTAAGGAATTGTGTCTTTATAAAAATGACCGTTGGTATTTAAAATTGTAATTCGTCTAAAATAATAAAGTGGCCTTTATTTCCTGTGTGGTTTTAATATGAATACTTTTTTACTTTTCTTTTGACTTTCCATTTTTCAATCTATGACGGCCCGTCCATCATACAACTTCCATTAATAAAAGCGTGGCAACCGTTTCACGGGCACCGCTTTTCCATTGATGCATCTGACATAAAAATTTTATAGGTAGGTTACCTACAATTAGATAAGTTAGATAGAGAAATAGATAAAGAACACTTTATATAGAGATGTACAAAAAAAGGTACAACTGTAAAAAAAAGGCGTCATCATCAGCCATTTGACGCCCACTGCAGGACATAGGCCTCCTTCGTGGTTTTCATAACCATGAGGGGTTTTGCCATAATCGCCACGCTTGGCAGGCGGGTTGGCGATCGCAGTATGCGGTTGGAATCTCAGGAAGACGCTGCTGTCCGTCTCCTCTAGGCTTAGCACGCTGAACATTTTGCCTGCTCTCAGCTGTCAGATTAAACACTAAACAGTATTAAGATGACGTCACACAGGGATATCTCGCCGGTGCGAACATGAAGACCGCGGGAGCTGTCTCAACGCGCCTTCTTCTGTCAGTTTAATACCGTTTGTCTATGGTTTGCCGCAACCGCGAACATGAAGGTGTTTTTTCTCGCAAAATGACAGCTTAACTAAGAGAAATTTCTCTGTTGGTGTCGAGGTAAAGACAAGGCTTTTAGGTAGTAATTTATCTTTGCTGTCATACTCTTACATATTTGCGTTTCTTAGTTTTCGTGTTGATTTATGTCATGTGAGGATGACGAGCATACCCAATGAGGATATGAGGATGGCTTTACTACTAGGTCTTCACTTCACTTACCAGCCATGAGAGGTCCAGTAAGTATAGCAAATGAATTGTGTGAAATTAGATGGCGGCGTTATTGTACAACTTCGACACGACATATAATTACATAAAGCAGTTTTGCATTGAGTTTAAAGACAGCCCAATGAACAAATACACATGTAACTGTCGTATACAGTTTCGCTCCATTTTCTCTGGAACTTTAGAAAACTGTTACCTATTTGTTTTGTTAGGTCGGTTTTTGGACAGAAGAACAAAAACGTTTCGATATTCCATTCATATATTTACCTTCATAGTCAGTTCAGACTTCAGACAAAACACTTACGCTATCGACTGTTCTTAGGGAAAAAAAATTGCGAACAAAACGCAGAAGAGCTATATGAACAAATGAATAGTGTTGTCATACAGTCGAAGTGTACCGATTGAGTGTGACCAACCCAAAAAAATATTAAAATTGAAGCCTTTTTTTTTAACTGACATCTCCATTTTGCCGCCTGCGAGATAGACTTTAAACAGTGTTTAAATTTCTCTTCCACTCACATCATGTTCGCTGTTGCGACAAAACTAATAAAGCGGCAAAGTGCCGCGGCGCCTGTCATTTTCTCGCATGCTAACTTACTGGTAATTGATTGAAAAAAAAAGGTACCTATGTAAAAAGGAAATTACGCAGATTTACATACCTAATTTTCTTTCGCTCAGCTAGGTTAAGTGTTTTGCTGCGTAATCGAATCAGGAATGAGGAACCTGTTGAAGAACCCGAGTTACTAATTTAGCTCGAAGAATTGCTCAGTTGAAGTGGCAGTGGGCAGGGCACATAGCTCGGAAAACTGATGGCCGTTGGAGCGGAAAAGTTGTGACCTGGCGACCGCGGACCGGACGATGCAGCGTGGGCAGGCCCCCCTCCACCAGATGGTCTGACGACCTGGTTACGGTGGCGAGGAGTCGCTGGAGGCAACGGCACAAGACCGGGAAGCTTGGAAAACCACGCGAGAGGCCTATGTCCCGCAGTTGGCTGATGATGATGATGAAGATGAGCACATTGATTGTCAAAATGTGAGACTCCAGTACTTATTTAATTTAACCGCACACCAAAAAATGTTTGTTCCAAACGAAATATACTAAGTTATATAAAAAATTTAAATTTCATATGAAACTCTTCCGTGTGGTGCCGGATTAAGAATAGTTCGATCGCCAACCCGCCTGCCAAGCGAGGCGATTATGGCAAAACCCTTCATGGTTATGAAAACCACGAATGAGGCCTATGTCCTGCAGTGGACGTAAAATGGCTGATGATGATGATGATGACTTTTTGTATGTGTATATTTTGTATATCTATATAGTTTGCATTCGGGTTTCGGGCTAGGTAGCAACAAAAATTTAGGTGTCAACGGCAGTCTTTGCGTTTCGGGCTACCTAGCAAGAAAAGTTTTATTAACTATTAATGAAAATGAAATTATAAACAGAGAAAATGTAACTTTTTGTACGTGTCCATTTTGTATGTCTGTATAGTTAGTATTCGGGTTTCGGACTACCTAGCAACAAAAGTTTTTTAACTATTAATGAAAATGAAATTATAAACATACAAAATGTAACTTTTTGTGTATGTGTGTGTGTGTGTATTTTGTATATCTGTATAGTTTGCATTCACCACAGCAGTCTTTGCGTTTCGGGCTAACTAGCAACAAAAATGTAGGTGTCCACAGCAGTCGACTTTACAGCTATTGATTGACAGTTTCAATTAAGTCGCGTGCAGTACACAGAGAAATAGAATCGGGAAAAAAATTACAAAAGAAATCGGCTTCAAACCCCTTTAAAAGTATAGTCAGCGCGGAAACTGCAGCCAGCATTTTAGAGGAATGGGCTTTGTCCTGAAAATGATTAAAAACTGATTTTTTCTTCGAGGATATAATTTAATTATTAATTTTGAGATTTGGGGTGCTTTAATTATTTTTTAAGGCTAAAGAAGTGTACGAAACCGGTGTCACGTCATCGACTGAGATCCTACGTGCTGTCAGTTTCTAGTGATACCATGACTCGATACAGGAATTCTTAAAATAAACAAAACTCAAAAATCTTATAAGGCTATATTTGTTTTTTTTTTACAGAATACCGAAATGTCAATATCATGGCGTTTTTAGGGTTTCGTATCTCAAAGGGAAAAGACGGAACCCTTATAGGATCACTTTGTTGTCCGTGCGTCCGTCCGTCCGCCCGTCCGTCTTTCTGTCAAGACCCTTTATCTCGGGAACACGTAGAGGTATCGAGTTGAAATTAAAACCATGTACTCAGGTATACGGTCCCTTGAAGCTGTGAATCAAACTTCTAAGTTAATGTAAAAAAGATACCGCCATTTATGCCGCAAAAATCGTATACCTGTACGGGCAGAGGCAATGTATTCGCCACGTGAACTGAGCAGTGTTCAGGGCTATGTCAGAAATACGTCGATCTACTAACGACGCTGCTATCCTGGTGTAAATAGAGCGTCGATCTGTGCATTTTGAAAATTCTATATCTGGCTGCGTATAAATTAATACGTTATTCCAGAGATTTTCAAAGTGGGGTCTCTACTCTCACAATAACTAATTTCGTCATCTAAAATAGTTCCTGTAACAGAAGCCGGATCTTATGTTCCTCACTTTTATACGAGTGAAGCTGATTGTAACTTGATTCTTGAGGATATCTGATTGATTCTCGTAGGCTTTCTAAGAATATCTCTAAAATCAAACGTATACAAAAGCCGAGCCTATACCAGACCTCTGCATGTCTACTCCAGCGCTAGGCCTTTCCATCTCGCTTAAAAAAAATTTAAGACCCAGCACAAATAATAATTATTAGCGCTGAACGATCATAAGTCTATATTACGGGCATTTTGGACAATTTTCATGCAAGTATTTAGTGGTCTATCTATCTTTCCAGCCCATGAAGGAAGCCCAATGTTGGTTACACCCTAACAAACAGATCGTTTGCGGTGGAGCGGACGTAAGGCTCGCTCGACGCGCAAACCTTTTGTGGTGAACGAAACTCGCGCCTGTGGATTCTGCAATACGCCTCACGCGTGGATGCTCCAATACGCCCCACCGCGCTTGTGATCTCCCGGTTTAATAGGTTGCCTGTCGCCACTCGGGCTGACACGACGCTGTTTGTGGCCCTTTGTGGCCGAGTACTATGGACAGTCGGATTGTTTTGCATGCACGCCCGATGCCGGGGCGATCGATATTAATCAAACGGCGTGCTCGATGTGAAGGGAACTAGACCAAGGAAAAACTGTCTAGGGGCTCTGAAGAAAATGTACGTTGTGAGACTGTATTGAGATTGTATATGCGGGGCCTACATAAGCAAGGTCATGAATAGAAATCGATTTCTTTCTTTCCTCCGATTTCGTCCCACATGGTAACTGGGCTCGTATTATGAATCAGCGACACTATATAATAGAAAGTATCAGGAATGTCGCTTGTCAGTGTCAAATTTGACAAGTGAACACGGTATTGTCGCTCGAAATGGTCGAATTAGAATAACGCAGGGTTTCTCAAACCTTTATGTTCGCGAAATCCTATTTATTTAATTGGCCAATCGATTGCGAACCCATTATTAAAAGCAAAAAACTACATGGAAGAATTGTGTATTCATTATTATTCATTTGTGTTATAGTAGCAATACCACTCGAAAATTGTGAAGGTAAACATCGTGCGGAAACCTGAGTGTCTAAGGTGTTCACATACCTCACGCGTCGGTACGCGTGGTAATTAAGCCCATACCTACTCTCTCTCTCTGAGAGAAGGCCTGTGCCCCGAAGTAGGACAAAATCTTAAATCTTATCGCGAACCCCTTACGGTCAACAAACAAGCCCCTAGGGGTTCGCGTACCCCACTTTGAAAATCTCTGGAATAATGTATTAATTTATACACAGACGGATATAGAATTTTGAAAATGCACAAGATAGACGCTCTATTTAGACCGGCGCGCTATGCTGCGGGAATTATGTAAATTTTACTTTACATCCCCTGGCTTGTTTTAAATATTTGTCGTTATACTATGGTACAGAGATTACACTGTAATTTGACTCTCGTTTTCGTACTATGTGAAGCAAAAATTAAACAGGTTTCTTGTATTATCTGTTAATAAAACCGCCATAGTAAAAAATATTCTGACTACTCTTTGTTATACTCCATCTCAAAATATATAATTATTTACTGGTTCGGCATACAGTTTCATTACATTATTCATAAAAACGAAATTTAAATATAGCTTTTAGTAAAATTTTAAGAAAACACCGGACAAATTGTAAAAAGGCTCCTGCACCAACTAAATGAAACGTTGCGCCAAAACAATTTTTCTTTACAATAATTGGTCAGGCATTTTCCACGAACAAATTTTAATGAAGGCCATATTTCCTTACCTGAGGTACGTATAAAGTGAAAAGTGAACTACATAAAATAGATAGTAAGTTATTGGTACCATGAACTTTTTTAATAACTCTTATGTGCTCTATGCTAAACAAAGAGGTGACCAGCCATCCTAACGTCAGATTCGCCGATTATTATACTTTCTGATTCCCAAGAATACATCGTAGACGGCATTTATGCCGTCCGTACAGCCTCGTTGCTATAGCGGTTAACACGCTTGTCTACCGAAACAGTTCGACTCCCACTGGAGGCTGCCGTATTGGCTTTGGTCGATCTTAGGTCTCCGTTGATTTCCTTTGTCAATGTACGAGACGTAATTAATAAGTGATGAAAACAAACAATCTAAATAAATGCTATCCAGGTTTTTGGCCAAAGATTAGGCTGTGTGTTTTAAAAAATAGCTATTAATTTTACTGATGTTTATGATGATGCACTACCGCTGCGCCACGAGGTCGTCTTGAGTCATACTTATTTTAAGTCATACTTATTTTACACTCATCGTATTGAGTGTAAAATAAGTATACATTCAACAATTGTGGTTAAAGGCGGTCATTGAACTTAAAATATATTTTTGGTAGCCCTTACTAAGAATTAGATTAAAAAAAGAAATACATAAGCAGCCTATATACGTCCCACTGTAGGGCACAGGCCTTCTCTCAGAGAGACAGCATGGGCTTAATCACCACGCGTGCCCACCGCGGATTGGCGATTTCAAGCGCTGAGGTATGTGAATAGCTCAGACACCCAGGTTTTCTCACGATGTTTTCCTTCACAGTTAGCGAGTGGTTATTTGACAAAATATCAAATGAGTTACTTTTAAAACGGAATTTTGTATGAAAATACTGGCTTATGACGTCACATTTCAGAGCACTGTTTTTATGCGCTAAATCTGTCAAAAGTATACTCATTCTTCCTACTACATTCTTCCTACTCCTAACTTCTTCCTACGGCGCCTCTCCGACTTGCGAGGGTTGGCACTCAGCTCCGCATATTTATCTCTGTCTCTCGCGAGGCGGAAGAGCTCGGCAGCACTGGCGATTCCAGTACACTCCCGTAGGTTTCTCAACCAGGATTCCTTTCTACGGGCTACGAGTACGTGTCTCTTGCCAGCGATTTCACACATTCATCGTCATCATCATCAGTCCTTTGACGCCCACTGCAGGACATAGGCCTCCCTCATGGTTTTCATAATCATGAGGGGTTTTGCCATAATCGCCACGCTTGGCAGGCGGGTTGGCGATCGCAGTATGTGGTTGGAATCTCTGGAAGACGCTGCTGCCCATCTCCTGGTAATTGATTTCCTCGGCGACTAACGCCTTCTACGACATCCACGGGAGGAAATGGATTGACGCTATTCTTAATCCGGCGCCACACGGATCACACTCATTATTTTGCAATAATTAAATATTTTCCACTATAAAAGAGAGGGAATGATCAGCATTAAATCGTTTACGACAAATGTGAAGGCTTTCAATGTGCTCACCACGCTAGGCTGATATGAGATAGTGTTTTAGGCTTGCTTGGGAAGTTTTCAGCGCTTGCAAATGCAAGTCATGTCGTCGACTCAGCACCACTTAAAGCCCGCGTCTCGTTAACCGGACACACTTAAGGGGCTCCAGGGAGTAACACTAGCGCCACTGAGGAAAAAAATAGTACCTTTACAGATCAAATTTGCAAAAAGTGTCCGTATAATCTCTCAGTCATGTTGATAGTGATTTTTAGGAGCCATGGCCGTGAACGTAAGGCAAAAAACCTAGGACTAGATAGTGTTAACGCCAAAAACGGCATAAATGCTACCTAATCCCAGCTCCCCATGATCCTACTTCTCGATCGTGGGTCCTAAACATCACTATTGAGACGATTTAGAGATGATACTGATGCGTTTTAGCAAAAATCTGTAAAATAAGATAGGGTTGTTTTCCATTGGTGGCGCCAGTTTTACTGCATGGAGCCGCTTAACGTTAAGCCTGTGTTCTCATTTTACAAGGGCAGACCGTTTCCAACGCATGATTTAGGTCAGCCGAAGGAAACCGCTCTAGCTAACTGTGGAGGCATTTAATTGTGTGTTTATTTACGACCGCTACATAATTAAGTGTTGTATTTTGTAAGACACCGTTCACACCGTCTGTTACCCGCGACTTCGCTCGCGTTTGTCGATAACACTTTTTGCCTTTAGCGCTAAGGGGTGCAGTATGTTTCCAAATGTTGAAAAGGGGCCTTTATATCGACAGACGGACTCACGTCAGAGTAATCCTACGAGGATTCAGATATTTAAGAGATGTTCCCTCCCTGTTGCTGAACGGATCAACCATCAGACGAGTTCTCAAATTTAAATACCTGGGACGTGTAGTGAATGAGCGTTTGACGGACGATGAAGAGATTGATCGTGAGCGGAGAGCGCTGGCGTTCCGCTGCACCATGACGGCTCGCGTTGTCGCGATGTGAAAAGAATATTATTTCGAGCATTTCGTCACGTGTGGTTTGTGGATCAATCATACGCAGTGGGCCTTCAGCGCTCTTCGCGTACAATATACTAATGCCTTCAGGATGATTTTGGGGCTGCCTCGTTTCTGTAGCGCATCTGGTATGTTTGCTGAAGCTCATGTTGATGGCTTTCAAGCCGTTAAGGGAAAGAGAGCAGCATCCATGATGCACAGAGTGCGTGGCGATACCAATGGCATTCTGATCGTGCTGGGAGATTGGCCTCATAGTCCTTTTTCACACACTGGACTAAACATCATGTTGATTTCTAAATCCAAGAGTTTTGGAAGTCAATGTGAATTCTAGAGTCCCAATTATTTGTACATGAAATTAAATCAATTAAGTATAATTATTTGTTGCATGGCAGAATTTTAAAATTGTTTTGTATTGTTATTGTAGTTTTAATTTTATGAATCATCATCATCAGCCATTTTACGCCCACTGCAGGACATAGGCCTCCCTCATGGTTTTCCCTAACCATAATCGCCACGCTTGGCAGGCGGGTTGGCGGTCGCAGTATGCGGTGTGAGTCTCAGGAAGACGCTGCTGCCCGTCTCCTGGTAATTTATTCCTTAGTCGCCTTATACGACATCAACGGAATGAAATGAAGTGACGCTATTCGTAATCCGGCACCACACGGATATTATGAATAATTTAATGGAACTGTGTATTCCGCACAAATAAATAATAATAATTTCACGATAGCTTTGATTTTCCAATGGGGCATATCAGCAGAACTCTTTATAATGGATCAGACTATCAATGGGTCTGCCCTAAAAGGTCTTTGTTCAGTAGGTAAATATAGATGGGCTGAAGATAGCGAGGTTGTTAAGCGTCTAGCGGCGACACCTGCCCCTATATTACGCGCACCAAATCCTGAGCGATTCCAATCGTCTGTCAAATTAGTATGGAATTTGACACTTAGACGATTGGAATCGCTCAGGATTTGGTGCGCGTAATTGGGCCACTGAGCGTAGCTTCCGCGGGTCCTTGGCAAATTCGTTTTTTTTTAAGAGTTTGTATCGATCTTTAGTCGCTGGATAGAGCTTCTCTACACTTCTCGATGGTATATTATCCTTTGAAGTGTTGGGTTTATGGATTCTGTTATTTTTTATGTGTGTGCTTTTGTGGCAATGTAAATAAATGGTTTCTTTCTTTCTTTTCTTTCTAATAACATTTGCTGCGGTGACCCCTTGCCGGCAGTTCCACAAGCTACACGGAGACCTTAGTCGCACGAATTGCCCGATCAGTATCTTATCTTTTATAAGTATTTTTTGAGTAGCCTGTATACGTTTCACTGTAGGGCACGGGCCTTCTCGCAAAGAGAAAGAGAGAGAGAGAGAATGAGAATGGGCTTAACCACGCGTGCCCACCGCGGATTGGCAATTTCAAGCGCTAGGTATGTAAACACCTCAGACACTCAGGTTTCCTCGCGATGTTTTCCTTAGGGAGTGGTATTGCTACTACAACTTGTACGTAACTTAGAAAACAGTCATTGGTACATTGGATTCAAACCCACTATCACTTGGGTGTGATGTCTTTTATAAGTATTGCAATTTGTTAAATATTATTTATTGTACAAAAATCATGCCTTGTTAGGGTTCCGTACCCCTTTGGGTAAGGGACCCCTATTACTAAGACTCAGCTGTCCGTCCGTCTGTTACCAGGCTGTATCTCATGAACCGTGATAGTTAGACAGTTGATATTTTCACTGATGATGTAGTTCTCTCGCTATAATAACTAATACTAAAACAGTATAAAATACATATTTAAAGGGGGCTCCCATACACAAACGTGATTTTTGCTGTTTTTTGCTCGATATTAATAACGGCAACAGGTAGACGCTTCAAATATTCAAATGTATGGATAATGGTACGGAACCCTTTCGTGCGCGGGCCGATTTTTTTTATCAACTGCGCAAACGCCTCCCTTTTTGCTCTGTAACCTTCTCTCCGCATGGGAAACTCACCATGCCAGCAAGATAGTGTTTGCAGACGTTACGATAATATTACCTAAGCTGAAAAGAACGATAGTAAAAGAAATATTTGAGCTATTTAGCCGAAATATTCAATTAATATAGATAGTCCCAATTTTACTATTCAAATGAAATCCCGCTTATCGCTAAGTACGAAGCTCCATAATATATTGAATAGCGCGCTGTTTATTTGGAGTAAACCTTAATCCTTGGTACTAAACCGGAAATTGCCACTAATGTAGCTTTCTCGTTGTAATATTGCGTTCCGCCTTCCATGTCTAGGACCGGGAAGTTACGAAGTCGCTTAGGGCCCAGTATTGTCCTATAAAACGGAGACGATAAGAGTTGTTCACGTATAACTTATGTGTCGTGAACACATAACGTAAACTCACGCCTACATCCCGGCTGGGTAGACATTGGCGAGGCTTTGCCACTTGCCACGATTCTGACAGACCTATTTCGCTTCATCCACATTCATTAGTCGTTGTATGCACGCACGCAGGTTTCGTAAACAACCATCAGTTATAAAAACCTATTTAGAGGCTAAAAATTCCACCCATGCCGGGATTTGAACCAGCGACCTCTGGCTAACCGTGCCAGCGCTCTCCCAACTGAGCTAATGTCCAAGTGCAGGCATCGGCGAAATTTCATACCTCTTTTCAAACTTCTCTGTGTTACGTACAGGCAGCGACATCTGGCTGAAGTAATTTACGTCACTTGCAGCCCCGAGTGAATGTAAAGTGAAGGCAAAGTGGGTAAAGTCTGATTTTTTATTAGGTGGACTAAACTGACAGCTAAAAATGCTCTTATTTTTTTAAAATGTTGTCAGAGCAAGATCGTAGTGATGTGACTTGATGTGTTGATTGAATGATCGATTTGATTCAATCAATCACTCTTCAATTTTATTTCCTTTGTTTGGGGAAAACAAATTATCTTAATCCTAATCATTAAATACCTACCAATTAAACAAACATACCTATATCTGAAAAACCACAAACTTTAGGAAATATAGAAAAATCCAACCTTTCTACGAGTATACTTTAAAAAATATGCACCTCTAAATTATCGCATAGTTGGTAGCACTGATGACGCATTCATGTCAAAGTTCATGTCATGCGCTTCATTCGTCTGCCAGTTTCGTTGTCGATCGGTTGCACCAATAGGTATCTCTTGCGCTTTTTCCGCCGGATTTTATTTTTGTTATCTGTCGTTGTTAGTTGTTACGTTGTTTTATTTGAGTGTTAAGTTTTACTTTTTGTTGTTTTGTTATAGTACCTACTATATTCGTTATTACTTGTTGTTTTGAGTGTTAAGTAACACATGAAATCCCCCAACATAAGTATTATTTAATTTTAGAGTTTATAGTTTGAGCGAGTTACATTTACATTCACAAGTCTGCAATTGAATGAACGAATGATTGAATGAAAATATTTATTATTCGATCACTCTGAGCACAACGCTATTTTTTATTTTCCCTTACGTGACAACCCACCAACTGTCAGTTTAGTCCACCTAATGAAAAATCAGACTATAGGTACTTTCCAGTTAGGTTTTTACATCGGAATGATATCGCTGTACTTAAATAATTATCATCATCATCATCATCATCAGCCTATGCTTGTCCACTGCTGGACATAGGCCTCTCCTATAGCACGCCACTGAGCACGGTCCTCGGCTACTCTCATCCAACTCTTGCCAGCCGCCCTGCGAAGATCATCGCTCCACCGAGTCTGAGGACGTCCCACACTACGTTTACCGATCCGCGGTCTCCACTCGAGAACTCGAAAATAATTATATTCGTTAGTTATTTAGCCATCTCGAAATTCTATTAGTTGTTTACGACGAATCTTCTTTCATCTCCGTCCATCCCCGTTTTGGTGCATACCAGCCTAAGGCGTTGTTAGTATGTCTACGCAGAGGCCTGTTTCATAGAAATACAATTCGTGGTTTCCTACGACAATGCGATGTACATTGCAAAGTCGATCAACCCGCAGGTCAACGCAATGTACATCGAATTGTCACAATAAACTGTGAATTGTAGTTTTATGAAACACGGCCCAAGGGTAAGCAAGGATACCCGTGCCATTCGCCATGAATCGAATATACATCTTCAGCTTGCATTGTGTGGCTCTCCTCGATCTCTTGAAACTTTGACCCTGGCTGTCTGTATTCTGGACTTTTCATTTATAAGGTTCTGCCTCGTCGTTAGCTGTTACCATACCACGCTTGATACCAAAACAGAGGTCGTGGGCTCGGTTTCCCACTGGGGCCCGCCGCACTTGATCTGTGTAAATGGTCTCAGTCTCGTTGTTTTTCCATGTTTGTAATATCCTTGCCTGGTTACCCGAAGCACATAGTCTCTTAAATGCGTAGCTGTTCAATAGAGTCAGTGGTTGCTTCATTGACACTGTTGGTAGTCTAGGGACCAATCGCATTTCAATTTTGTAACCCGTGCATCTGAACTCGGCGCTTCGCGCGGTTCGTTGTTCTTCGTGAGAGATGCCTATTAAATTTGGCTGGTTATTATTGGGATGACTGCTTAGTAGACTACCAAATAGAGGAAAATAATAGTTACTGTCGGGCTTATATAATTCTACTGAAAAAAACTATGTGTGTATTAGACTCTTGGGTTGAACAAGTGATTGTTTTGTGTGGAAGTTATTTATTTACTTCGACGCCGCCTCGGTAAGCCCCGAACCTCACACGGCTTTCGTGTGGATTAGCACGGTATTAATTTAATGCTGGCCTTTTATTCAGCCTTATTTCTATAGCACAGTTTGACATGGCAGCGTAGCCTTTCTTTATTGACGCCTCGCAACGTTCGGTCGCCCTGCGAAAGTTAATTACTGACCATTCGCCCATATAAGATAGTTGCAGAGGTTACAAAGAAGGAAACGCGAAAAATTTTTTGTTGTGTAGAGTACGGCTTTCACGCAAAAATGTGGATGCAGTTTTTAAGTGACAATTACAGATGAACTGCAGTCCTATCAGCCGTTGCTGCTGTGCCCAAGGAATCGACTATAAATGACAATTTCATCAAAATTTTGTTTAGGTATGCCAATAACTTTGTTTTATAAGTTACGTACATTTGTGAAGTTGTACTACCACTCGTTAATGCTGAAGGAAAACAAACCTAAGTGTCTGAAGGGTTCACATACCTCAGCGCTTGAAATTACCAATCCGCGGGGAGCGCGGGGCAATTGAGCCCATACTGTTATTTTTATCGAGGTCAGAAACAAATCGGATGAATTACCAAATACAGAATAGAGTAGAAAATCTTTATTTGGTACTTTACAGTTATGGAATACACTAGGTTAAGTAAAATAATAATACTAATCGTGTTCAAGTGCTTAAAATAATGAAGGGAATTGAATTGGTTAATAAATAATTGTGAAAAGTGTAGGTTAAGCTAAACAAAGATCAAAAAGCACTTAAAAAAACCGGACAAGGCGAGCTGGACCCCGCCTTTACGTTTCCGACCAAACAATTATAAACCTTACTTTGCAGTTGAAAAGTATGTACTACCATATAAACCGACAACAATAATCAATACAAAAAATCAATCCAAAAATTCAAAGTAGCACAGAAACTGCGACCTAATGAACGTTACAAGTTAAACTACGTGTCCATTTCAAAATCTAGATAATTTTGGAGAAAAATTAACAAAAACACTCCAAACTTAGTCTTTTCAAGTCCTTAATTAACAGAGTTTATATAAATATTCTAGAACCTGGAACTCATGCATTGAACTTCCTTTAATTCCAGACATCATGGTCATCTAAATAATATTTGATGTTATAGTAGCTTTTTTGGCACAAAGTGTGCTTTACACATTTTTTGAACCGCATTTCTGGCAAGCTTAATAAATCCTCAGAGGTCTTATTGTAGAAACGTATATGTATGTGTAAAATAAGTTTATATGTGGAATAACTACAAATTTGTATTGTCTCGCGAGGCTCATATTATATTCATAATATTAACAGGTCTGATGTATTAGACCCGTTTAATATATAACTACAAATTAACTTTTGTCGGGTATTTTTTCTTTAGCTAGACCAAAAAACTTTGCTTCTGGCGAAATTTTATGATTCTAAGTCAACCTGAAGTACCATAGGTTTTCATTGCCTTTCGAGCGTCAAAATATGGGGATAAACGGTCAAATCTTTTGATTGAGTTGATTTAGTAATTTGTGTGTTTCACAGCTCCAAGGGATTGCAAACCTGAGTATGCGATATTAATTTCAACCTGATACCTCCCGAGTTTCTGAGAAATAGGGTCTTGGCTTGACAGACAGACAAAAAAACATAACATAAGATTTGCTGGAAGAAATCTCTTACAGAGATAAGCTCGCCTTTGTACGTGTTATTTCTTATGTAATGTCCTGTTAAATGTCTTGTGTGCAATAAAGTATAATAATAAAGTCACGCTCTTATCCTGGAGGGGTAGGCTAAGATCAGGGTCTGCCACTTGCCACGATCCTGACAGACCCCTTTCGCCTCATCAACATTCATAAGTCGTTGCATGCACGCAAGCCGGTTCGTTATTGAAGTACGGAACCCTACAAATTTAATTTCCTCTTGCACCACTAAAGCTCCACCTGAACCGAGCGGGAGGCAGTCTCATTTGCCGCCCCGAATAGAAAAAATACGGCCAAGGCGTTCGTATCGCCGCCTTTTGCATCTAGAGCCCCAGGTCGCGACATTTTCTGTAACGGCAGGCGACTGTGCGCCTCAAGCGTCGGCCGGAGGTGTAGGAAAAGCCGTTCAAGGGAGTTTAGGTCGGTTTCAGTGGAATATTTAGAACGCCGGCCTCACATTCGGGAGGTTGTGGATTCGAATCCCGGCATGTACCAATGATTTTGTTTTCTAAGTTACGTACTTTGTGAAGTTAAAATAGCAATACCACTCGCTAACCGTGAAGGAAAATATCGTGAGGAAACCTGAGTGTCTGAGGTGTGCACATACCTGAGCGCTTGAAATTGCCAATCCCCGGTGGGTGGAACGTACATAGACAGTTGAGCTAAAACTATGAAATTTGGCAAGTAATTTATATCTTCTTATACTACAAGTACATTGAAAAATCGGAAAACTATACATTTGTAATTAAATAATAAAAAAAAATTGTCCGGAAGTTTGGGAAAAGCTCGGAAAAAACTCCGAGACGCAATTCCTGAACTATTTTCCTGATTTCTGAACTAAAAGTTTTGCGTAACTTAAAAAAACAACATGTTATAACCAAAACATTTTTTCATGCGATCAAACCATTTTTAAAACAAGGACCACAGATCTGAAGGCATGTTTTCTACATGCTGATTGAACGCTATCACTGCCTCCTCGGAGTTGGTAAGAGTGAAACCTCTCATCAAATCTTTGATTTTGGGGAAAATACAGATTTCTGATTTCTGATGCAAGTCGTTTAAAAAAAATCTAACATTCGAAATTCAAATAGTTCCGATTAGCTAGAAGTGAACCTACAAATTTGTACGGAACCCTCGGTGGGCGAGTCCGACTCGCACTTGTCTGGGTTTTTTAATAACACCACACTACAGAAAACCTGGTGCTTTTATTCTGAACAGTTTTTTTTACATTCTTTTACATATTGCACAGTTTGCTTGAACGTCGGGAAAAGTAAAAAATATGTGCGATTTAAAAATACAACTTATATGTACTTACAAAGTGGACTTATTATAAAAAACATTTAAAGAGTACCGGAGACCGGCGAGCGTGCATGCATGCACTAATAATTAATGTGTATGATTTAAAACCCGCATTTGTTTTTGGAGTTCCGTACCCAAAGGATGCTGAACGGGTTAGCTAGGAATCTAGGATTGATTAACTCTGTTAACAAATTCTTTTGCACCCTAACTATTATGGAGGATTGCCAAACAAATAATAAAATAAAGTACAAAAAGTAACAAACCTTTAAAAAAAATTAAGTAACGGTAATATATAGGTATTGAACTCAGTGTTATTATAGTGCAGTCCCTTTAGTATAACAACAAATAATAAAAACCGCCAAGTGTGAGTCAGAGTCTCTCGAGGGTTCCAAACTGAATGGAACATAAAAATACAGAAATATTTATTCAGTCCAGTTATTACAGCATGTGGTGCAGAAACCCACCAAGTAAGACACAATACCAGTTGAGAAATAGAAAAAAAATCTCTTAGTAGAGTACAAATAATAAAATGGGTGGTTTTAATCTATCACAATTTAAATCTAGCACAAGAATCTCTTGTGCAGTAAAATATTTTTTCTACCAGTACCTACCGAACCACCGGTGCGCGAGTTCGACTCGCGCTTGGCCGTTTATTATTCACCGCGCCGAAAATTGAAATGGTGAAATTGAGAATTGTAAACTTTGCTTAGGTATCGGAAGTGGTTTAATTTCATCAACTCTTTTGAAAGGATTTTTTATTTTGCGTTATAAATTAATTACAAAATATTTTTTATAACCACCAGGGAGCACCATTATACTATTCTATAGACACCGGTCACCTCAGTCCTCGCTGGCAACGGGTTTGATTAATAATATCACCAATAACCAGTGTTCAATTCGTTTCAAATTAACTTTACTCTGTACGACGTTAAAGGCTGCTGTTAAGTCTGACATTCTGTAAAAAAAGTCTGTTCTTCATTCGTTCAGTCACAGATTAGTAAATGACTGTAAAGTATACTATTGATAGGTGTGATCTGGGGTTTTGCTAGACATAAAAATTACGGACGCTTAAGATATTTTAAATTTTTTATATATTACGTTTTTTGATAAAGAAAACTTGTTACTCGCCTTTTCATTTTTTAAAAACTCAAGAAGGTATTCGGCCTTGCAAGATAATTATTCAAAATATTATACTCAGCGAGAATGTTGTACGCCGCAATTAGAAAAAGTGGACTGACTGAAAGAGAACGTCATCACATAATCAAATCAAATCATTTTTTTTATTCGAAGTAGCACAGAAACTGCGACTTTATGAACGTTACAAGTTTAACTAGGTGTCCATTTCAAAATGTAGATCATTATGGAAAAAAAGTTCGAAAAAACTCCATAATGTTGGAAAGAAATGTTGCATTAGTTTTGGTCATATACATAACATAAGCTGCCTCTATACGCCCGAGGATATCGAGCGAATGTAGGTAATTATTCATTTTAGTAGCAATTATTCTCAATAGAAAAATAACGGTCGTTTTTATAAAAAACACGGCTCTTCTAAAACACTCCTCAGAGGCAATGTAAATAATCTGTGGCTAAGTCTTTCCCTTTACCACGGACTATTTAAAATGCCTCTGCGGAGTGTTTTAAAGAATCGTGTATTTATAAATAAGACCGTAAGCATACGGCAGCAAAAGTATATCTAAAGTTTCCGTAATTTTATTATCTAGCAAAGGTTCAGACAACATTAATCAATAGAAATATTTTTTTTTATAATCAAAATGTTACAATATGCGAGCGAGTCGTAATGCCACATGTAACAGCAGCCTTAGGGCGACCAAATGTGTCCCCCCCCTAATTACAGCATTTGTGCCTGCTTGCCTGGCATCTTAAGTTTCTCGGCAAGGCAAGCCGCTACGTGTTATGCATCGGAACTCTGGATTCACTACATAATAATGTTCTTGCACAACACTACATGTATTGACTACTGCTAACAATTGTTCACTGGTTCATGGAATTCAGTCACTCGTGATACCCAGCTTGCCTGCTAACTGTAGGTGTGGGCGCAGACAACTTATTTATTGCATCTGATGTTAGCCATTTGGAGTTTGCCTGCTGTAGGTGTGGAAGCAGACAACTTATTTATTGCATCTGATGTTACCCATTTGGAGTTTGCCTGCTGTAAGTGTGGAAGCAGACAACTTATTTATTGCATCTGATGTTACCCATTTGGAGTTTGCCTGCTGTAGGTGTGGAAGCAGACAACTTATTTATTGCATCTGATGTTACCCATTTGGAGTTTGCCTGCTGTAGGTGTGGAAGCAGACAACTTATTTATTGCATCTGATGTTACCCATTTGGAGTTTGCCTACTGTAGGTGTGGAAGCAGACAACTTATTTGTTGCATCTAATTTTAGCCGTTTGGAGTTTTCGTACTGTAAGTGTAGAAGCAGACAACTTATTTATTGTATCTGATGTTAGCCATTTGGAGTTTGCCTACTTTAGGTGTGGGCGTAGACAAAGTATTCATTGCATCTAATGTTAGCCATTTGGAGTTTGTATTTCGTTTTAACTCGTTATGAAATTGACTCATAATACAAAATCAAAATGTTTTTATTCAATGCAACACAGAGACTGCGAATTATTGAACGTAACAGGTTAAACTAGTTCAAAATCTGGATCATTTCAGAGAAAAAGTCGACAAAGAAGAACTCCAAACTTACCCTGCAACTCCTCAGTGGCAGTTTGGAGAGTATGTGGTAAAGGAAAAGACGTAACATCAGATTGGCCTTTAATACTGAATGTCCTTAAAGAAATAAAAAAGGGGTATGACAATGTGTGGGTATTTCAGAAAAAAAGTCTGTCTTGGTTAGATTAAGTTCTGGACAGACTTTTTTTCTAAAATACCTACACATCGTCATAACCCTTTTTTTATTTCTTTCAGGACATTCATGATTAAAGACCAATCTGAGGTTACGTTTTTTCCTTTACCACATACTCTCCACTTAATCTAACCAACCAACTTATTTGATCCATTGAGGGAGGTGCCACTAGTCACACGTCGTCACACAAGCGCGACACAATTATTTTATAGTAATTTAGTTCCCCACCTGAAGACTGTCAAAAACAGTAATTCATTCAAATTCATAAACTTTATTCATTACAAAAATTAAATGTTTACTTAATTGGGGTCTTCTGTATTAAATATTATGTACTTTGTGAAATTTCTTGAATAAATAACTATAAAAAAAAATATTAATGTCAAAGCTGTTAGTTTTGGAAATAATACATGACGAGGGATCAAGGACAATAAGCTAATAAAGAAACTCTGTTTTATTCTCAAAACACTTTTTAAGCTCGGGGGTACTAATCTGCTAACTAACTTGCATCGAACTTAGATTGGAGTGACACTGTTTTTACACCGTAGAGAAACTCAGAGAAAAATAAAACAATAAAATGATTCTTTTTGGGTTTTTACAGGGCTCAAAAAATGCGAAACGTCATTTTACTCTATTGATAAAAAACTTATAAGATTTAGTTCTATAATTCTTAATTTTTTCTACTAAGGGCGTAGAGGCATAACAGTATTTTTTTACGAGATAACTCTAAAAATAAATAAAAAATAAAAACCGACTTTGAAGCACTACAGCACTAAAAAGTTAGAAATAATTTAAATAATTAGAAGTATTTATACATGTAGGTATTGTAGAAGTACAATTTGGAGTCGGTGCTCAAAATATATGTGTTGGTCATGAAACTGGGCACCGACTACAAATTATACTTCTACAATACCTACATGTATAAATACTTCTAATTGTTTCAATTATTTCTAACTTTTTAGTGCTGTAGTGTTTCGAAGTCGGTTTTTATATTTTATTAAAAAAAATATATTTTTCAATTTTTAGTGGGGGAGCGGGAGACATAAACAAGTCCCTTATAACCATAATTTACCTTACTTAATTCGTTGCTCTAAAATGTGATGTTCTAAATTTCCGTCTCCGAAAGTCTGCACCAGAACATCACCAAATTAACTTGGGACTACTTTTATGCTATTTTATAAAACATACGGATATGACTAAGGGATGGGCCCCATTAGGGCTTATTTACTGCTGTCCATTGAAGAGTTCCGTTCTCCATCTCTGAAAGTCTTCATCAGATCTTCACCAAATTAAAATGCGAAAATGATATATTTGTTCGACTAAAAAAAGAATTGTCGAAATCGGTTAAGATTTGACGGAGTTATGGAGGAACAAGAACATAGCAAAAAAAAAAATGTATACGCGTCGAATTGATAACCTCCTCCTTTTTTCAAGTCTGTTAATTAATAAACGCTTCATAAATTGTACGGCGTTACCTTCAAGTGGTGACGTCATAGTCAGAACCCGATTTGTATGGCGCGCTTGTGACGACGGACGTGACTAGAATGACTTGGATTGGTTATATCATGAAAAGTATTAATCGTAGAGAAGAAAATTAAGGACGGTTATTTACCTCTGCAATAAGATTAAATATTTTTTGTGCAAGTTCTCTATTAACAGAGTTTTCTACTTAAAGTTATTACTCTTGAATTTGTTAAATCGTCCCCGTAACATTATTTTAATATCAGACATCATTGTCTTCTAAATTATCCTTAATATTATAGTAGGGTTTTTATAAAGAGTGTTCTTAACATAAATAACCATGACTGAATAAGGCTCGGGCCATCCCTAGCAATTTGATGTAGAATATTAATTTCGAATTTCAATTTCCCTCCGTATTCCATGAGTTCCTGATCTAAGTATAGTTTGATAAATCTATTTAAATCTCGACTGTTATTGGACCTTGCAATATCTAGTATCCACCGGTCAATGAGCAATTTGATTGTGCAATCCAAACACCAAATCGCATGGGATGCCATTGGTTGATGGAGTGTTGTATGAACTATGCAAATAACCTATTTTGAACGTACAATGTGGTGCTTCTCGCAATGCCGCTGTTCAATTTGTAGAACAAAGTGGAGGTTGATTGTTAGAGCGTTTTCACATACTCCGATCCGATGTCGGTGTCGGACGACGATAGCCGACATCCAATAGCCAACACCATGTGCTATTTTCACATATTTACGACAAAATCGTTCCGATACCGTTATTTGCTCGATAGCTTAGTACGGGCAGGTCATCATGGTAGATTATAAACTTTATTTGCTGTATTTATGATATTTGAGACGCATAAAAAGATCTGTCCACACACAGTATTGGATATGTACAGCCCATTGTGGAAGCTAGATTTTCAGAGGAAGCATTTTATACTCTTTTTAGCAAGCTACAAAACCCACCTAGAAAGTTTTTTATTTTGTTTCGTATGAGTGAATCGACATTCGATTATTTGCTAATTTATCTTACAAATAGTATCGAGAAACAAGACACACACACGAAAATGGCCGCCGCGCATTGGGCTCTGCGCACACAGAGACAATTTAGATACACGTATAACACACATACGCCAGTGAGTCTGATGTCTCACTGGCGTCCGATGGTGCCGCCAACATAATCGGTGTCGGCTGCTATATCCGATATCGGGCCGGACAATATAAAAGACAGGTACATATTTCATAATAATATGTTTTACTTACCCTGATATCGGATCGGATAATGTGAAAACGCTCTTACGTGATAGCTGCCACGTGAATTTCAGTTATCCTAGAAAATTATATGCGTAGGAATATACTTACATATCTCGGTGTTTTGATGTTTCTTACTACAGTTCCTTAGTTCTTTCTACGATAAATTTTAATACCTATCTATCATGCCGATGAAAGGAATACCTGATAGTTTTTTCTTTTGACGATTTCGATCTTGTCTCCATGTCTCTGAGTTTTTGAGGCCCTAGGGCAGCCCTAAAGTGAGTTCAAGGTCAAATATATATTTGTGTGAAGTCACGGTTTGAATTTAAAAAGCCCACCTTATTAAGTTAATAGAGGCCTATATTTTAGAATTCGGACCTTTCCTTCAAATGGCAAAGGCAAATACTAAGATTAATTTAAAGTCAGTTAAGATCGTAAATGTAATCTTATTTATCGCAGGTGTACAGTCGAAAGCACAACAACCTTTAAATCATAAGCAGCCTATAAATGTCCCACTGTAGGGCACAGGCCTTCTCTCAGGGAGAGAGTATGGGGCTTAATCACCACGCATGCCCTTTACGTACGTGCACTCTAATCAGTTACGTTAAGGACGACTTTGCAATTCACAGCTAAAGGTTGACTTGCTGTCGACTGTACCATAGCGCCGTGCCGGTGGTAGAAAAGAGTGCCGAGCTAACTTCTGCGAGTTATCGTAAAACTATTTCTAGTCGCCAGTTTAATGTACATAAATCACTTGTAAGCTATTTTTTCCTATAGCCAATATCAACGGCGCATGGTAACCCACCGAAATAACCATTCACGTTCGCTTTGAACCAAAACGTAATCATTTAATCTATCTACTTTACGTTTTGTGCTCTGGGCCTTGTTGAATTAATATGCAATGAAATTATTTCCTCGATGGTCTAGCGATGTAACTCTGCACATTTGAATCATTAACCATGCTTTACTGATGCGGTGGCCAGTAAAAGAAGTTATTTACATAGAAATTGGATTACGCCTGAAATGTAATGGTGTTATTTATTAAAATAAGATTCCTGTAAGACACTCCTCAAATGCAGTTTAAAGTATTCTGTGGTAACAGGAAAGACCAGATTAAGCTGCATTTGCAGGGGGTTTTAAGCAATCCTGTTTTTATAAAAATACCTACTAACTAAGGCTTTGTAGCAAGATAGTCCCAAACACGTGCTAGAAACATAGTCCTATTTTGACAGCATTCGGACTAAAGTTTATTTTTTACTGTATTAATAACTTCCATACACCCAAACTAGGTTACCCTGCGCTTATGGTAATCAGGCAAGGACATAACAGTCATGGAAATGACCAGACTGAGGCCATTTGTACAAATGTACGGCGGCCCCTAGTGCGGATCGAACCCACGACCTCCGGCAAGGTAATCATACGTTCTGCCCCTATACCGATGAGGCAGTGAATGGTGGATAATTTTTTTAGACTGGATACGCAGAAGATCCACGATCTTTTTTTTATAAATGTAGTAGGTATCAAAAGAACATATTAAAGGAATACATAAAGTTACTCCGCGGAATATAAGGTAATCGGGCTTTTTTATAGTGTTCCCCTTTCGTACGTCACTCAACGCTGAGTCAGCTGCCAACTTAGCAACTTAGATACACCACAGGCTACATATATGGTCCTGTTTTATTTATTCGTTTTGTCTGTTGTGTATTTAGTTTTATTTGTGTTGTTGTGCATATTATGTTACTTATCTGCTTAATTTGTTTCTGTGATGTTGTTGGTATAATAAATGTCTTTCTTCTTCTCTTTGCGCCCTGAAGTGCAGATATTGGGGATAAAGCGGTTAAGTTGATTTATGCTCTTTTTCAAAGCGCCTCAGTGTAGTAATATTTCTACTAGCGATCCCACTTCAGGAAAAATTTACTCCTAAGGGACATACATGTTTTCAGCCTCATTAGGAGTGAAAGTATCGCCTAGTAAGCCATATTTCCACGACAGATTGGTATGATCTGTGATTTGTTAGATTCGTCTCCAGCCCGAGCAGCAGAATAACCTAGGTAGGCAGATACCAGGTGTTGCCACTTGCCACGATTCTGACAAACCTCTTTCGCTTCATCAACAATTTTTATTCGTGCACTAACATCTATTTCAGAAATTTACGTTGGCACGTTTTGGGTACGAAACCCTAACAAAGAGTGGGATATAGAGCCTTACAGCGAGCTCGCGTATAAAGTTCACGCTTTGTTCTCTAAATAAGGTCATTGTCCTCCCTGACTTGTTGGGGAAAAACCCTGTTGGGTTACCTATCCAGGTAATGAATAATAGTGGACTTTATTGTGATACGCATAGGGTTGCTGGACCATAAAATAATCAACAAATCGTACGTATTTTCCGGACGGTCTCTGTGACGCAAGTAAGTGACAGCGGGCGTAACTGCCGGACCTATCACTTGTCCACAGACGAATCCTGTAAACATGTTGGTCTAGCGGTAGGTAACACGTTTGATTAAATACCATGCCAAAGGTAGAAGGTTCGATTGCCAGTTCTCACTAGGCCGCCGTGCTCCGATTTCTACAAATGGCCTCAGACTGGGCTCTATTTCATGCAACTACGAGTCATGGTTTACTATGACAATTTATTCCATGTTCATTGATTAGCCGATTCACCCACAGATTAACAAGTAGGTGTACCAATCGGCAACGCGATGTACCTGCATCGAATTGTCACAATAAACTATGAATTGTAGTTTTACGAAACTCAGCCCTGGATGTTTATTTATGTTTGTGATACCCTTTCCTGTGGGCATAGCACTAGCGTGTGCGGGTTATCCCGCGACGCGCGATAAACTTTGTCGCTTGTCATCTCAGCGGTCAATAGTATTGTCATAAGAGTGCGAACATGGAGTGACTGAAGACAAAATACAATAGCGGTTTAAATTTTTGGTGGTAGTTGCGAGAAAGAATTCATTTTAGAGGTAAATTAATGTTTTTTATCAAAATACGTGTACAATAGCATTTTTTGTGACGAGGCGGGTGCGAGAAGAAAAGTAATTTTAGAAACAATATCATGAATAGTTACAAATAAATGCCAGTGTAAAAATTTTTGTAGGTATCTACCTAAACTCAAACATGCATGCCATGCCTATTTGATTGTGAAAGTAAATAAGGATCTGTACGGTACGGACATACGGCTTTGCCGATTTTTACAAATTATGTATTGATGACGCATGTATTATTGGGTATATAACGCCGGCAATCGGGCGTTTCATAATAGTTTTTAACTAGTTCCTTAGCTGCTATTGGCCGCAGCGTGAGCATCATCTCCCGGCTTATTTTATAATTTTCTAGGAAGTCCTCTTCAGGCATAAGGCCAGGATGACAAGTCTCCCGTACAGTCCTTTAACATCTTCGACTTTCTTTCTCCGCCAGATATTTCAAACACAAATATCTATTTCACATTAAGGTAACAATACTTTTTGGATTCAAATAAAAAAGGCACAGAAATTAAAAAATATGAACCTATAAAAGCTTTGTCTGCACGCTCCCTACTAGCAGAGATACATGTATCTACTCGCACTAAGCGGTCATTTTGCGAGAAAAAATTCCGTCGTGTTCGCG
Organism: Yponomeuta malinellus; assembly: GCA_947308005.1. Taxonomy (NCBI): domain Eukaryota; kingdom Metazoa; phylum Arthropoda; class Insecta; order Lepidoptera; family Yponomeutidae; genus Yponomeuta; species Yponomeuta malinellus. The sequence continues at coordinate 4,793,902 of OX370995.1, forward strand.
GCGGCGGAGACAAATCCGAGAAAAAAAAATGATTAGATTTCATTAAATTTAAAGGCGCGGGAAGAGAGAGCTTGCGCTTCTTCATGTACGCATGCGTAGAGAAATCGCCTGTATCGTCATTTTAATACTCTGGAGATTTTAAGATAACAGTTGGGAATAGACAAATTGGCGGTCGTGCTACGATTTCTGATTTCTGGTATATGGTACCCGGGCCAGTGATTGTCTTACTTAATTTGAAATTTGAATATCCTACATTTCTCAAAAGCATACTCAATCTTTTACGGTCATTTAATGTGCGAGCGACAGGGAGTCGTGACGTAATGCACGCCCACAAAAGGAAAGAAGTCCTCTAATTATTATGGTCCCTTCGTAGCATTCATGGGAGCAGCCATGTGTCATGTCCACGTTTTGTGACACGTTTGTGAGTCGGCACGATACACCCTTCGCAAAGGCCGCAATTGTAAAAGAAATCCTTTTTAAGGAATATCATACAGCAACACTAGCGCCACCAAAAACAAAACACCTCGTGGCGCAGCGGTAGTGCATCTGCATACCATGCGAGAGGTCCCGGGTTCGAATCCCGGCTGGGGAAAAAAAAAACACCCAGGTCTTGGATGTTTACATGTTTGTTATGTCGTTGTTTCTGGTCCCCACGACACAGGGTATCCCAGTGAGGGGCCAGAAGCAATGTATGTGCCTGTATGTAGATGTTTATGTTTATTTCTTTTTATACAGATCGTATTTGCAAAAAGTGTCTGTACAATGTCTCGATCATTTTATTAGTGTTTTTTAGGACCTATGGCTGTGAACCTAAAGCAAAAAACCTCTGACTAGAAAGCATTAAGGCCACAAACCGGCCGTTGTTGGCATAAATGCTATAGATAGCACTGACTAGAATTCCCTGCTGGGACTAGAGTCCTAGATCCGTGATCGTACGTTCTCTGTCGTGGGTCCTAGAAATCGCTTAATCTCACATGATTGAGATTGTACCGACTATTGTACTAACATATTGTACCGACGCTTTTTGTAAATTCGTTCTGTAAAAGAGGAGACTGTTATTTTTTGCATCGGTGACGTTAGTTAAGCCCATTTATACCCTTCATTAGAACAAAATCCGACTTCAACAGAATCACCTATTGAAAAGAAGAGTTCGATGTTTTTCTCACCGATGCTGACGAAATTTGTACGGGACCACCCTTGAGGTACTCCCTTTCTAATAAAAAACAATTAATGCAATCGGCAACCTTCTAATGGATTATCGCAGAATGAACGTAGAAACATATAAACGGACGAATCGAGAACCTAAGTTAATGTACAAGCCGTACCAATATATTTCATGTACACCTGCCTACCTTCTCTCTTCATCTTTTAGTTCTATCAAGCCCAGCGTTGTCTGGAAGAGATCGCTATTACCGATAAGACCGCTAATTGTATACCGCAAAACTTGGACGGCTTTTAATGTTGTTTTTTTTTTGTTGGTGTACAATAAAGAATTCTAATCTAATCTAACCTCTTCCTTTCTTACAAGTTGGTTAATTAGTTTTTTTGCTCGATATTAATTACGGCAACAGGTAGACGCTTGAAATATTCACAGACTATTTAGTTCTATATTTGATTGAAAAGTAACAATTAAAATTAAATAGATATTTAAGGGGGGCTCCCATACAACAAACGTGATTTTTTGCCGTTTTTTCCCGATTTGTGTGTCTATTGATGTATAGATAATGGTACGGAACACTTCGTGCGCGAGTCCGACTCGCACTTGGCCGGTTTTTTTTTTTTCATATCTTTCAACGACACCCCTATTAGCCCCGACGTCATACAGTCATGAAAGAAAGCGGGCGGTACACTCGGCCGACCCCGGAGACGACCTGTTTGTTCAATACTCGCGCTTATTTCCATCGCGATGAAAGCTACTGTGGCACAGCCGTGCGTGACTAACGCGGTGTGCTTGTATAGCTGGTGATAGACCTGCCTTTATATTAGGCGCACCAAATCCTGGGCGATTCCCGTCGTCTGTCAAATTCCATACTAATTGCTATCGCAAACGTCAGGATTCCGACAGGATTTGGTGCGCATAATTCACCTGTAACAGGAAGTCGAGCTGTTGTCGTTTCTAAATTTGTCGAACTGAACAACGAACAGAGCCAAACATCCCGACGAAATAATGTGTGTAAGTGTCAGACGGCGGAACATTGACAAAATATCTCGGCTCGGCAAAAAGCTCGAAGCAAATTTATGTCGCATCGCTCGAATGCTCGCTGGAATTATCGCTAATATTAGGGGTTAAAGTATGAAATTGCCGTTTTATTGCAATAGGTTCTTTGAATTGACATAGAATCTTCATGGTTTGAGGTTTTCGAATGAAACTTTTTTCAAATGGTTTCTATGATGTTCTTTTTTTAAAAAATGTGAAACATTTGAATATCGACTTTCAATTGTTTTTGTTATTCAATTTAGACAAGAAAGATGGATACTGCGAAAATTCGAGTGATTATGAGGCACCCATTTTTCGTATTTTTTTATTTTATTGATTTGACGCAAGTGAGTCAATATTGTGGGTAAGGTAACGTTAAACCATGCCGCTAATTCCTGGGTAGTTTGACTAGGGTCGGCTTCCACTATCTCTCTTAATTCATCGTTATTCACCTGTCTGGGCGGTCTTCCTCGTGGCTCGTTCTTTAAGTCGAAATTTCCATCACGAAAGCGTTTAAACCAAAATCGCACGGTGCGTTCATTAGTAGACCCCTCTCCAAACGCAGCATTGATATTGCGGGCTGTTTCTGCCGCGTTAGTTCCGCGTCGGAACTCGTATTCAAAAATCACTCGAATTTTCGCAGTATCCATCTTTCTTGTCTAAATTGAATAACAAAAACAATTGAAAGTCGATATTCAAATGTTTCACATTTTTTAAAAAAAGAACATCATAGAAACCATTTGAAAAAAGTTTCATTCGAAAACCTCAAACCATGAAGATTCTATGTCAATTCAAAGAACCTATTGCAATAAAACGGCAATTTCATACTTTAACCCCTATTACTAGAGCTTTTACCTATAATAAACATTTGCTAGGATGCTCATTGCAAGTGAGTCTATCAGCAGCTTTAAGTGCACACAAAAGAAGAGAAGAAAATAAAAAGTTTTTGCGCTTCTGCTCCGCGGCTAAAGTATTTTTGCTTGACCTTTTTGCCTGGAAGTTAAGTAGTAGTAATGCACAGCCAGAGTGGAAAAAAGTCGTCACCTGGCATCGGGATTTTATTATAAAAGTGGTCGGTCCATTTAAAAGGAGAGTGCCTTGAGTATAGATGGAAACTCGAAACGAGCTTAGGTATCATGTCTTGGGGATATAAAATAATATGCGTAACTTCCATACAACACAATCACTTGTACTGGTGCCAAACTAGGAGACCCTATGCTGTGGTAACCAACCAAGGATATCACAAACATGGAATTACATCCAGATTGAGGACATTTTTACAAATGTACTGGATCTTTTGTTAACTTAATAACCGGCAAAGTGCGTGTCGGGCTACGCGCAGTGTAGGGTTCCGTAGAAAGAGGGGGGGTTTCATCTGCTTTTCAGAAATAAGAACATCTTCAATGTAATTTTCAATGGATTTTGTATGAAGTCCTCTAAAGCACTCCGCAGTGTTTATTTAGTATGTGGTTACGTCTTTTCCTTGTAGAATCTTCACCACAGACTATTTTAATCGTCGTTTATCGAGTGTTTTAAGGAATCGTGTTTTTATGAAAAAGACCGTTATTTTACTGTGTAAACCATAAATTTTAAAGCTTTTTGTTAGTATACACAAATATTTTTTAGTCAAATTTAATTTTAGTATCTAATAGGGGGTTTATTTCATTGCGGTGTTTCACACTGCGAAGTAGCATTTTATGTACTTATGTTAGAGCTATTATTTTTAATGCGCCTTTATCTGGGTCCCACGTTGATGGTAGAAATACCAGGACACTTCGGACTAGAAACAGGAAGCACTATAAAGTGTTGTGCAGAGCTAATCGCCGGGATTTACCTAATATTTGGGGATATTTAAAAAACATTAAAATTTTCTATGGCTTCTACGTAAATGGCGTGACTTACCCTGCGTGTCAAACCCTGTAATGCCGGTAAAACAGGTAATTACCCAAACCCGCGTAAGGCCCTTGTTATGCCTGGCATTCTATCTCGCTTGCACAGTCAAATTATTTTTGTATGCTTTTGATAAATGTGGTCTGAGGGTTCGATGGACTATAAAATTACAAATGTTTTAAAACTTATTTTGTTTTACTTAGTTTTTGACACAGAAAAGTTTTTAAAAACCTATTTAAACCTAAGAAAAGTTGTTTCCAAAATTATTAATTTGGTATGAAATTTTTATAATAATTTTCACAATTTCGCCAAACTGCGTAGCAGTATCTTGGCGGTGCGCTCTATCTCATTATTTACTTATATTATACCTATATTATTCTTATACATAAACAACTTATATTTAAATTGATTCGGATTTCGTTCATACGCAAAAAAAAACCGTTGACAGAAATCGCGAATATACCTACGTGAACACCGTCGATGAAGTTGCTCAATTGTTTACATTGAGACAAAAGCCGAACGAAATAACATGATGCGGTTAATGTTTGGTTTTAAGTACATATAGGTGTAGTTATTTAATTTAATTATTAGTTCTTTAAGTTTATATTTTAGTGTGGCTTTACATACTCATATTTCGATCGGTCTGAAATGTCGGATCGTGAAGATCAATCGTATCGTATATGCTCTAGGTAATCTCCGTAGAAAGGCGCGAGCGCAGCCGCACACACACAGCCTCATTCCGTTCTATGTTCGTACACGCCGCCAAACGCACCCAAAGGCGAATATCGACCGGTACAGGACGTATTATTTCTGTGTGGCGCCGGATTAAGAATTGCGTCACTCCATTTCCTTCCGTGGATGTCGTAGCAGGCGACTAAGGAAATACATTACCAGGAGACGGGCAGCAGCGTCTTCCTGAGATTTCAACAGCATACTGCGATCGCCAACCCGTCTGCCAAGCGTGGCGATTATGGCAAAACCCTTCATGGTTAGGAAAACCATGAAAGAGGCCTGTTTCCTGCAACAAGCGTCGAGTGGCTGATGATGATGATGATGACAGGAGGTATTCAGACGGGTTGTTCAATGCGCCCGGCCGGCCGGCATGCCGAGCTCGATTTCATTCAACTTGCGACTTGCGCATGACCTGCACGCACGTCGCTCAAGACTTTTGGCAAGATGGGACTAACATATTGTTATGCGTAATTGTTACGTCAACAATAGCGAGAACAAAACAATATTCAAGGTGGGGGGTGGGGGAAAATAAGAAATGTAAGTACCGTAGATAGTTGTTTGTAACCAATTTGTAAAGTAATCTACATGGAGGTAGAAATAAATATGTTGGTCATCAACGGTAAATTACAAATAAAAAGAACGGTTCTAACATAAATAATGATACTTCGCACTATGAAAAATTGTTACACTGCAATAAAATAACTTTACAAATAAAATACATCTTAATTTCCGTTGCTATATAAATTAATTAACAACTCTAATAATAACGCATGTTTTGAACTCTAAGAAAAAAGGGGCTCTAAAATGTCTTGCTTGATTTCTTCGAAGTGTCATGTCTGGATATCTCAGTGGTGTTGGGCCAACATCCTGATATGAAGGATCCAGGTTCGGTTCACATTTTAAGGAAGATGGGAGGGTTTTTTTACGATTAATATCGGCAAAGGTATGGAGCAAATCATTTTTATAAATATCATAAGTTATAGTTGGAAACCGCTATTTTAGAGTACATTTAAATATTCCGCTTAAAATGGAAATATTGTTATTAATTTGTGATGACCTTGCCTGGATACCGTAGCAAATGGTATCCTAGTTTGGGACGAGGACAAGATTGTGTTGAGATGATTGTATGAAAGTTATTATTATCGGCCGGCCCGCGCCACTTGTGGAGCCCCTCGTGCCCTCGCATTCGCGCGCTCGCCCGGCGTCGCTGAGCCATACACAACCCTCTTTCGAATAGGACTTTTTAGTCACGAGCATAAATGCTCCAAAAAAGCTGCATAAACTATCGGCAATAGTAAATGCCATTAATATGATAAATATGTCATTTTTTTTAGAATCCGTTTTTGCCGAAAGCTCCTCATAAACCTCATAAAATCGTCTAAGTGCGTCCATTGGTTAATGCGCGTGACCTACAATAGCCACTGCATTAAGGAAACAACATACTGTTATTTTCAAGTCCATAATCTAACAGGTTAAAGCGCCTCAGAGGAGTGTTTTAGAGGAATCGTGTTTTTATAAACAAGACCGAGATGCGGACCACGGTCGACCGCAGCTCGACTGCGCAACTGAATAAAGTGCACACAAGTTGATATAATGCAATCGACTGATATGCTATGCTTAGATATGATACGCTATCAACTTTAATAAAACAAATAATACTATTTGAATACTATTCAATTTATTACTTTCATAAAGCAAGTTACAGGTTATAAAAAGAAATTTATTATGTTACGAACAACAATAAAATACATGTCTTGGATACATTGAACTTAGTAGGTAGGCGTGTAATTGTATTATTATGTTTTCACATCGAAAGCCATACTAGGCGAGCCTTTATCATAGCTTTTGACGCCTTTCATCGAGCCTTGGATACGTAATGTCGATAAAATTGGTTGTGCCGAAAAATAGATAGAATTTATGATTATACTTTTATAAGTATTCTTATGAGTTGGTTCAATACAGACCGAATCAAATCACTATACCTACGGCATACGTTTAAAAGCACTGGTAGAACAAATAATGTTTGGTTGTATGCGTTCAAGCTAGAATATTAATTGTTGTCAAACCTATTGACTACATTATTGCTACACTTAAGCTGTGAACTTGGAAAAGAGTGTATGCACCATAGCAAATACCAACGTAGGGCCGCCATCACACCAACCCCCACACACATGCCATTTACTTAGCTGTTGAATAAAGTGCACACATGCAAAGGGCGACGCGCCCTCGACTAGATTATCTCAATGTTATTTCCATATTATTCATATTACGTACCTAACAAAGTACATTATGTTAAATTCAAGAGTAACACGAAAATTAGATTAACTTGCCGTTTAGTGTGTTTTTAGCTTTACACGTCCCAGGACATAAAATTCTATCCAGGAACCAGAACAATCCTGAATTAAGGAGGTATTGGTAATCCTACCCGGTTCCGCCCTTGTCGGTTGTACGACCATCCTAACGGGCACCAAATCAATAGTAGGCATTCCCTTTGAATGTGGGGTTGATTGTTAGCGCGGTATTGTTCCTAACTACGAGTCCCTGATAATCGTCTCTACTTGTTACGTATACCTACTGTTCGCGATTCTGATCTATTATCCTATTCTAGAAGCTATTTTATGGACATACATACACTCTAGAGTAAGAGTATTTTTTATTTGCTAAAGCATGGTAATTACAAATTAACGTCAAATCGGTTAACGTCAGTCATCCTTAACGACTTTGCCTTTACTTCACATAACTTATTCTTAATCACATACCCTTCCATTCCTAATCACATCCCCAGCAGGCAAGGGCGATGTATGTTTGTCATCAAACATGAAGAAACAGCCGGAGTACGGCGGTCCCCCACGGGAATCGAACCCACGATCACGACGATTATCCGTGACTTACGGTGCTAACAACATTACTACTACTATTTCTCTTGGTCACTTTTTAAAAAACCGATGGGAATGATTTTTTAATGCCTTTAAAACACCTTCAGCATAAGCCATTTGACGCCCACATAACCATGAGGGGTTTTGGCATAGTCGCCACGCTTGGCAGGCGGGTTGGCGATCGCAGTATGGGATTGGAATCCCAGGAAGACGCTGCTGCCCGTCTCCTGGTAACTGATTTCCTTAGTCGCCTTCTACGACATCCACAGAAGGAAATGGAGTGACGCTATCCTTAATCCGGGCTTTGATGCAACGCCGAAACTGCGAGTTAATCAACCAGTCCTTACTCGTCCACTGCTGGACCTATGTCCTATCCTCAAGGCACGCAACTTCTTTCTGCCGCTGCTAACATTTGCCTCAGAACGTTACTTCAGCGAGCGTTTGCCGGTACGTTGTCTCCACTCGATATAGCGTATGCTATTTTGACGCACTTATAAGCAATTTCCTCAGTTTCCTCTTGTCCGTTAAAACTAATTAGGGGGCAAACAGCTCAAGTGGATAAGGCTGAAGTTCATGTAAAGTCGGCCGATGATTGGGTAGTGACGCAGCGATATCGTTGGCACGATAAAACAGCGAGCATTAGGCTCCGGTTTGAATTTATCGAATTTCCCTTCAGTATCAGCGGAAAGGCTGCCTCATCCAATTTACTTGCTGGCTGGCTCATTGCTACTGACACGGCAGAAAAAGGAATATAATGCCGAAGATATAATACCTATGCGATGCGATCCTGATATTTATATTTCATTGTAATTGATCGTGGGCGGATTTTAGGCTTTTATTTCTCAGCTTGATGTGGGGATCAACTGTTCTGAGATCGTGGACGACTGAACGCGATCATGAGGGTCAGATTTACATAAATGACACGTAAGATAAAAAAAATGTTTATTGATTGGACTTAACTAGAGCCCGAAGAACTCTGAAGCGCCGTATACACGGTATTAAACGGCGGTTTCAAACAGAGGTTTAAAACACTGTAGATAGTGGGTTTACACCAAATTTCGTTTAACCTTTAAACGCCCTTGGTAGCGGGCATGCGTTGCAAACCACTTGCAGAAGCATTGGCTTAAAACTTGTTTGAAACCGTCTAGCCGTTTGTTTAAAACCACGCGAACAACAGTCGCGCGCGTTTCTGCAGGCGGCGAGCGCAAACGCACGCGTCTCGTTGGGCACTATTTGGAATTACAGAAAGACTTGCCCTGCCTTTGGGACTTGACATCTGAATCATACAAAGACTCTACTCAGAAAAAAATGCGTGGGATATTATCTTCCAGTAGATATAAATCTTAATGTCGCTATGAGCCTTTCTTTAGCAGATGTAGCTTGTCTCATGTTTGTGTGTTTTTTTGTTATAAATTGCCTAACGATATCCAATAATTCGTAAAAACTGTATATATCTATTCTGAGGAAGTAATATATTTATGTCGTCATACCCGTCATGACATAGCGCGTCGAAATGTGGACACTCACGGTGGGGCTGGTCCACAAATTTAAAGTCGCTCAGCGTGCTATGGAAAGGAGTTTCTCGGGGTTTCTCTGAAAGATCGAATTCGAAACGTGATGACCCGACACAGAAACAAAGTCACCGACATAGCCCACTGAATTAGCATGCTGAAGTGGCAGTGGGCCGGCAATATCACCCGAAGAACTGATACCCGATGGGATAGACGAGTTCTTGAGTGGAGACCGCGGATCGGTAAACGTAGTGTAGGACGTCGTCAGACTCGGTGGAGCGATGATCTTAGCAGGGCGGCTGGCAAGAGCTGGATGATAGTAGCCGAGGACCGTGCTCAGTGGCGTGCAATAGGAGAGGCCTATATCCAGCAGTGGACAAGCGTAGGCCGATGATGATGATATGTCGTCAAAATTCATTAGGTTAATTAAGTTAATATGACTGGGGTTAATTTTTCCTTTGACCACCGCTTCATCCATATTCTTTTTTTTCCTTCCCACACAAAAATGCAAGACCCCAACTTTTTGTAGTTTAGATAGGTAAGGCGCCATGACGTTCGTTATAGTGAATGTACGGTAGTCGAGCGTAGATACGTCCTCTCTGTGCAACAACTAAAACACTGTTGGTTATAAATTGTCTAGCTGGCAACGCGCAACTAGCTTATCTTCAAGGTAACCTTGGTTTTTAACCTGATTTCAAACCGTGTATAAGGCGCCTCCCCTTTGGCGACTTAGGTCTATCAGGAAAAATGACTAGGTATACAAATGACTAGAACGTGACATTGCCAAGACAGAAAATTGGAGTGATGTATTATTAACTAAGTATAAAAATGCCGATATAAAAATAAGTCGAAGATGATTATTACCTAAGTATAAAAATACCGGCATTTAAAAAGGTCCAAATCTTCCTACCTCTTCCAAGAGGTTTTCCACCTTCATGTTAAGTTTATTCACGCGAAGCGTCTCATTATGATAAATATAATGAATGATAATGACATTAGATTTTGTTTCAAGAAGAAAACGCGTATATAATGGATAAATAATTTATTTTAACGAAGAATCAAAAACCAAACCAACCATTATCATTAGGTACAATTTGGATAGCAAAAACCCAACGAGCAAATCGACTCGACGGCGGTGTGTAAATAAACAGTTTTGTACAGCTTCTGTGACATTAAATGGAGACCAAACCGAAATAATTCGTAGGAGCAATCATACTTGTAACAGGAATGTGAAGAAAAATAATGTAAATAATGCGAAAATGTAAAGATGAACTATGTAGTGATTTGGGATTCGTACAGGAAACGTATGAGAAAAATATGGAACCTTTAAAAAAGGAGCGTCAAAGTTACATCGACGAAATGCCCGAGTTCTCTCAAGTAAAAGACGGTTGACATAAACTAGTTAAAAGAACTCTGGAATCTGAAAAATTTACTTACAAGAACTTGAAAGACGTCAAAATTCCTCGTGGCTTGTCGGATGGAATTTTAGTTGCCGAAGATGGAATAGAAGAAAAATTGCTAATATTTTCATCGTCGGTGTCGAGAGATTGTCTCGACACATTTAATAGTGATGAAGGTTATTTTAGTGATGGAACTTTTCAAGCGTGTCCTCAGCCATTTTATCAGTTATATAGTTTATGTAGATTTAGGATCAAATGTAAATACTAATAATGTAGTCCCAATAGTTTATGGTTTGCTGCCAAATAAGAGTGAAAATACATGTACATACGGTTCTTCACCTTATTGAAAGAGAAATTGTGCATGAATATAAATAAATTCAAGTGCGATTTTGAAGGTGCCGTAATGAATGCAGTGATGCACGTTTTCCCAGAAGCGGAGATATTTGGCTGCTTTTACCATTTTCAAAAGGCTTTAAGGAAGAAGGCCGAGGATATTGGGTTGTTCTTTGATACCAGAGAAGGAAGGAAACTGATCCGATTAATAAGTAAGTTACCTCTCATACCTGCGGAGAATATGTGGGAAGGATGGACTTCAATCCTCAACACTGTTGAAGAGAATAATGAAATAATGCATTTAAAAAATTATTTTTTGAAATACTGGATGAACAAGTATCCATTGCATATCTTAAGTTGCTCTACTAAGAGACATAGAACGACGAACATAGTTGAAGGGTGGCTGAATACGAAAATCCCTAAGCGAAAGACTCTATTTCGTTTTATCAAAAAAATTAAAAAAGAAGCTGTACATTACGACTGCAAAATAAAGATTAGCTTGTATTTTTCGGAAAAGAAAAACAGAAGGAATAGTGACATCCTTTTTAATAACACGTATAAAAAATATTTGGATCAACTACAGCGAAAGAAAATGTCACCACTTCAGCTTATTCATAAAGTTGTAGATTTCAGGCGAAAATATAATGTAGATTAGGAACCTACTAAACTTAATACCCGTAAATGAGTTTTTTTTATTAGCTAAGCAAACAGAATACAAGTTATTTTAAAATTTATTTCGTTTTAAGGCCAAATAAAAGAATGTTTTTATGGAACAACGCAGTTCTATTTAATTTCGCCTAAGATTCTAAAATCATGAGCTCATATCGTCTAGAATAGGCCGCTACTTTAAATAAGTGAATCGTAATTATTATTTAGAACATTTTGTAAGGGATTGTTGACATTTTTATACTTAGACGTTCTGGATCATAATGTTGCCAAAATAATATGTTTACATTTTTAAATATTCGCATTTCTATACTTATCCTTTCTGGGTTATAGACATTTTTACATATTGACATTTGTAAATATCGTCATTTCTATATCTCGGCATAAATAGCCTTCGACAATTTAATTTTATAAGTTCGACATTTTTATACCTAGTCGTTTTTCCTGATAGACCTAAGTCGCCAAAAGGGCGCCTCCGTCCATCTGTCTGTCTGTTTGTCCGTCTGTCCGCTGCTTAGCTCAGAGACGATTCGTACGAGAAAGCTAAAATTTGGCATAGACATACATTAATCACGCCGACAAAACGGTAGAGTAAAATCTTTATTTTTGTAGTGGGGGTCTATGTGTAAATTAAGGATGCAATTGGTTTTTTCTCGCCTGTAGTGTGTATCGTTGTATTGGTCGTTTAAAAATATTGTGGGTGTAGCGCTTAAAGCGCAAATTTTTGTCCGAGTAGGATCGAATTTGCAAAAAGTGTTTGGACATTCTCTCAATCATGTTAATAGGGATTTTCAGGACTCACCACCGAGAACCTAGGATCAGGGACTTCGGACTAGATAGCGTTTGTGCCAAAAACGGCCCTTTTGGCGGTAATGCTATTTAGTCCTGGGTTTTTTGCTATTAATATGATTGTGTGATAGTATGGAAGTCAGTAAGTCGCCGTTGCTGCGCTGCCTTCAATACATTTTGAATAGAAAACATTTGACTTTTGACTTTTCCAGGTCGGAACTGCCTTATAAAACTGTAAGTTTACAAATCAGGGACAAAGACTTGCTAGACTAGCGCAATTGTTCAAAATAAATGTAAGTATGTATAATGTATATCATTTTTGGAGCAGTATACATTAAGTGTGGTATTACAGTGACGCTTACCGCCCGCGCGGGTGGTAAGCGCGGCCTGTAAGCCAGTCAGCGCGGGCCCAGCGTTTCACTATGTAACGATCCAAGACACTCGAAGCACGTGGCCCGCGACGCTTACCAACCGCTGGCGAAAGCGGCACTGTAAAACGGCCCTAAGACGTAAATAAGTAGATTGCTGGCTTCAATAGATGATGTTGATTAGTGTTAACAGTTAGCGAGTAGAACTTCAAACATTGATAGATAGATAGATAAAAAGTTTATTTGCGATACCAAAAACGCACACAATAAATATGAGACAAAAATTTACGCAACCATATTACACAAGAAAAGTAACAAAAACACTGTAGTTTACAAAAAAATACGGCGTCATTCCCAAAATACTACATCCCAAAACACTCCCAAAAGCTGTCGACTGTACCAATTCTATGTCGTGTCACAGGTAAAAGGATTTCTCGTAAAAAAGCATTTCTACTTAACCTGGTTTAGTATTTCAAAAGGATTCCATAGTCTAATTGGTACCTAAGTAAGTAATTTTAATTCTATTATCCGATCCTTTAACCTACCTAATAACGTAGCTAGCAGCAAAACCTTTGACGATATTAATAAGTTCTTTTTTCTTTGTGGTGGCTCCTTTGTAATTCGTGACTGTGGGGGAAGTCTTATAAGTGCAACGTTAGGATAGATTTTCGATTTTTTTCCAGGAGACACGGTGAATAGCTTAGTGGCTAGAGTTTTATGTAAAAATCAGAATAAAAGCGCCCGGGCTAGGGACGCTCAAAATAGTAAGTATGCGTCCTTTCGGATCTTAACATCTTGGTGTGTGTATCTTAGCCAACAGTTTAGGCCACATCTAGAGTCTTACAACAACAATTAGTACTTAGGTAGGTTACAATAAGTAGGTAAGTAGCAGGAGGTTTCCAATTAGGCTACTTGAATCGGTATTAGCATCTATACTGCTTCGCCCTAGCTCTACTATGTTTTTTATTTTACTCCTTTGGATGGGTTTTGAGACCATTAGGAGGAAAGACTTTTTATTATTATTAACATAGCAGTCGTTCAGAATCATGAGGTTCTTGTAGGGATCGACCTCATACTGACTGATATTATCCTCTGTTTTTTGGATACGTATTCAATTTCGCTAATGCACGAGCTGTAAAGCATTGGGTTATTCTGCCCGTACTGTGAGTAAGCGGGCCTGGGTTGTCTAAGCTCTCGAGCGTAACAGAAGTAAGCTTCAGTAGCATGTCACGATGTAGGTCTAATATACTATGGGTCCTCGTCCAGCATTTCCCGGAGGGCTGATGTTGGCAGAGAGCGCGGGAAACTACCAGCTATTTTCAGTGACATGCGATATTGTCGCTCTAGTGTCAAAAGCTTCGTTTTGCTCTTACTCTAGGTAGCAGCTGTACTATACCATAGTCTAGTATGGGCAGGAGAAAGGTTTGCAGGACATGATGCTCGACTTCCACGCTAGTTTTAGCATACCAACCAACAATAGGGGAGAGCATACCTCTGACACGTTTGGCTTTATCTATAACACGTTTAACATGATCGTTCATGTCAAGAGTTTTATCTAGCCATACACCGAGATATCGAATGCACTGTTTATATGGCATTTCCCTACCTTTCAACCGAACTGTGGGCTTGTATCCACGGCAAGTGTTATTTCCGGCAGATCGGGGTCGTTTTTTGTAAACATTATACATTAGGGCGGCTTGACAACTTTTGAAAGTAGACGAGCCACTAGTCTACAAGCCTCCACCAATCCGGACTTGGCCCCCGTGGTGGAGTATGGCCTATACCTTCCTCAGGGAAGAGACCCGTGCCCCTCCGTGGGGACATAATGGGTTGATGATGATGATGACGATGTTTTATCGACATTACACTTTAGTTAGTATTGCTACTGTAACTTCACAGAGAATTTATAGTAGCAATACCACTCGCTAACGGTGAAGGAAAACATCGTGAGGAGACCTGGGTGTCTGAATTATTCACATAGCTCATCGCTTGAAATCGCCAATCCGCGGTGGGCACGCGTGGTGATTAAGCCCATACTCTGAGAGAAGGCCTGTGCCCTACAGTGGGACGTATATAGGCTGTTTATGACACTTTAGTTCCCAGCGTGTGTGATAATCAATAATCTCCTCAGCTGCCCACTCTATTCGTATTGTGGCTGTGTCAAGTCTAGCAGCTGCATTTAAGATGCTTAAGTCAGCGGCGTATTGTGAGATAATCGCAAACCCAGTTTTCACGATGTCGCACACGCTGTTGCCTTTTTCGAGAGCGTCGCAAATATACTAGTTTTCGAGTGCGTAGTATTTGAGTGGCTGTCCCTCTGCTTTGAAAGAATGCCGAAAGTCTGGAATCACCGATTTTACCGCGTTAAGAATTCTCTCATACATAATAAATTCTTTACCGTACCTTCCCCATGATGTTAAGTAGTTTGATAGCTCTGTATGAAGTTATTGCCATTTTTTTATTGCAGAAAAATACACTCCAAGGTTCCATGAATTTGAATAATAGTCTGTGCATAGCGTTTATTAGTTTTCTTAGATGATTCCAAAGAATTGGGCCTCCATGTTTAATCGCATCTATAGGCATCTTATCGGGCCCAGGGGCCTTTTTTTTATGGAATATATAGCCTTTTTATTTCTTTCAGGCTAGCTGGTTCAAGCGGTTGGTATGGTGTGAATAGCTCAGTTGCAGAGTCTTCTTTTCTGCTTTTTTCTGCAGTCTCTTTCTCACTGGTACAGCTTTCTAGGCGTTTTTTAGGCAATTCTTTCCCTATTGTTTTCCGTATTGTGGATTATTTGAAGACTCTGGTTGGATTGGATTATTTGAAGCTGTCTTCTCTAAGATTGAGTAGTTGTTGGGAGAGTAGATTTCGGGCCTTGTTGTAAATTAGCCTGTGCTCTGATCTAACAGTTCTTTTGGCTCTAAGTCTTGCCCCATTTCTGTCTCTTCTGCTACCGAAAATTCAACAATCTATATTGTTGAATTTTCGGTAGCAGAAGTTCTTTTCCGTCTATAAGTTTAAGCGGTGCACAATCATCTGACGCCTGAGTTATTAGCTTTTCAAGATTCTTGACGTTCTCATCCATTTGTTGGTTTGATTTTAATTCCAATGTTGGGTCGATGTTATCTTCAAACCATTGGCGATATCAATTATTTGTTGTTTCATCTCGTGCTAGTTTCTTCATATTTCTGGCTCTATTATTTTCCTCTTCGACGCGCATTTGAATTGTGAGAAGCCAAGGAATGTGATCCAATGAAATTGATTGAAGTGTTCTCGCCCTCATTTGTGTCTCGTGTTTGAATTTACCCGTAGCGAGGGCTGCATCAAGAATGTTTGATGTATACCATGGTCTAGAGGGTTTGTCAGTGTGCACCAGTACACTCTTCGTTGTTGATAGCTTGCTGGACATGTCGACCCGCTCCTGTAGCTCTCCTGTTATTTAGTGTCGTCATTTTAAGATTGAGGTCTCCCACGGTAAGTCTGTATCTGTATTGTTACCTAATACTATTTTTTTTAAAAATGTTAAAAGAGTGCGATTAATTCGCCAACAAACTGCCATGCAGTTTGGCGAATAATTTATAAAATTTAAAACTCTGCGATAACAAAGTAAGTCAATAAATTAAAAAAAAAAAAAAAAAAAAAAAGCGCCTCTAGTTCCCTCTTGATTTGACGATAGTTGACTTGTGGACTGTAGACTCCTCTTATTGTTAAGTATTCTCCTGTCGTAAAATCCGTTCAAATCTGTATCTTAGCTCCTTCCATGTTTCGTTGTTCAGATTCCATCTCATGTCTTTTTTATGTACATTGCTGTGCCTAGGTGAGATTATCTGGTGTCGTGAATTTTATCGTAGCCGTTAATTATTGTATTTATAATTGTACCCAGCAGTGGAACACAATTTGTTACAAAAATGTTAATTCCTGGTTTATAAAATAAAATAAATAAATAGTGTAAAAAAAAAACTTATTATGTAAGTTCACTGTCTTGGCGTATCCGTGTTTGACAAATTCCTACATATTTTGACACTACGGAAAGATAAATATGCTTAAAATTTCAAATTCCACAGATGACCATTGACTTTATTTTCTAAGCTACGTATATAAATAAATAAAATAAAAATAATGAAAAAAGAGATCTGAATTGGTTGTAGCTGTGAAAGAAAGCTTTGTAGGGAAATCTTGGTATCTGAGGTGTCCACGTAACGTTCCCTCCGGGATACCGGCGTGAGTTTATGTATGTTCATTTAGTTTTCTTTATGTTATTTTGTTTCTGTGATGTATCTTGTTGGTATAATAAATGTCGTTCTTCTTCTTCTTCTTCTAATTCACCACTTGAAATCACCAATCCGAGGTGGGCAGTTGTTTTGATTAAGCCCATACTATCTGTCTCTGAGTGGAAGATGTGTGCCCGCAACGGGACATATTAAATTTTGTCGGCTCATAATACAATTTATTAAGCGCCAGTCGGCTGGAAATATAAAACGGTTTCACAAATAGAACAAAACTTAATGAGGTTCGCGTGTTTTCAGTTAAATTACTTCAGTACATTTTAACAAACGTTCACGCACAATTAATTGTACCATGCCGCATTTCAAACTTCAGTGCTCAGATTGGTTATTTTATTGACGTTCTGTTTACGTTCTGCGAAAACCTCCCAACAAAATGGACAAAGCTTTTTCTGATAATTGGAGGCGTACCGCATTCGTTTGTGTTTAAAGCTGCCTGGGTACAGGCCAACCGTACAATAGCGAACCAAGGCTAACGAGAGCCATCGGCGATCGGTAAAGCACACGCCTGAAATAACAGAATAGGATAGAATAGGCTTCATCATGGGCGCCGGCAGCAGGGTGCAAGGTTGTGCTCTTGCACCCACCCACCTGCCAGGAGAGAAAACTCCAAGTTGTTTTTTTTTATAAATTACTGTTTATCTTATAGCGCAAACGCCAGTATCATTTATAAATTTGTTAAGGATAGCTTAGTAATAAGATCTATGTAGCTTTGATAATTGTATGGTTAGGTTACGATGGAGCTGACATGCTCGTTCTGCGAACAAAGCCCCTAAATAAATAAGATTAAAAAAAAAAAAAAACTTACTGTTTGAAAACCGAAGGCGTCTGTGTTGCTGTCCAAAATTCATCACCTTGTCTACAAATTCAGTATCTTGCTCTTCTCGTATTTTCCTAACACTGAGTCGCGTCTCACATTTCATCTAAATGTTTAAATGTACGTTCAATGCTATATGTTGTTTCTTGAAAGATTAATTTAAATACCATAACAAAATCACGCTTGTATCCCAGAGGGGTAGGCAGACCCCGGGGTCTGCCACTTGCCACGATCCTAACAGAACTCTTTCGCTTCAACAACATTCATTAGTGGTTGAATGCACGCACGCTGGTTTTGTGTAGTTTTTATCTTTTTAATTAATTGATTATATATTTTATATTGAGTATTTATTCGTATAATGTATAGATGCAGATGCACCTCCCTGAAAGCAATACTGGCGGATTGCTCGAAATTATATGAATAACAAAATTGATTCGGCCCAACATCCGTAAAAAGTCTAGCTTCATTAAATTTAAAGGGAAATTTCACTTGTTAATTAACGCTGTCCAATACCGCAATCATGCGGTTTCGATCGGTGTACGCTTCGTGCCAGATACATATACTTTCCCTAGATGTAGATATATAGATAGATGAATCATTTATTTACATAATACTTATATTGACACTCATTCAAGGTACACCTATGGGTGAGAATAGTAATAACGCAGGTGTGGCAAATGTAAATGGGCTTCGACTCAGCATGTGCTGAAAGTTTGCA
The DNA here is from genome assembly GCA_947308005.1 of Yponomeuta malinellus. NCBI lineage: Eukaryota > Metazoa > Arthropoda > Insecta > Lepidoptera > Yponomeutidae > Yponomeuta > Yponomeuta malinellus. The sequence continues at coordinate 4,812,480 of OX370995.1, forward strand.
GCGCTAATCAGCAGCTCAAGTATTCTTTTTAAATAAGGCCTAATGCAATAAATAGACGACAAGGGTGGGTACTACTGAGTGAATCAATGATATCATACTACCATAAAATACCTAAGATACTCGTATAATAAGCTTGCCAGAAACGTGGTTAAAAATGCGTAAAGCACGAAAGAAAGGTGCCAATAAACTCAGACTGAGGGCGTTTGAACAAATACATTACAACACAGTATTCCTTTTATTAGTCGAACTAATAATAATGTACCTAGCCTTTTTACGTCCCATTGTAGGGCACATGCATTCTCTCAGAGAGACAGTATGGGGTTATTCACCACGTGTGCCCACCGCGGATTGGCAATTTCAAGCGCTGAGGTTTGTGAACATTCATTCATGTTTTCCTTCACGGTTAGCGAGTGGTATTGCTGCTACAAATTCACAAATGTACGAAAATTTAAAGAAATCATATCGTGACATCTGACAGGATCGTGGCAAGTGGCAGAGCCGGGTCTCTGGCTACCCCTCCGGGATAAAGGCATGATTTTATGTTTTCTGTTACGTAACATAGAAAACAAATTCGTTGGTACATGCTCGTGGCTCAAACGCACGACCCCCAGAATGTGTGGCAAGTGTTCTACCGACCGCGCTACCACTGGCTCTGCCGCCTCCTCATTCTAAATAATAATTGAATAAGAATAATTAAAAAGTTATTTTATTACACGTAGGTACAACAACCGCGGTGACCTCTACTGGGGCTAATCTAACCGGACATCCATAAGAAAAGAATACGGTTTTGATGTCTAGCGAAGGTTGGATATAAGCCCTGCATAACTCACACGGTCTGTCAAAAAGCGTAGCGATTGCTTTAGCTATCTAGATTTAAAACAACCCATTACAAATTGTATTGAGTCTAATTAAAATTTCCTATTTAAACCACGACGTATAGGCATCCCTATAATGTATTCGCCGGATAGTGATTGCATTGCCTATGGCTTTATCAGTGCACTAATTGGACTAATGGCTAATGCGACTGAGAATAGGCTAAAAATAGTACAGGGTTTCTTTGAAGCGCTTTTACTAGCGGAAAAACGTAGCAGCGAAGTACTGTCGAGAACGCAAGACTTTAAGACTTGTAGATTATGGCAACTGAAACAAGTCGCTGAAGCTTGCAAATGTTTTTTTTTGCACTTCTAACATAACTCGCGGAACCCACTGATCTGGCGTCTGGCTCGGGCATGGCGCGGACATAATTCTGTTTCATTCAAATACCGTACCAAACACACCGTCATAAGGTCATTATTTGAACACACACAACGGCCTTTCGTCGGACGTGCATGCAATGTCGACGCTCGCGCCCGATTGCAGTCAGTACTAGGTCGGTTCGCAGTCAGTTCCTTCGCTACACGCCTTTTAATAGTCACGCCCGTGTCATGCCTGCGCCATGTCCGCGCCAGGTCCGTGCCATGCCAGATCAGTGGGCATTACTTGCAAGCAACTTGGGCATTTAACATTTTTGCTGATTGTACAAGAAATAATATACTTTTGAGAAATGTGGTCTGGGGCTTTGCTATATAATAACGTTACGGACATTTTAAATGCATTTTTGTTTTCCTATACCTACGTAGTTTTTGATAAAGAAAAGTTGTTTCCCAAATTACGAATTTAATCTGTAGAATTAAATTCATAATTAGGTGACCCGATCGGGCCACCAGGTATCAGGTATCAAATTTTCTTAATGAAGAACTAGGTTTAGGATACTAAACGTTTGTCTTAAATATCCGTAATTTAATTATCTAGCACAGACTAAGACCGCATTTATCAAAGTATACAATTTTTTTTTTCACAAACACTAACAATGTCAGAATATGCGAGCGTTACGGAATGATAGACGTTTATGGTTTTGCAATAAATGAAACTGAATCTAGCTCGTACACAACCGCTCAACCGCCAGGTTCGCGTTTCGTAAATGTACAATTCGCGGTTTATGATTATTCGATGTACATGTTCCGTGTGGCGCCGGATTAAGAATATCGTCACTACATTTCTTTCCGTGGATGTCGTAGAAGGCGACTAAGGAAATCAATTACCAGGAGACGGGCAGCAGCGTCTTCCTGAGATTCCAACCGCATACTGCGCTCGCCAACCCAGGCGGGTGGGGATTATGGGGGCCAAGCGTGGGGATTATGGCAACCACGAAGGAGGCATATGAAAATCACGAAGGAGGCATGTGTCTTGCAGTGGGCGTCGAATGGCTGATGATGATGATTTACATTGCGTAGCTGAGTCTTCCTACTTGTTAATCTGTGGATCAATCGATTTTGCAATGTCCATCGAATTGTCCTAGCAAACCATGAAATGTAGTTACATGAAACAGGCTCCAGGGCTGCGCTGCTAACTAAAACATGGCCGGTTTTTACTTTTTAATATAATATAACTAAACTTCACATTCTCTATATTTTGGTCTAAGAACCATGTTTCTAGCATTATAAGTGGAGACTTGTAATTGGCTTTCTGTTTCCTATGTTGCTGTATTTCTGTTTATTGTGCTGTTAGTCTTCTATAAAAGAAAATAAATAAAAATAAATTATTAGTTTCGGAGATACCACATTGTGTGTTAGCAGTTAGCCACAATTTTATGTGACTTGATTCACTTGAAAGCAGCTATACCACAGGTTGATGGAAGTTCAAGTTCCATAACTACCGGTTGACGAGAATTTTTCGATACGAGATGTATTACGGCTGACGAGATATAGGTACATCCTTTTTTAGAGACCTCAATCCCCACTTTTTGGCAGTTTTTTCAACAGTCAGTCTTTGGGCTAAGCTGCTTTTTAGTTAGTGGACGTCAGATGTTTGTTTCTTCGACTGTCCACGGCGCGCCGTATGCCACACGGTATCTTTATCAGTGTGGCGTCCGTGACATTTCCACGCCCCGGCTCGGCCCGCGCCCCGTCCTGCAAACAACCCTTGTGGCTTTGACATCTGATACTATAAAGATATTAACTTAAGGGCGAACGTCACGGATGTTCATGCAAACTAGGTGGCGTGGCGGTTAGACCAGTTGCTTCACGTCTTGAGTTTTATGTTTCAGCCGTTTGTTCTGACAGCAGATCTCATCCAAGTGGCAGAAAGACGTTGGATGCAAGCCGCTTTCAACCGGTCTTTTTGGAAATCCTTGGAGGAGGCCTATGTTTAGCAGTGGACTTCTTGTGGCTGAATAGTGGTGATGATGATGCACCAATTCGAAGACAACACAAATATATTTATTTGTGAAGCACGTGTACTTTGATGTGCAAAAACATCTAAATTAGTTCTATACATGCTCGGCCTCATGGGGCGTCCAAATTGTGGAGAAAGGCACCACCAATAATAATATTCATAAAATTAATATTGTCGCATTAAAATTATCCCTTGATGCCCTAGCTTTTATAAAACTTGATCCTTTTTCGAATTGGCGATGTCTCCAAGTGCCAATTTCACTATTCTAACTAAAATTCATTCAGCGGCTGGTCTTATACGAGAGCCAAGTCCATTTTTCAACTTCGTACATTCAATGTCGTAGTAGAACAGCCACTGCATGCGCGACCGCCCGACAGCCGTGCCAAGTCCGTCCCCCCAAGCCTGGTAGAGTCCACGGCCAACACGGATTTAAAGAACTTATGACCCCCAGTGAAGACTAACGCCTCGTAGGCAACCCAAGGCCCTGTCCGTAGGTGCGGACAGCGGCTGATCCCTCGAGTAGAGGGCCACGCCCTGACCCAGACCCTCCACTTCCCCAAGAGGCAGTGTGAGAAGACCGCCTGATGATCATAGTAGATATTACCAGGATCGTTTTCATCGATCATCAACATCAAGCAGCCCGTACTCCTCCACTGCTGAACTTAGGCCTCTCCCAAGGCACACTCCTTCCTTCTGTCCTCGCCCATCCTCATCCAGCCACTGCCAGCAACCTGCCTCAGATCGTCGGTCCAGCGAGCTCAGCGGGCGTCATGTGCTGCGTTTGCCGGATCGATTTATTGGGGATAAATAAGATGCCGGTCATATTTTTCGCTCTAGCGACCTTCCAGTCAATCCTCCGGAGACCGCTCTCTTATTGTTTTCTCAGGGGACATGCGGCAAAACTTACGTGGAAGCTATTAGGGGGTATCGTTCGAGAACTTACCAGTTTTCCTTTTTGATCATCCTATTTTGATTCTGTGAATGTTAACGGCCTTATTTAAAAAACACGATTCCTCAAATTTCTTAAGTGGCTTCACTTTGATTATCCAGGATAATACATACACTCAAGGGCAATGAATGCGGGTGGGTTATAAAATCCTTGAAGGATTCTCACCAATGAATAAAGGTCAGTAAAACAAATTAAAATGTAAAAAAATTAAGAACATTTATTATAAAAATGTGACGTTAATGTATGTTATTAAATAAAGTAAAGGTTAAATTAACGTTGATTATAAATCTAACAATGAATTATAATAATAAAATGTTATAATTCTGACATGTTACTCTTTCCACCATATAAAAAATATTACCGACGTGAAGGATGGATGAATGTGAGTACACCTGTTAAGGTAAGACTTGGTGATTCTATTTGAAATAGCAACTGTTACTGCTAAATGTGTAACCCATGTCTAGGCTCACAATAAATATTCTTGATTCTTGAACGCATAGGACATTTTGCCACTATGACACACTTTGCGTCAACACATTTTGGGCCTATACCAAGAAATCCTCCCATTTTATCCTAGCTAATATGAGCGGCGCGCAATATATAATATTTCTATTCCTGTTGCCATATCGGCTTTCCTCCACCGGAACGCCAATTTGCCGCGCCCAATACAAGATTGGAGTTTCTTTAAGTTCAATCCAGTTTATCGAAACTAGTTTGTGGGCGAACTTTTCTTGTTTAAAGAAAATTCCGCGCTGAACGATGCCGCTTCGTTTCATACGGCTCTTCTAACTTTGCCCGGAACTTTCGAAGGTGTTAAGTAACCGATAGACCGCTAAACAACTTAGAACTCACAGAGAAAACATAATAGACGCTTCTCTTATGAGACCGGGTACGGACATACCGCGCGAATCCGAACGAACGGAAGCGAACGGACCAATGTGGCGTCACGGCGAAATCAAGCGAACGCAAAATACAAACATTTTTATTTTCTCAATCCTCAAATCAAATTCAGTTGATATAGATACAGATGGTAGATGCTTAGGTATAGTAGAATGTTTCTAGAGTCTATTAGCACGACCATAGCAATATTAGCCTCTATTTCGCAGTCTAGTAAGCAATACCAGTTCAATGTCTTTCCGATGGTATACATAAGCTGCCTATGTACAGTACACCCCACTGTAAGGCGCAGGCCTTCTATTTTGCGCTAGTACAATGGCGCAAAATAGCCCGGTCCGGTCTGTAACTTTAGAAGTAGGTATTGAAAGTTATTTTTTATTTGTAAAGTTGCGCCCGTACTTCGCCGGCCCGTTGTAGTACGGATAGCCCCTAAGTCGGATTTACACGGGTGACTAAAGCTGCACTATTTTTGCCGCGCGGCGAAAATCGACCGTCTAAATGGCAATTCGGCTAGATCGCAAGTGACTAAAGCCGCAAGCCCCAAAGTTGGGTAGCATCTGACTTTGGCCGCACTGCAATCGGTCGCATGCGGTTGATGACTAAAATCGACCGTGTAAACTATCAGTTGCAGGCGATCGACAGCCGCATGAAGGAGTGTGTCGCGCACGTTATTCCAACTTCGGCCCAACATTTTCGAAGGAAATGACCGAGCCGCATGGGATTTTAAGTCACCTGTGTTAATGGGCTAGCAATGTGACTTGGTGAGGCGATTTCTGAAGCGACTAGCCGCACGGCGAAAATCGACCCGTGTAAATATCTGATTAGCCTCCGTACGCATTCATATGAATGGTCTGTACCTGTATGAATGGCAAACGATACTCTAGGTTACACTAAGTTGTTTTGGCCCAACATTTCGCAACGATGTTTGAATAATCTTTGGTCATAAACTCGCAATACGAATCATAGGTACATCTAAAATTTATGGGTGTCTTTGTTATCGGAGCATATAGGAGCCCCCTCTCACGGATCTTTTGTAGAGAGTCCATTTACGTTTTCATATCGATTCGGCACGTCTCTAAATTGAAAACGGACGTAAATGGGCTATCGTCCATTTATGCCCGTTTTCAGTTCGACTTTCGAACATGTACTTGTTGGAATCCAATGTCATCCCGTAACCTTTAGTTCAATTCAAGATATCAAGTATTTTTGTAAGTGTTATCGCCGGGCCCTTAGCCCTTTCAAATTAAAAAGCTTTTTTTATAAAAAAACGATTCCATTAAAATTGCTCTCAGTGAGACTTATGTAAGTCTTAAAACATATATTAACTAAATTATGGTTTATAAAATCAAATCCCCAGTAGTTAAGCTGTAAGCCCTCCGCAACTAAAGTCTCGTTAAATGTCCGTTAAACCTACTTTAAGCAGTGTCTTTAATCTGTGGTGGGCACGCACTGTGAATGAATGTCATGTAGTGAGTGAATGTAAAATATAAAAACGTCAGTGTTGCCAGGCTAGACGATCTATCGCAATTTGAGCTTTTTTGGAAGGTTAGGTAATTGGCAGCCAAAAATTACAATTGCACCTTTGTTTATGTCTTAAGAGGTACATTTTCCATCTTATTTTTAGCTTTTTTAATTCAACTTCGAGTTTCAGAAGAAAAACTTCGCAAAACTTCGTCAATTCGTTTTTAGGAATTTACAACAACAAAGCGTTTCTGACACAACCAGAGACTACATAAGAATGAATGAAATGCGTAATACGACATTAAAAATAACAAAAGCGTTTTAAACTTTTAGTAGATCATAAAAAGTTAGAACGCCCACTAAAGTTAATTAGTGTGTTACTTAACGAGACTCTGACAGAGGCATTACTTATTTTTTTTATAAATAAGACCGTCAAAGTATAAAAAAAAAGGAATACAGAAATCATCATCATCATCGGCCATTTGACGTCCACTGCAGGACCTATTCCTCCCTCATGGTTTTCTAACCATGAAGGGTTTTGCTATAATCGCCACGCTTGGCGGGGGGGGCGATCGCAGTATGCGGTTGGAATCTCAGGAAGTCGCTGCTGCCTGTTTCCTGGTAATTTATTTTTTTAGTCGCCTTCTATGACAACCACGGAAGGAAATGGAGTCGGTCTCTACATGAGAAGTCTGCGGCTTAGCCAGTCTAATTGAGCCGTACCCTTCAGATGACTGCCCTAACAGGCAGTGTGTGTAAAAGCACTATGCAAGAAATATTGAATATTGATACAGAAATAAATCATAACAATTAATAAAAATAAAATTCTCAAGTTACATAATATTAATACGTGAATTATATGGCACTATACTTGGCCATATGTGGGTGTGTCACAGTAGCCCAAGAAGGACGTATCTTAGCAATACAAATACCCGCTTTCATGAAGCAAATATTTTACTGGTTTTCAGCTACGGTCGAGGGATGTGAGAACTGAATTGTAAGCTTAAATTAAGAATGATTTTAATAAATAGAATTGGGGCTACGTGGAATAACAATAGCGCCACCAATGGAAAACAATTATATCGTTTCTTACAGATCGTATTTGCAAAAAGTGTCAGACCAATCTCTCATTTATGTTACTAATAGCTGTTGCCCGCGACTTCGTTCGCGTGGTAATTTTGATGTGTAATTTTCCGGGATAAAAAATGGCCTATGTGCTAATCCAGACTATAATCTATCAAATTTTCATACAAATTCATATTTCAAATTTTGTGCAAATTTTCATCCGGATCCGTTCAGCCGTTTTTGCGTCAAACATCCATCCATCCATACATACAAACTTTCGCGTTTATAATATTAGTAAGCATGTAATTATTTTTAGGACCCACGACCGAGAAGCTAGGATCACAGAACTGGGACTAGATAGCCATTTATGCCGAAAACGCCCGTTTTTGGCTTTAATGCTGTCTAGTCTTAGGGTATTCTGCCTTAGGTCACGGCCATAAGTCTTAAAAATCACTATTCACATGATTACATTTATTCCAGAATTCACAAGTTTTAGGGTTGTTACATTTTAATAACTTAACTAAATATTACACACATACATGATTGAGAGATTGGTGTGACACCTTTTGCAAAGACGATATATAAAATAAGATATGTTTGTTTTTCATTGGTGGCGCTAGTTAGCCCTTAGCGTACTTTAGCGCTAGGTCCCCTTAAGGGGCTCCAGAGAGTAACACTAGCGCTACCGAGGAAAAAAAATCGTTTATACTACACCTGCTTGGAAAGTACCTTGATACTTTATCAAATTTACGGTAGAAAGTACGTCATTGCATATCGAACAAATATGCGGGGAGAAAACGCATCTGAGCGGGAGAGAAAAGTGTATGAAAATCCATTTCTTACGTGGTTTTTCTTTTTTAATTTTGGGTAAGACTATGCGCCGGTAACCTAAATATCAAAAGCCAAAAAGTTTTTACAGTGAGTTTTTATCTCCAAGTTCGCAAAATGACACTGGCCACTAGCTGTGTGTTGGATGGTGTCGGGCTGGCAGTGCGACCCTGCGGCTAACTGCAACAATTTATATAAATTTCAATTAGTAAAGATTTCGTTTTTTATTTTCCTTGTAGGTGTAGTATAAAGCACTATGTATCACTCAAGAGAAACTGCGATTCCCGATCTCGGGTGTTTTAAAGCCCTCGCCTACGGCTCGGGCTTCAAACGACACCCTCGACGGTAATCGGTCACTTTCTCCTCTCGGTGAACAATGTACTATTTATATATCGGTTTCGGCTTCACTTACTTTATAAAGTGAGCAGTGCTTATGAAAGTTTAAGTTGTAAAAAAAATCGTATCTTTTTTACAGATCGAATTTGCAGAAATGTCCACATAATCTCTCAATTATGTTAACATCGATTTTTAGGGCCTATGGCCGTGAACCTAAGGTACAAAACCTTGGACTAGATAGCATTAACGCCAAAAAACACTTTTTTTTTTGCATAAATGCATGTATTGCTAAAGCGTCAGGTTTTGGTAATTATGAACTGCCTATTTGTGGATGTCTGTTATTGGCCTTGTGAACTGTATCTTTATTATTGTGATCAAATTATTTGTTTTTGCTGTTGATGTCCTTAATAAAATAAAATAAATGAATGCTATCTAGTCCCAGGTTCGTGATCCTAGGTTCTTTGTCGTGGGTCCTAAAATTCATTGTTAACATGATTGAGAAATTGTACTTGCACTTTTTTCAAATACGATCTGTAAATGAAGATGTGATTGTTATTTCATTGGTGACGTTAGTTAGCCCTCTGGTTCCCCTTGAGGAAAAGTTACACAAACGTCTAACGGTCTTTTTACATTGTTACAGAGATCACAATGGGCTGTTTCGTCAGTAAAGACAAACTGACTAAGGAGGACATGGATTTCCTTAAGACAAATACTTCATACGATGAGACCACTATCAAGGAGTGGTACAAGGGCTTCAAGGTATGATTTCTCTATACAACGTGGTATTTAAAAGCTGTTGCGTAAGTCGTACATTTGTGAAGTTATAGTAGCAATACCACACGGTAACCGTGAAGGAAAACATTGTGAGAAAACCTGAGTGCCTGAGGTGTTCACATAGCTAAGCGCTTGAAATTGCCAATCCGTGGTGGGCACGCGTGGTAATTAAGCCTCTCTCTGGGAGAAGGCCAGAGCCCTGCAGTGGGACATGTACGCGGACGCGGGCTTTAAGGTATGCTTTCTCTATACAACGTGGTATTAAAAAGCTGGTACCTACTGTTTAGGCAAATAACAAAGAAGCAAGTTTTGAATAAGATTTCTATAATAAGGGAAAACAAAGATTTGTCTTGACAAATTCGACTATAGACAATATAGATGTGTAGTGCTGGCAAGAAGTTTCTAGTGTTAGGTATGTGGCGTAGACATCTTCCCGGCCCTTGAAAGCGTCAAGCTTTCAAGACGCATTGGCTTTCAGTAGTTGGTAGCAGGCACAGCTGCGCGCTGTTCCCTTGCTAGTACTCACGTCCGCGACGCTAGGAACACCGTCGGCGCCGGGGTAGAGTCTTTTTAGGCGTTTGTAGCCAGCCGATTACAACACTGGAGTCTGTCCAGTAAACGTGACAGGTGATCTCACAGCGTAAGGCTTGAGTAGCTGTAGCGCAAAGTGGCACACAGTTCTAACCGTTCATGAGATGTTGTCATGGACACTGCTGTCATGGACACAGTCTCGGTTTTGTTTCTAGTAGATTCTAGAACAGATTGTTGTGTAGAAGAGTATTGTGGCGTCGTTTGCAATATTTGCAGCCGCCTGGTAGCCTACATTGAGGTACTGGTGGGTGCCCCTTTCGTAGGCAGTTTCGACACAAATTTAGGGTTGTCACTGGTAGCATTCTCTCCTATGGTGTCTTGGCTTTGAATGTAGAGCACTCATAAGGGCGATGATCGCCCCTGCAAACTGAGCTGAGCATTCAAGAGTTGGCTTAAGGTCAGAAGAGTCTATGGAATTAGAAGTGAATACTTTGTATTTTTTGTGAAATAGAGGGATGCACAATATTGGGTTTGAACTGTCGTCTATCAAATTTGCTGCGCTGCACAGTTTCAAGTACTTACGTCAGCACGGCTCTTGAGAAAATCAAAAAGTTGTCAATTGATATGCTATCAGGCAATGAATTTCGATGCTCTTCCCACTTGATGTAAGTGTTGTTCTCAAGCTTGGCCGAGATAAAATGAATTATTAGAATGTCCCATTTGTCAGTAGGTAAACCTAGCGTAGCGAGAGCTCTCGTGTTTTTTGTCACATGATCAATGATGAATCGGAGAGTTTTGTCCTGTCCGTTTCTCGCACGGTTTTAAATGAGAAAAGTGCCTTGAAATGGTAATTATCTGATTATTTCTTATTGTTATACCTTTGATTTAGAGTATTTTTTCTCTGAAACTTCTAAGTTAGATACTACTCGAGGTGTCTCGCCCTCCAAGTACGAGTTGAGATAGTGAAATTTGTAGATTTGTTTTATTTGGACATTGTCATGGATTAATGAGGTGTAGGTCTCCTTGAACTCGAGCCATTTGTCATATGATCCGTCAAAGTTAGTTATTTTTATAACTGGAAATTTGAACCCGACCATATTGGGATTGTTGTTATGAAGACATTGTGAAGGTTGGAGGGGCATTAGTTCCAAGTAAACTTTGGGCTGTTGCTATGCAATGGTAGAAATCCTGCTCAATGGACTCACGGTTTATTATTTCCGTATCTTGGGCCTAACAATTTAAAACTTCTATCTGACTTTGCAGTCCGTCAAATTCAATGAACACGGTTTCAAACTTGGCCAACTTCAGTGCAAGTTTGTATAGCTCCAGCGATGGAATTGTTTGAAGAGAACTTAAAATATTAAGGCTGTTTTTAAATTTGGTGTCACGGTGCCTTATGGCACCCCGCTGAGCAACAAATATTTTAAGCTTACTCGCATCGCTTCGCTCCCTTTCCATTTGAACATTTTATTTGCTTAGAGCCATTGTAGCTCGCACTGAATTCGGCTAAATTAATTGTACCAGGAAAAACACAACATAAAATATTTAAAAAAATAAAATTATCTAAATAACAAAATATAGGTACTGAAAATTGCATACGATACACTCCTCACTTCGTCGATCACCTGATGGATGCTCAGGGCTGGCCGCAAAGATGGTAGGTTGTTAGCTGCATTTGCAAGTTTTTTTGAATACAAATTTAAAACATCTGCTGTCAATAATGTAGAATCGCGACGACATAAAAAGTAAAGTAAAGTAAAAAAATATTTATTACCAAATGAATTATGTTACATGCATGTGGATTAATTATTATTAATCTTAGTTTCCATTTAAAACATAATTAACAATAATATTTAGATAACATTAGGTAGTGGTGGCCGTGTCCCCACACTAGACTGAGCCTGTATCGTGGGCGACGACATTTTACACAAAATAGTATTGTCATTTAGACGTGCAGTGCTGATATTGCGTGATTTATTGTTAGTGTACATTATTATTCTTATTATTATTTTTTTTCTTAAGAAATGCAATGGAAAGTTAGATCATATAAAATTAAATTAAACTAAATCAAATAAATTAAATCGAATTGAATCAAATCAAATTGAATTGAATTAAATCAAACAAGGAATTCGTTGGATATATAATTATATATACAAATATACATATACATATTATACACATATACATATATATATACATATACATACATACACACACACACACACACATACATACTGAAAATACTGTACTGTATATATGGATAATAGATGGAGTCAAGTTTTAGACGTTAAGTAGAGCCTCAGTTTGGTCATAGTTTAGTTGAGACAACCATTCTTGTATAAGCTTCTTAGCCTCAGCTACTGAGGCTTGCTTTAAATTACATTGCTTAACAGGTTTGTTGTAGAGGTAAGGACTTAGAAAACTCTGAAATCTCTGTGCAAATTTGGTTTTTGTGATTGGGACAGGCGTCCTAAACACTCTACGAGACAGGAGTCCCTTGTACTCTGGAGTGTTTATAATCTCACGGTGCTTGTTTAAGCCCACTCTAAAAATGAAAAGTTGGCGAACTGATAGCACTTTGCATTCGGTTAAAAGTGCAGTGGTAGGATATCTACGCGCCCTTCTTAGCATAGTTTTTAGGACTGATCGCTGAGCTCTTTCCAGGGGAATTATGTGTGTTTTAGCCGCCCCATTATGTCAAGAACTTCCCAATTCCTCAATTAATGCTTTCACAATGTAAGTTCGCAGCTTCAAGAATCTTTCAAGCGTATTAGCGAGGCTACTCCAACGTTTTACTGAGTCACAGTTTACTGAATATTCTCTATGAAAATCTGCGATGACATACTTTTGCAGGACGTCATCGTTTTTAGTTGGGGATTTGCGAAAAAGATTAACTGCTTTTTTTACTTTTGAGAGCAAATCTCTATGTTCAAATTGACGTTCTGAAACTGAAGGCGCTGAATTATTCACGATAGTTTTGAATTTTTTAATAGTAGAAAGAGTAAAAAAGTAAAAGAAGAGTAAATAAGTAAAGTAAAGTTCCTGAAAGTACCAAATGAACCAGGAATCACATTTGATTTCCCCGTTCCATTTTACTGACAACAGAACCGGGAATTCCCGTTACTTTATAGAGCGGCGTTTCCAGGTTCTGAACCCTAATTTATACCATACAGAATATAAAAAAACTCGGAAACAGTAAAAATATTTATATATTAACGGGATGTACACCTCTCATAAAATGTGAAAACCGGCTAAGTGCGAGTCGGACTCGTCGTACTATCTATACATTAGACACAAAAATCGAGAAAAAATCGCAAAAAATCACGTTTATTGTATGGGAGCCCTCCTTAAATATTTATTTTATTATAATTTATTTTTCTATTTTTGCAGCGAATATAGAACTAGATATTCTGTGAATATTTCAAGCGACTACCTGTTACCGTTATTAATATCGAGCAAAAAAACGGCAAAAAAAAATACGTTTGTTGTATAAGAGCCCCCCTTAAATATTTATTTTATTCTGTTATTGTATATTTTGTTATAGCGACAACAGAAATACATCATCTGTTAAAATTTCAACTGCCTAGCTATCACGATTCATGATATACAGCCTGGTGACAGACAGACAGACAGACAGACGGACAGTGAGGTCTTAGTAATAGGGTCCCGTTTAGCACCCTTCGGGTTCGGAACCCTAAATAATCAAATAACTCCGATGGTAAAGAAACTTATTAGGTTGCCTGTTCCCATTAAATTTTAAACGTTTTCCAAGACGGTTTAAGATATTCAAAAACATTATTTTACGAGATAACTCAATTATTGATGAATGCTTTTCGAAAGATTATGTTCTCAAAAGTTTTGGTCATAGGAAAAATCTTTATCGCCATTATTTATCTTTTAACATAGCCTCTCTAGTGAGTTTTTTTTTTGCAAATTCTTCATTGAGAATTGTATAATATTGGTTTATTGGCAATATTGAATAAACGGTGTTACTTCGAAATAATAATAGGCTTATAATAATATTATTATGATTATAAGCCTATTATTATTATTATTACTCTCTTCCTGAGAGAAGGCCTGTGCCTGAAGTGGGCCGTATACAGGCTGCATGCATATTATTTTGTACTTCACATTTCCATGTAAAGAGAATCTTTGTGAAAGTCTTTCTATCCTACCTACACAACGCCTTCACTGGCGTAATTACGGTTGCCAGGCCGCAAACGCCGGACTCTGCGCCCTCAACCGCCAGGTATTTTGTCGTAAAACCCCTTTTTTTTAAGAATTAAGTAGCGGGTGCTCACCGCAGCTGTAGTTCGGCACATTTCACTACACGAAAATCCTAAGTGCACTCTCCGAATCCCATCAAATACACCCACAAGCGTCCGTCCAACGCGTAATGAATGGAAAGTAAAGAATGGTCGTAAATATACTCGTAGACCAAGATAGACACTGAAAGTACAAGTGCGTTCAAATGTTGGGGAACCCACCGTGCTATATGGCGTGCTTTTGTGTATTTGTTTGTATATTTGTATATATTTTTCGTACCCAATATGGCCTCGCTACAACAGTTTAGTGGTTAAAAAAAAGTATTACTCCCACCTAATTGTAAAGCGTCGACATTGTGGCATCTATATTTTTTGACGTAACATAATTGAATGTGATTGACTTGGAGGCTGTTTAAAAAGCCAGACTATTAATTATATGGCCAGAAATGACTGTAAAAGTCCAAGTAAAAGTCGGATTGACTAGCGAAGCCTGAGGCGCGAGACACACAGATGGGACGTGGGGCGAGGGCGCGGTAAGATGTATAGAGTCACAGACTCGTCCAACCTTGCTCTGCGGTCGCTCATGGTCTGTGACTCTATACATCTTACCGCACCCTCGCCCCACGCCCCATCTGTGTGTCTGGCAGTGTCGCAGCCCCCGTGCTGACGTACTCAATCATTGATTTGATTGCGGTGCTTCAATCCAGCGCCGTTTATTGCCATAAATTACCACGATGGTAGGTCCTTACTTAGAGATACTTTTGCACTGTGTAATTTTAAGTGAACAATGCATGACTATTGATTACAAGCATTGGCAAAGGTAGGAAGGGGATCTTACTACAATTATTAGAATGAAATATTACGACTTTTTTAAATGCGAAAGTTTGGATTGATGGATGTTTGTTACTCAATCACACCAGCAAGGGTAGTACGATGGCACGAGTCACGCGTTTTGTGGCACTAAGATGTCATAATTTCATAGTTAAGGTATTGGAAAGTCTCGGCTCTGGATGAAACTTGGCACAAAGATGGAAAAGGAAAGTAAAGTCTAGACGGAAAGCGAATGACATAGCATTCAGCTTCTTAATGTTCGATTCGACTCTTCCCATACAGCTGTCGCTCATTCTATTCAGTAGAATTTTGAATGGGGATTAGTACAATTAATCAGCGAGAACCATCACCTCGGCCCGCACCATAGCTCTTGACTACCCAAACTGACGTCGTGGCTTCGATTCCTACTAAAGCCCCTCCTACGGTCTCAGTCTGGGTGTATTTCCATGTTTGTGATGGATGACCTTTCCTGGTTACCATGTCATAGGGTATCCCAGATTAGAACCAGGACTAGTCAATGTGTTATGTGGAAGTGTATTGAAGTTATTAACAAAAGTTTGGTGGAATGACAACGCTGGAATGGTTTAGGGAGGAATAAATAACTATTATCATGGTCCGCTATTTTACTGCAAACAACTGTTAGAGCTCTGCAGTAGGCAGAAGGATAAATGTAGCATAGACAAACGCCTGGGTTCTAACGGAATTATAAAATGTAGTTTTCCTGCGGGGAGGTAATTATGAGTCAGTGACGATGGATCGGGCAGGGGCGCCCGTGAAAAGGCACTAATGTCGCCAGTTTCAGCGGGGTATTATTCTTGAAATAACACAATTGGGTGGCGTCAAGCTAACGAGCCACATTTATCAACTGACTACGGAGGCCGATCCTTAACCATTTCACCGACAACTTGTCGAAACAAAACGACTTTTGACGCGTTGCGTTAAGAGACACTTTGCTGCGACGGAGCCTTGGTTCTTGCTACGGAATTAAAAGCATTTAAGCAGTTTCTGGGTGACCTCTCGATGGCTGTTGATTTATTCAAAGGCTGCTGCTATATGAGAAAGTTTTGATCGATGGTGAGCGTTTAGGTTCTGTTTGCGAACTGAATATTCAGTTTCGTTCTTTTTCGCTGCACTGGAGAGAACGAGGATTTTACATCATTACTGTAATAAAATGTTGCATTTTCTCGGCTTAATAATGCAGCCTTTATACGTCCCATCATAAGGCACAGGCCTGAGGCAGTGAGAGTATTGGCTTAATCACTGCGCGTGCCCACCACGGATTGGCAATTTCAGGCGCTGAGGTATATGAACACAACACCTCAGACACTCGGGTTTTCTCACGGTGTTTTCGTTCACAGATAGCGAGTGGTATTGCATCTACAACTTCACAAATGCACATGTACGTTGCTTAGAAAACTAAGTCATTGGTACATGGCGCAAATTATTAGCGCGTGGCCCAGTTCTGGGCCAATAAAATCTAACAGGTTTTGTCACCGTATACCACCGTCTCACTACCAAGATGCATAGTACGACGACGCGAGTAGATGTTAAAAGGGCATCTTTCCTGTTTATGCAATGTCAAATTGCGGCGTTTTTGCGCCACAAAACGCGTGACTCACACTTTCGAACTACATAATGTTGTAATGAGTTCTATGAGCACGTGACAAACAGAATAGTAATAACACAACCGCGATAAGGTCTCAAGGGACGAAATTTAGAACGGAGATATACCATGACCTTGATTAAGAGTAAGGGCACTTCATATTCTAATCCAACGCGAACGTAGTCGCGGGCACAGCTAGTTTTGACTAAATTAAGTACTACATAGTGTAACACTAGCGCCACCAAGAGAAGTCTGCGAACTCCCATTCAAACCAAAATACGTTCGTAAATTATTTTTTCTATTGCTGCAAAACCTTGCTTCTTGCCAAATTTCATGATTCTATATGGATAGGAAGCTTCCCTAGACGTTTTGATAATTAGTTTGTATGAAAAATCCCGTCCCACTCTGCCTATGCCTTCGGCAGATTGATTTTAATTACTATAATTTTCTCATTGCAGCAAGACTGTCCCAACGGACGCCTGACTCCGGCCAAGTTCGTGGACATGTATAAAATGTTCTTCCCCTCTGGCAACGCGGTAGAGTTCTGCGACCACGTGTTTCGCACATTCGACATGGACAAGAATGGATACATAGACTTCAAGGTAACACCCCATTGCGATCACGAGTGGTGACTGAAACGCTTAGCGAATGGCGCGGTCAACGTGGCCTGTGCTGATCTTGTTCTTGATCTTGCACCAGCGAAGTAACGGAATTAATGCGATTTTAATCGGCCCGGCGATTGCATTTCAAAATAAGGCGAAGCGCATCTTACTGAAGGACCACCTTTGATTGCACCAAAATTTATTTTCAATACATAAATTATGTATTGACAATACATATTTCAAGCTCTTCTAATGAAATTGGCTGTTGCATATTTTCCGTGCTGGCGCAATAATATTGTGTATGAAGAATTCTTTTGTAGGAATCAACCGAGTTTTTTAAAGATAAAAGTGTTTGTTTTACCTTAATAGTATAGTGATTTTTTTTTTTTAAGATTGCAAAACCGGCGTGATATTATACTTATGTAGCACCCAGACGACGGTCATCATGTTCCTTCAGCGATTAAACACTGTTTGCGAGTATTGGCTCAACATTAACTGTGTTTGTTTACGATGCGTAGATTAGTTTGGGGTGATGATGGTCGCTAGTAAAGCCCGTCATAGGGATGCTTCGCAACTAAAAAGATGTATTATATAAAAACGTAAAAATACATTCACGTTCACTTGTAGATAGATAGATAGGTAGAGAATACTTCAGTCTGGGTGTATTTCCAAATTTGTGATATCCTTGCCTGGTTGCCAAGTGGTTGCACAGGGTATCCTAGTTTGGGACCAGGACAAGTGACGGTGTTGTGTGGATGTTATTTTTATTATTAGTTATTGTACAAAAAGAGGAAATTACACTGATTATCTGAATATTTATGAATGTAATTGGTGTTTCTACAAAGCGACTGAAATTAATCCGGAATAACATTTAATAATAAAACCTTTAACGGCGCCATCTCGGTGACAACAACAATGCAACCTTGTCTTTTGAAAAAAAAACGGCTCATTGGAAAGGCCGTTTGTGTTGTTGTAGGAGTTTCTGCAGGCGATTCATGTGACATCTAGCGGGACTCCGGAGGAGAAGCTCAAGTGGGCCTTCCGCATGTATGACGTGGACGGGAATGGCGTCATCGACATTCAAGAGATGACGAAAATTGTTCAGGTCAGTACCTATTCATTTAATTAAAAAAAAAACTTATGTTTTTCTAAAATGCTTAATTTTTGTAACAAGTCGGTTAGAGTTGGTCATTAACAACAACGTTTGTTCAGGGATTTTTAATTTTTTTCTCAATTTTTTTAATAATGTTCTTTATCATTTTTTTCGTAGCGCTGTTCGAGATAATGCTTAAAATCAAATAGAATGGATTGGCAAATCCTTTCACCACGTTGGCTTGCCATCGTCACACTGCGAAGAAGAATAGAATGGATATTCTTCTATTTAGGACAGTGATTTACTGAATGCTGCGATATTGCCTAGAAATCTCGAACTTTAAGAGGTGTTTCAGGAATTTTAAATTACCCTGTGTAAGATATAAATAATTGTAAGAAATAATGTAAAACGGATAACTGAAAGTGCAAGAAATTTGCTAATCAACCAGTGCACGCGTAGTAATTAAGCCCATACACTCTCTCTCTCTCTCTCTCTCTCTCTCTCTGAGATAAGGCTGAAGTGCGAAAAAAAGATTAAATAAGGCACCAGAAAGGTCCATATAAAGGTCGACTTATGTTCTGATCTTGGAAATAGTGATCCGGCCACCAGGGTTGCGTCGCTAGGGATTTGTGTACAGAGTAGGGCTGCCACTTCTCCGGGTTTGAACCGTTTTATTTTTATTTTAGAAGTTCTCATAACTTTTTTTTGTAAATATAAAATGACTGTGCGGTAGGGAGTTAATATAATAACTACTTTTCCGTAGCTGCGTCTACATAGGAAAGCTCTCTACCACGCTTGGTCACAGGGACGGGGACCTTAGGTCATCGTCGCGTAGTCAGTATCCTCTAAAGAAATTTCGCGATTTTTTGAGCTATGTTTAAATTATGGCGCACACGCTTTGTACTCCCAGCTGATTTGAAACTGACAGTTTTATACTTTTATTTGTAATTGTAGTGAGCCAATTTTTTTTTAAACTTTCGTTTGCATAAAATTATATAAAACCATATTTATTAATTACTACGTGAAAACTACAGGGGAGGGGTCTTGGCATATACTATGTGTGGTCAGCGAGTTGATAAAAAAACGTAAAAATGGGTCACGTAGTATAGGTACGTTCCCTTATGACGGTTAGACTTATTTATTTAATTTATTAGGGAACCAACAGACATGGTACAGAATAACACATTACATGAACAAGTTACAATATCAGGCCCAGTTAAAGGTTAAGATTAAAATACACTAGAGAAGGCTCTTGCATATAGCTAATAAGGACAGTGGAACAAGTAACATTTTTCTTTTATATTTCTGTGCAGATGGTTTATTACTGAGGTAAAATAAATCAATTTTATTAATTTAAAACACACTTTGAAGAAGGAAAAGTATTACTTCCACAAATCTTTTTCACTGACGAGAAGTTGGCCGTGGATAATTTTATAGCTTAAAGGGCCTATTCGCTAACGTGCTAAACGACGTCGATCGTAATAATTTCGTGTACTTACGTAGCAGGGCTGTTACGGAGCTTCGACTCCGATCTACCGTTTGATTTTGCACTTTCGAATCCGATTTCGGTTTCGATAAATTTGAATCGAAAGGTGAAGCACAGGGTGGCTGCGGTCAGCGCGTGCGCGTATCAGTGCAAATAAGTTTCCACTTACCGTGCGGGGAACCCCGCTCCCTCGTGCTTTGTGTCGATTACTTTTAACTTGTTTGTTTCGCATTCGAGATCGTTTCATTTGTTTTTAGGGTTCCGTATCTCAACAGAAAAATACGGAACCCTTATAGCACTTTGTTGTCCGTCCGCCTGTCTGCCAAGACCTTTTATCTCGGGAACGCGTGGAGGTAACAAGTTGAAATTAAAACCGTATACATACTCAGGTCTACAGTCCCTTGAAGCTGTGAAAATCAAACCTAAAAAAAAGATCCGGCCGTTTAGGCCGCAAAAAAAGTATATTTTGAAAAGTATAATGGGATTCTAAATTTCTAGGGTACTTTCCCTTGACCTATGAAATTTGGCAAGTAATATCGTCTTATACCTACTATAAGTACTGGGAAAAAATCTGAAAACTATACATTTGTAATTAAAATCATAAAAAAATGTCTTTGAAGTTCGGGTAAAGCTCTGAAAAACCTACTAGTACCTACAAATTTGTACGAAACCCTCGGTGGGCGAGTTCGACTCGCACTTGTCCGGTTTTCTTATTTATTTATTAGATTCTTAATACATTCTCTCTTCTGCCTCCGCCTCCGCTTCCGATTCCGGTTCTGGTCCCTGTTCCGACAAACCATATTTAAAACTTCAATTCCAAATTCGGTTCCGATAAAACCGATACCACTCGCTAACTGTGAAGGATAACATCGTGAGGAAACCTGAGTGTCTGAGCTATTCACATACCTCAACGCTTGAAATCACCAATCCGCGGTGGGCACGCGTGGTGATTAAGCCCCTACTCTCCCTCTGAGAGAAGGACTGTGCTCTACACTGGGACGTATATAGGCTGCTTATGAAAACCATCCCCCCGTACTACGAAGGCAATCTCCGTCCACGTTCGAAGGACGATGTTTAGACCCTCGACACTACTGCTACTACCATAGTATTAGTCTATTTTATGCCATATGTCACCGATGTTGCTAATACTGTAAGAGGATTGCCTGAAATAAATACATACATACATTCATTACACAACAGATGGCTAAAGGTACATTTTATAATATTTTGGTACATGGTTATAATCTTCATAGATGCAGCGACCTAGAATATGGATGAGAAACGAATATATGGATAAGAAATGAGAATATGTAATATCTAGGTACCTACTAGGACTTGTCTGAGCAGAGCTCACACACATAGGTACATCATTAAATGATTGATGATTTAAATAATGAAAGGAAGAAAGTGGTGAAGAAAGTGGCGTGCCTTCGGGAAGGATTATGTCCAGCAATGGACGAGTATTGATTGATTTTAATAACTATGCATTCCTATTATCTTATATTAAAAAAATGACCAACACATAAGTAGTAGAATAGTTGCGAGCATGATCGCTCAGCGCATTTAATGCCTTTACTCTGCACTCACAGGCATAACAGGAACTTGCCTTGCAAGTAGGACAAAGCCAAGTGCTTCGTTGTTTACATTTACAGTGCAAAATGTAAACACATCGAGTGCGTTGTAGTTTGTCCTTATCAGCGATAGACAAGTTGCATACCTTGCATTTACTTGCAAAGTCGATCCGTTAGTTCCGAACTTCACACAGAAATAATGAGACTGGCGAGTTTGCAATGAAAATGTGAAATTGCCAGCATGTTGCCCATCGACGGCACATGGTTGCCTGTACCATGTGCCATCGCGCAGGGGTTATTAAAGTCGGTTCAATACGAAACATCCAGTTATACATTTAAAAACCGGCCAAGTGCGTGTGTGCGTGTGCGTGTCAAAATGTGGGGACTCAGAAGGGGTTTTTTGATTGATATTATGAAATTATTAATTGAGGTCATGTTTAGATAGAGTAACCTTTACTACATTTAAGTAATTTTGGAATTTGTACGAAGTTGGAAATGAAAACATTTTTTAAGTTGGTTGACTATTGCACCTTAACTCGTAAGCCTACTTAGCAGTGATAGTTTTTTATTTTAACTTCTCTTAAATTCGTTATTGTATGCTACTGCTCGGTTTTTTTTTCTCATTTCATCTAGACCACTAATTACCCAGAAGCTGGACGCTCCATTCTAACAAAGAATTGCGCTCTAAAGTTTATTGTTTCGTAAACGGATCGCTGAATAGCAAAACTGTTTTCGTACGCCCGCAACACTTCTAAAAGACCGACACTCCACATCGTGAGGTCGACAAGAAAGATTAAATCATCTTTAGGCGGACGTTCATTGCGAATTTATAAAGGTTCCTTGTTGACTACACAACACAGGCTAGACCTAGCGTGGCGACCACATTAAACTGTTTGTGTATGTAACCATTTTTATTAATAAAGAACTTTTTACTTACTTACTTACTTACTACGGAACCGGGACCCTATAGAAAATTACAGTTGTGCAGCAGGAAATTCAAAGTTTGCAAAAGTTGTTTTTACACTTTTGGACACACTTACGGCTGTCGTCGATAGATGGCAGTCGTTAAGCCAAGTCAGAGGCCTTAGGGCGGCTTGACAACTTCTGACAGTAGACGAGCCACTAGTCTACAAGCCTCCACCAATCCGGACTTGGCCCCCGTGGTGGAGTATGGCCTATACCTTCCTCAGGGAAGAGACCCGTGCCCCTCGGTGGGGACATAATGGGTTGATGATGACACTTTTGGAGGGAGTTAATAGTTAAATTTTAACCTACTTGCGGCACTAAAACAGTGTAAGACTGTTAATTAAAGAAAGGGACTGGACGAATATTTGCCTCATACAATATCAATATTGCCGTGTATATTGTGTGATAGAGAGGCAAATAGTATTAGGCAAATGTATTTCAAATTAACAGTGCTATAACTATGATTCGGTATAATAATTATTGAAAACCGCTTAACAAGAATAATTAATAACTTAATTTGCTGTGTTGGTCCGAAAAGTAATAAATATTCATATTCACATTATTTATTGCTAAATCACGTACACAGTTGTAATTACAGGTGGTATTGGTGTTTGTATGATACCCTGTGAGGGCACTGCAATACAGTCAGTCTTATGACACAGCGTTAAATTAAATTAAATTATTATTATTATTTATATATTGATTTCTTACATGCAAAATAATAAGTAACAAGCATACAAAATACTTAATAATTTCTCAACGAGATTAAGGGTTAAGTAAATTGACTTAAAATAGGCCTTCTCCCAAAGAGAGAGTATGGGCTTAATTACCCCGCGTGCCCACCGCGGATTGGCAATTTCAAGCGCTGCGGCATGTGATCACTTCAGACACTCAGGTTTCCTCACGATGATTTCCTTCACAGTTTAATTAACATAAAAAAAACAACTAAGGCAATAAAATATAATTTCTTATTTTATGATTTATTTTTGCAACGAACGAATTCTAACTTTATGAAATCTTCTGTCACTCTGTCTCTCTCCTTCTGTCTCTTTCTCTTTGTTATTAATTTGACATCACTTGCTTTTTCACCATACGCTTGCACTCGTCGTAGGTACAAAAAACAGAAAATCTATGCGTTTCTCGAGGAACGTGCATCGCCGCTGGGTGTGCTATAAAGAAGTTATGTCACCGCAACGTTCAGAAGCCAAACGCCCTTAATAATGTTCATTATTCGCGGAATATATATTTTATACTCTCTTGGCATGGTTGGATCTAGACAGAGGACACTTTACTGCACTTCTTGTAGGGAAACCTCCGACGATCGGATATCGTTATAGGGTCACACAGAAGTGTTTTTAGGAGAGTTTGTATTCTTAAGAGTACTTACTAGGGGCTTTTTGATTAATCCATGTCTTTGTAAAGAGGAAACACTTTTGTTGGGTAAATTTCGTTTTATTTACACTTACTTTCCTTTCAACTTTGTACACTTAGTCCAACGACGTTACAGCCTCTTTAAACAATTAAACAAGTCTTTGTTAAACCCTGAAAAAAAAGGCCACCGCCTCTTCGTTTCATGTCAATCTATGGCCACTAAGCCATTTACTCAAGAAAAAAAAAAAGAAGAAGAAGTCAATGCCAGATTGTGTGCAATAATTAGTTTTGTCAACTCAACAAGTCGCGATTGCAGACGAGCGGGCATTATCCTGATGAAATAGATTTTTTTTTTTTTTGCTAGATGCGGTCGTTTCTTTATCTAATCTTCATTAAGGGCCGATTCGACCAACTAAGCTGTATACCAGGAGTAACTAATCTCATAACAAATTTTACTCCCTCAATTTTAATCTCGGTATAATTTATTGCATTCTAGCGAATTATCCGGGATTAGTAGTTGGTAGAACGTGATATAGATTTACTCCAGAGTATTTCTCGACTTATTCCAAGATTACCACTTATACCAGGCATAAATAGTTTGGTCGAATCGGCCCTAAATCTGTCTAACGATACAGTAAGCTCCGGTTATTCTATTGCCTTTCTATAAAAAGTCGTACCTCCATTGTCAGTTTACCAGCCTAACAAAGAGTTTTTGCTTTTTTTCGGACAGTTTCCATTTCTCTCGGTTGAGGCCCACTGATTTGTCTTTTCCTAGTATCTGGTGTATAGTGGTGGACCCAAGTTTCGTCAACGGTTACGTACTGACGTAATAATTCATTCGGATTACGGTTATACGTGGCATCCATCAGAAGCTGTTAAACGATTTCGGTTTTACCCTAGACGGTGTCTGTAACCTCGATCGGCCTTCCTGGGCACTGGGCA